>CM034151.1:345745879-346345879 GCA_019776745.2 Taxus chinensis
ATTGTTAAAAATTAAATAAATTAAAATTGTTTTAAAATTATTATCATTTAGATTTATGCAACAGGGAAACATTTACTAATGATGAAAGGAGAAGGGCGAGAAGAAGTTAAGCGTGATTTTTTAGAAAGCTTAGAGTTGATTGAAGGAGCTTTTCAAGATTTATCATGTGGAAAACCCTACTTTGGAGGTGATACATTTGGATTCCTTGATATTGCCTTTATTCCTCTTACATTGTGGTTCCATACTTATGAGAGTGTGGCCAAGTTCAAGATTCCTTTGGAGGAAAAATACCCTGCCCTTTCAACATGGATCGGTGTTTGTATGGAGAGGGAGAGTGTAAAGAAGGTTCTTCCACACCCAAACATAATACTTCAACATTATTACCAACTACATGTTTCCAAATGAGAAGCTAATGTTTTTATTAAGGGCACTAACATTATTCCTTTTATGTATTTAACTATTCATTTGAAATGAAGGAGATGGGTATGGTTAGAAACTCTTAACATCTTTAAGAAATGGAAGCACCTTTGATTTTAATTATGAATGTGAGCAACTCTTATAATAAAGTTTTAGGTATAAAATATTTGCATGAATTATAATGCATCATTTACTTACTCAACAAGGATCTTTGTATTTATCATATCCTTGTAGAATTTTTTATTTATTTAATGCTTCATTTATGAAGATCAAGTTTGTCTTTACTTTGGAGATTAAACAAGCATTTATGAAGATCACGATCTCATTACTTAGAGATAAAGTAAGATTAGATGTTAGGAATTTATATAAAAATATTTATGACATACTATTTTAAAATTAAATGTGTGAAATTTATTTTAAGAAATTTAGTTGAGAAGTTCCAATAAAAAATATGTAATATGTAATGAGATTCACGTGTAAAGGTGATGAAGCAAGAGGGAACCACTAAAGTGCTCTAATATTTTTAATATATATTTTTATTTGATTATATCTTCTCCTATGAGCTTGTGTGTTTCTAATATACAATAGTCTAATGTTCTTATTTTCATTTGTCTTTATATACATTATACATCCTTAAGATTAGGATATAAAACTAATTCCTTGATATTGGTATTAGATTCAATTATGAATGAACTATGATTATTGTATTTGAAGCATAGAGTCAAAGGTAAACATATTTTTAGTGATGGTTGGTTCAATATAACTATGGAACTCCTTAGTCAGATCTAGGTATTTCTAAGTGTTTTAAGTTGTTATTTGTATTTTTTATTGTGTTTATTTTATAGCTTTGAGAAATGGAAGACATCTTTATATGGGCTCAATTACATCTAATTGCTGGTAATCAATTTGATTTTTTTGTCTCTCAAGTTGAAATTTTTTCTATTCTTATAAGAGCTTTGGGAATTTGTCAACTATAGATTTCCTAAACTCGTAGATCAATAAACCTACAATTCTTACCATAAGATTAGAAAGTTTTCTTGAATTATATTATAGAGGAGGAAACCAATGCATTTTACTAAATTCATAAATCGATGAATGAGTTCATCTTCCCCATAGTTGCAGTAGCTATAAGCTTAAAATTGGCATGAGAGATATTACAAAATACATACCAAGGATGGTTTTTTTATATCATAAGATCATGAGTATATGATGGGAAGAAACCATCAAATAATAAATGTATAAGATTGAGGATGAGTGTAAAACTAAACCAATTAGTACAACAAAATAATAATTGTTTCCATAAGAGGACATTGAAGACAAGAAAATGGAAGAAATGGTGAATTCAAATGCACAATGTGAACAATATTTACAGTGGGGTAGCACAATAATTTTATCAATGAAATTTGTTAGCAACAATAATATGGAGTGGAAATGAAAATTTCTAAAAATGAAAGTTTTGTTAAAACTCCTCGTTGTGAAAAATTGGTGTATAATAAAGATCATTTTTTTAAAATGGGTTTAAAGAGAATGAAATCGAATATGAATCTGGTGAATGTAATGAGAATGTCGTTTATTTTGAGTATAATTTTATTATTATTCTAAACATTGAGGACTAAACTAATTATGAAATAAATACTGGAAATGGGGAGAATCTCATGAGAAAACTAATTGATTAAAAATTAGAAATATGGGATGAAAGTATTGAAAATATATCAATTATCATGAAAGTGATACTTTTATATGAAAAAGTTCTATCAAACATTTTTTTCTTCAAGTAGTTCTCCAACTTACCTCAAGAGATGTCAATCCATTAATAGGAAAATATCTTATGAAGAAAAATAAGGAACCATGGAGGTGGTCATTTGATAAAATTGAAAGTTTGAAATAGTGTAAAAGGGGGAAGAAATTATATGTGGTTTATGATAAGGGGGAGCATTGGAAGTTTATCTCTCACAAGTTCTTGCAACAATGAAAAACTCTACTCATCTCTTAATATTATAGTCTTGACCTCTCACCACAAAGAAAAATCTCCCACTCTGTACCTAACCCAACAATTATTCCAAAACATAGAGAATCAAAAAACATAAGTATTTATATTATATTTAATTATACTTAACCACACAAATTTATATTTAATCATGGAAAATAAGTGTCTAATTTGAAACATAAAGAATCAAAAAACATTTGGAATAATTAAATTGCGTGGAAAATAATAAATAATTAGGGTTTGTAAGATAAAATTTGATTTGGAATGAATATGGAGACAATTGTTAGTGAAACAGGATAAAAAAAGGTCTATATGAGAATACAATTTGAGTATCTGGAGCATGACCTAAAAACAAGGACTAGAAACATGAATATTTCCAATGTAGGCGCCAAATTTCTAATTGAACCCTACGAGATAGGAAGAGATCTATAAAACTATAATTTTCTAAGTAGAGGAAGAACTAAACATGTGCAAATGTGATCTTCATGCATTGATCTGTGAGAACCTAATTTAGTGTAACAACCTAATATTTATAACCCAAATAAGTAGGATTTTTTTTCTATCAGCAATTTAGACATTCCTCTGCATGTATAAATTAGATAACTAGCTACAACTAGTTAATGCAACAAGTCATATTAAATGAATCCATCCTATAACATGGTGATAAACATTGTGCATCTGTAAGGGTTAGTTATCCCTGATCTCCACGATCACCCTTAGTATTCAATTAAATGTTCATACTTAGCCTCGTTTGGTTTTACCGCACTACAGTAGTGAGAACATGTGAGTGATCCTCTAGTGTCTACCTAGAGTTTTATTAAGTAAAACTCCATCATGTATCCTACACTTCGAGATTTGAGGAATCACGAGGATTAGACAATGTAACCATCAAGCACATTACTTTGGCCAAATTTTCTTAAATGTACTATGTATGTTTAGTATAGATGAGTGCACATAACATCTAAACTTGTCTTCCCATCACCTCACAAACGTCTCATCACAATTATCTAGATTCACTAAACTTATGTAGGTGAACCTATTAAGACTTATCTAAATTCCTAACAGGTTCAAATTCAAAATTACAAGGAACCTCAATGCCCACTATTGGTTACCTACGGAAGGCCAATCTGTTACTTAATATGTTACCACATTAAGCAACCTATGGGCCACTCGTAGATAGCCTACAACGTGCATTGATTATGTAGTTCCTACAAGGGATCATGACCTTCATGGCTTATCCAATGGAATCATGTCTACTCGAGTTGGATTATAATAACTCTCTTGGTCCAATTACTTAGTGAAACATGGTTTACGCATCTAATTACTATGGATAGAAGGATAAGATCACGAGTGATTTTCTCTTTACTTCCCTATCCATACGTACTGACTATTCTAATAGAAAAGGTGTGTTGGACCCTTAGTCAAGATTCCTCTAGGTCTTATTAACCATTCAATGGCATGCTTTAGTAAATCTTGATTCTTTATCCATTAATCAAAGTCATATCTATACTTAATTAGGACTATAGTCATATCTTCGTTTAAAGTTAGAGATTACTTAACTTTAGGAATCATTTCTTTTTCTTAACGAAGGATGATAAGTTCATTTAAATAACCCTTAAATCTTATAAGGTAATAAATTAATTTACAAGATGAGTTAATCATAATTCTTTTTAGATTCCTTCATATCTATTATTGAACTAGTCTCATAATTCTTTGACCAAATTAATATTAATTATTGATTTGTTGCATAAACACTTTTAGATTGAACTAGTATGTTACCCAGATCAGATTTTAATCCTTCTTAAGTTAATACTATCACCGTTCATTTTTACCTTTCCAATACAGTATTATATCCTACTTGTTCTTCTTTATCTTTACCCATAATAATCTCTTCTACTGAATTGGAGAGTCAAATGGTTATGGGGTATAACTTTATTACCATAATCCATATTTATTCTAACCATAAGATAGTTAAGTATGAGTAACCTTAACATAATCAAATATTTCGTAGTTACCAAAACCCATATAACGACAATGTATTTAGACATATAGAAATCAGACAACACAATTATAAATTTAGGATTTTTTTTTCTGTAAATGGACTATTACAAAGGACATCTTGTCCAAGGAAATTTTCTAATTCCTTAATTACAAGTAAAATAGGATCAATGATCCGTAATAAAAATCTTCAGGCCTAACTCCATTCTTCACAAACCGATGATAGAATGCCCATGCATCATCACAAAACCTATGACACTATTTTGTTTGGGGGTGTCAATTTAAAGAGCTGGAAAGAAGTAAATATATTCATTTAACTACGTTTTTGAAAAATAAAGTATATTAGTCATCACACATAACTAAACTATTATGCAATGGTAATGCTTCCGCCATAGATAAGGATCTAGAATCCTCCAGCAGTCCCATAGATGACGATGAAAGAGGTGTGGGGTATGTATGTGAAGTGTTCATGAAGGAACACTTCGCATATAAACCTCCCACTTCTTCAATCGCAAACCATGTGATTGGTGGAGGTTTCAGGTTCCCGATCTTTGTTGGAACCACCATCTTTACACAACCCATGAATCAAACCAATCAACAAATTTAGGAAAACTATCTTTCAAGGAAAAATGCATCTGTTTTACAAAAAACATTATGGCAAAATAATTCCCAAGCCATCAAAGGAATCCGAATAATTTTATTCCATAAAAATGACTAAGTATAGAATTCTAAAACAAAATTTTTCTAGAGTTTCCCCTTGTATTTTCCACTTTTAAATTTTTCCACAAAAGTGGAATTAATTAATCTAAATCAAATAATCAAGTAAATGCATTAAATGAAAAGGCATGGATCGAATGATACAACCCTCCAAGCCACAAGGATCTCAGGAAAAAATAAAACTAACAACAAATAAACTTACCCACCTGAACCATCAACTTTTATTTTATTTTATTATCATTATCCAAATGTCCCTGCATAAGGTTAATACATCTATAAAATAAGAAAGAACTACATAATAATTTTCTTTCCTTTCATGCCAAGAGATAGTTCCCACTTTATTTCATAACACAAAATGAAAACAAGCATTTCAACCAATTTTATTTCCAAATAATGTGTACCAACAAACTTATTATTAGCTGCAACAATAAATCAACATGCAACCACTTGCACTCACATTCACCAGACTAAAATAGGATTAAACCAGTCTCAACCTAAGTAATTTTGTAACTTATAATTTTATCTCCAATATGCAAGATCTTTCCAAGTAGAGTGTTTCCCTTTTTCTATATACTTGCACAGATTTTAAAATGCTATAATCTCAACTCTTTACCCAAAACTTCAAGGAATTTTTTCCATCGAAGAACTATAAAAATTTATCCTACTACCCAGGATCAAAATTTGGTGTTTCCAAGACCCTATATTATTAATACAAATAAATGATCAAACACCCAAATAAAGATATTAGAACCCATCACCAATGGATATCTTTAACAACTCAATATTTTAAACAATCAATGCTATCATTCACACAATATTGATCTATTAATTTGAAATAGAATATTAGGGAAAGGAGAAACATAATCATGTGATTTCCTTAAAGGAACTTAAATTTCGAAAACATATTCATATAACCCACTCACAAATTTACTCAACACTCTTAACAAAACCCTCATCTCAAATAAATCATTCACTACAGATCACACACAAAGAAACATAACCATACGTTTTTATTGAAAGAACACAAGTTTGAAATCCCACAAAATTTCACAGATTATTTTCCAAAGACAAAAACAGCCATACGATTTCATGGCAATAACACAAGTTCAAAACCCAAAAAATATCACAAATAATTTTCCATAAACCTTTCACAATAAAACAAAACCACATGCAATGAAACAATCACTTTATAAATCAAAACAAGTAAGCAAACAGAGTAACCCCTTGCCTGCAAGTGATTCATGTGCCTTTGATTTTTCTTCCAGATACTCTCTACAAACCCTATCGACTGTCCAAAATGTAAAATATCCCAACTCTCCAAACAAACCCATCTTCAACATTGCATTCCTCTTTATAAGTAGAGGCTTTCTCAGTCAAAAATAGATTCAACACATGCATAGAAAAAAATTGGCAGAGTGCCCCCATAATTGGAGCTCAAAACCACATCAAATGGCATGCAACTACCAGACTCTAATTTTTCTCCCCCCAATCTACCACAAACTCCCAAAAAACCTATTACGCATTTACTCTCTCCACCTACCATCTGCCAAGTGGATGGAAAAGGAAGGCCCAAGGTTTCGTGGGAGGGGATCTCCCTATTGAATTGAATATTCAAATACGTGATTACCCCCTATTTGGACTATCCACTTAAGTGGATTTAATAATTATTAAATCTTATCCTTGCCAATATGGTATTCATTACCTTTTAAAAAAAATATAAATCAATACACAATAAAACATAATGCTCAACCATTCGATAGGTGTGGCCATATGGCCCCTATCTTTTATATCATTTAAAATAATACCAATAAATTAGCTTTGCAATAGCCATTTACCAAGGCTATTAAACCTTATTATTATTTCCATCTAACACTACCTCAAAATGATCCAGGTTACAATTCTAACTAATACCACAACGTATCATACAACATCACATGACTTGTTTAACGCACAACTCAAGTTTCCTTCGGAGCGACATCACCCTTAGTCCATATGGGCATCACACAACCTCATCGTCTTTCACCACCTATGTTAGAGGAAATTGTACCATCATTTTTCCTTTCCAACAAGGTTATGCGGCGACCATATTGATTAAGGACTATGTCATCCTAATCAACTTGATGCCCAACAAAAATCTAAACATGACAATGTATAATACCACCTCATAATTAAACTGTATTTATATTAATAAATATGATATTTAATTATCTAAGTACTTAATCTTTAATTAAGTACTCAGATGACTAATTATAGTCATCGACATTTAACAATTAATTACTCGAATAAACATACATTTTCCCATTATTCATAAGTATTTGAATAATTAAATGTCAAAATAAAAGATTAATTAATAGGATGTTACATTTAGTTCCTCTAGTTTATTGTGAATTATCATGAATATTATCTCCTTCTTTGAAATTGTAGTCCAACCTTAAATCCATTGAAAATATGGGATAATAATGATGGGTACCTTTTTTCATATGTCCATTGTTACTAGGCCCTCATGATTTGAAAAAACCACAAATAACACTCAATACAAGTAAAAATTCAATCATGTGTATGAAAGTTTCCCAGCCCTTATCATCCAATGTGTGCAGTTACAATTAACATAGGATACATTAATCTCCAAATGATTGAATTTAGATTTTGGCACTGGGATGCTTCAAAAAAAAAAATCTTCTCTTGTAGTTTCTCAATATAACTCTTGCGTGAAATTAAATTTTCCTTGTGTTCATCTTTCTAAATACACTAAAAAACCTTTGTATCTATATAGATTTATTGAATTCAAACTATGGCATCATTACTATACAAGCTAACAATATGTGGGAAATTTGAAAAAGAGAGCCCCAAAGCCAAAATAACAAAAGAAGGGTCAAATGAGCCACATAATTAATAACCAACAATGTAGAGATGACAAAAAATGTAGAGGACATGTTTATGGAAAAATGTATAAAAAGGGTCAACAATATAGATCAAGAAAAACATAAATGAGGAGAGAAGATCATGACAAAGAAGGAAAACATGGAAAAGGGGACATAAAATTATAGAAGCATTGAGTGAAATCGCATAACTATGGCACACTTTAGATTGCCGTGAAAAAAGTTTCACACCATATACTTAAGTGTAAATATATGAAAATAATTTGAATTTTTTTCTTTTTCTCAATAATAACATTTTCAAGGACATTTATTTTATTTTTATTTTTTTTAAAACACCATTTATATATAGTTTCTTCCATTTTTGAGATTTTCCTTAAAGGGTACCACAAGTCCATGTTGCAGTGCTCAATAAGAAACAAGTTTGAGCAGAAGAAAACATGACAAGGTAAAAAAAGGAAACAATACTTTGGACGGATGCGAAAATAGCACACACCAATAAGATATTAAATTAGGCCAATAATCAATGAAAACTTAAAAACACTAGCACCAATGTAACTAACTAGTCCAATACAAAAAATAGGTGGCTACACAACATTCCCCAATTCAATGTGTAGGTGTATACATATCAAAGTTAATAGAAAAAAAAAAGAACCTAAATTTTTATGTTTAGATAGGGTTGTCTCATCCTATATCATTATTTCTCGAATTTAATAAGAGAAAAAATCAAATTAAGTCAAAAGGAAAGAGAGATAACCTTATCTTCCAAATGGAGTGTTGCAAACATATTGTTACTAGGAATTCACTAATGGGTATTCATCTGTTGGATTTATTTATCCTTTATCTTGTTTTGTATCTGATTATTGACTTTTTTTAGTATAATGCCAATATGCGCACCTAATTGAATCGTATTTGAATTAGATTTAGTTTTGTATTTGGTTTTTTTATGATTTCTTGGTTAAGTATAAAATTCTATTTTTAGTTATCTTTAGTTCATTTAAGATTTGTGGTTCCTATTATTATTATTTTACTTGTCATGTAAATTTAGACAAGTCTTATTATAACACAACTATATTAACCTTTTTCTTTATTGATTCAATAAGTAATAGTGGGGTGAATTTTTACAAGTGGAAACACTTTTTGCATTGTGTTATTCTCTTATTTTATCACATGTATTCACAAAAAAACCAATAAGATTAATAATTTTATTCAAATGTTATATATTACATATTTTTTTCATTAATCACACATAAAAGTACATTATATTAATAAATAGTCATTATGGGTAGACTGGATGATCACTACCTTCATTTTCATGGTATTTGAAATCTGATTTGTACTTATTCCACATCAAAAAAAATATTTGTTATCATATCTTGGTTCAAAAGAGTTTTTACCGTTATCAAAATAAGTATGGCTTCAGTGAATTCTATTTCTATGAATATTGCCACCTTCGAAGGAGACAACTTTGATTATTGGAGAGATATGTTGAAGAGGATTCTTGTTTGGAAGGAATTCTAGAAGAATGCCACTTATGGATACAATACACATAAATATCAGAATACTTTGTCCCAATATAAGAAGAGAGTAAAAAAGAAAGTTGTGAAATATTTTTTCTATCTCCGGAGTGTCATAGATCCTAGCATCTATCCATGAATTATGGGAATTAATGATTCCCATGAGGTATGGAATATCTTGGAGACTTCATATCATGGATCTATTAAGGTAAGAGATGAAAAACTCCATACCCGTAAAATGAATTTTGAGAATTTGAGAATGTCAAACAAAGAGGAAGTTGGAGAATTTTTCATAAATATCAATTATTTAGTTTATATAATGAGGGTTTATGCAAAAATTGAAGGAAAACAAGGGTGAGAATCCTAGACTAACAATTCCAAAATACACAACTAAATAAAACATAAAAAAAAATATTATATTGATATCAAAATCCTTACGACATATACAACATTAAATCCCTCTAATATGGATATTAAAATTTAAGAGAAATTTTTTATAAAACTATTAAAATGGCAGTGTGTGATCTAGGAACACTTACAGGCTCTATCTCATTTATCGTTGGCTTGATTCTCCCTTGCTAGAGATTTCCAAAAGTTCCTCCAATGATTAACTCAACCTAATTTTCTAATTTATTGTTACCACTCTTCCTTCCATTTAAAAATATGTTCAAGATGGGTTGGGACCTTCTGGATACCTCCTCACTTCCTGATTAATTTGAATTTTAATCAAATCATTAAATTATCTGAGCTACTACATTGTGAAGACATTTACTTGCGTACAACATGTCAAACTTGGTAGTTAAAGATGATTTTCTCTTGGGATCATTCTTAGATAATTTTTCAAGTACTTTATCCTACATGCCCATGTGTCTTCTTACTTATGCAATTGAAACATGTCCCTAGTGGTTAATTCCCATTCATTCCTTTTGTCACTTTTGACATGTCCTCTATCTAAGTTATGTTGTCACACATTCCTATTGTTTTGTAGCCCCCACACTAACTCCTTTATGATTTTACACACATGATTTTATCTATTGCACAATATTGTTCTCCATACTTGTTCTTGTTATTTCCAAAAATGCCACACACACCCAAATTTGTATCATCTTTTGTCAAAACCCTATGCACTATTGTGTACACCTTATTTTGTAATTACCATTTACTATGTAGATCCTTTGCACACTTATATGCAATATACATACCACTTCATCATGCACTCTTTGTTCTTTCCCTTTCTCCTTATCTACATATGCACCCATACTTAACCAATATTTATAAACTCATGTAGTGTAGATAATGCAACCATGATGCTCATTAATCAAACACCCCGAGTTGAAAGAAATCAATCTTTGTATCATGAATAAGGGTCCTCAAGAGTATGTCATATTAAACCAAACTTTTCCAAACTCATCCATGTTGTATCTTCTAATACAAAACCTATCCACTTCACCAAGTACTCCTTATATTTTAATCCACACATCCTCTTCATTTTACTTGGGTTCAATATGGGCTCAACCTCTTCTCTTTCCCTCTATGATATTTTTCTCCACTCAACAACTTCTAACTTCTGTGTTCCTTTCACGTTGTCTTTTGTGACCTTCCTTGTGCACTCTTGATCATCTCCTTACACACTAATTTATACTTCATGGTAATCATATAAGTCAAAAACATTGAATGTCATTGATATATGCAATCCCTCATGTAACTCAATTTCATATGCATTAGATCCCATTTTCCACAAAACTATGTATGGTCTAATCTTCTTAAACTTGGTCATATTATATGTTCATCTTGGAAATATCTCCTAGTGCAAATGTGCCAAAACTTGATCTCCAACCTAAAAATGACCTAGTTCCACACCTTTTTTCTTCTTGCTTTGCGTAATGGGAGTTCATTTCTATAATATGTTATGCACATCTTCCTAAAACTTGCATATATACACCACATAATTTTCTCTTATGTGTTTTTTTCATTCACTACTTCTCACACTTAAGTGAGTCCTCTCAGGCTTCTCCCATAGAAAATTTAAAGTGGAGTCTTTCCTATGCTCATGTTAAAAAATCATAATAGGTAAAATCTACTCGTGTTAACATCATGCCCCATTGTTTTGGATTATCTCCAACCAAACTACACAGTAAATTGCAAAAACTTATGTTCACTACCTCCATTTATCCATTTGTTTGTGGGTGATATGATGAGCTGAAATTCAATATTGTTCTAAGATTTCTCCATAAGGTCCACCAAAAATTACCTAAAAAATTTATATCCATATTAGATAATATTCTCAATAGAAACTCATGTAATCAAATAATATATTTGAAGAAAATAATTCAATGCTCGATGCATTTATGGTCTTGTCACAAGTAATAAAATGTACCATGTCAAAAAAATTGTTTGCTGCCACAAATATGGAGTCATTTCCTCTTTATATTCTGAAAAATACAAGCACAAAATTCATGTTGAAGTTATCCCATGGTATTTTTGGCATTGGTAATGGTTGATATAAACTTGTATTCTACGAGTGCCCTTTTTCTAGCTAAAAAACGCCACACTCCACATATTTATGCATGTCTATCCCCATCATTTGCCAATAATAATGATCCTCTAATTTTGCTAATTTTTTGTCACCTCCGAAGTGACCTCCTAATTATCTATTATTATTTTATCTTATCAAGTTAATGCACATTGACCCACTATATATACATAATCGTGCTCTTATAAACAAAATTCCATCCTGGATGAAATAATCCAAATATAGATTTTTTTATGTTTGTCAATTCTGTGCATAACTCCCATGCATCCTTGAAATCATTTTCTTATGTATAAAAATATTTCATTTCCTCAAACCTCATAATTTCTATGCACATTTCATTCATCAACAAAAATCTTCTTCTTAATGCATTTACAACCTTATTTCGATTTCTTGATTTGATGCTTCAACACAAAAGAGTAAATTTCTAAAAAATATACCCATTTTGTATGCCTCTAGTTCATCTTTACATGACTATTAACGAACTATAATGCCTAGTGATTTGTGTACAACTATAGACACTAAATATATGGTAACATTTCCTTGTGTTATGTCAAGTTGACATTTTCTCCTTGCTAAGAAAATTTTTCACATTTTGAATCCAATCTCCTCATCTCTGTAGTCCTTCTACAACTTTCTTGCCTTTAAAATATGCTCTATTATCAATAATGGATATATTATTCAATCATGGAAGTAGAAAACATATGATATTTGCAATAAAAAAAATAGTTTGTATGTTTTTATCTTCTATCCAAATGTGTATGGAAGGGTCAGGATGTGAAATCCGGTCCTAGCCGACTTGTATGGTTTTGCCCCTTCTTAATCATCAACTCTTAATTTAATGTTAAATCATTATTTAAGTTATTTCATATTCCTAGGGTCGGACTTATCTTAATATCTCACATATTAAAAATATATATAAGAAATTGGTTATCACATAATAAATCACTTGGCAATCTTATAAACTCTTATTACAAAAATCATTCCAAAAGAACTCAAAGGGTTCCTAAACCTACTCAAATAAATTACACATAATCTTGGGTAGTCCCTACTATAATTTTGAAGCACTCAACTAGGTTAAATATTCTATTTTCATCCTTCTACAAGAATGAAAGTATCATAGATCCATGTATTACGAAAGATAAAATTCACTCAAAGCATTACACAAGATTTTTAATCAACACAAGGGTTAGGTCATATAGCTCAAGAACATTATATTCCATTACTACCATGTCAAATACATTATATACTATATAGGTATCCCACTATCTTGGTGTTAATAAACATGAGAGCACCCCTAGGAGGTTGGATAGCTATACACACACCAACAATTAGGATAACTACATGAGGTTTAATTTTCACAATGAGGATATGTAGTGTAGCATTGATTGGTTTAGCAGCTGGGAGTCTAACCTCCCATGATTTTCTAACCTCAAATTCACACACATGTTTTTCTCCTTTTGTTTGATAATGTTATGATGAAGGGTTTTATAGGTTGATAGAGTTTATACTTTGTTACAAGTCATCCCAAGGTTATTTAAACAAGAGAAACACACAAAAAGCACCATTTTCAAACAACAGAAGAACCCAAAAAGTTTGAAAGCCTAAATATCTCATGGTTCAAAACTGTATAATCCCTATTATTAACCATATATGTATTGCCTACACCATATAAATTTTGTATGGATTTGCACTTGTATATTCTTCAGTTTCATTATCTTTTATGTAGAATATTTAGCTCTAGTTCTCATGTTCCACTATCATCCACACCCATATCACTCTAGAATAATCTTGAATATCTAAGTCTATATTTTTCACATGTTTTTATCAATTTACTTATTGTTTATCAATTGTTTCATTCATTTCAAGTTGAAATGCATTATTATGGTCATGTAAATGGATTACCCATAATGGGTTTCTAATATATTCCATGTGGCAAAGCCTAATGGTTAAATTCATTGTTGTACTAACTTTTAGGATTTAAATAAAGCATGTCCTAAAGATATTTTTCTTATTCCCCACATATATATGATTGTTGATTCTACATATGGTTATGACATGTTGAACTTCATGGATGGGTTTTTGGAATATAATCAAATAAAAATCAACCCCAATTATTAAGAAAATACTTCCTTCATTACCCTATGGGATACCTCTTGTTACACTATTATGTCATTGGGATTTAAAAATGTAGGTGTCATTTATCAATATGTTATAACACATATTTTTGTGAGGATAACCATAAAATACTTGAATATTTTGTTGATTATTTACTATCCAAATCTATCCAATGTCATAATCATGCCCTTAATATCCAACTCATATTTAAACAGTTGTTCTAACAATTATGTTGAAGCAATGGCTATGTTATGGGGCATCCAACAATGTATTACAATGAACGTCAAGTCCTTATTCATAAAGGGTGATTATTTATGCATGGTTAATTTTCTTAAGAACCAAGGGGTTATTAATTGGAAACTAAATAACATCGTCATGGAGGCTAGGCAGTTAATCTCTTTTGAGGAAGTGGAGATTAAGCATGTTTATAGGGACGGTAATAAACCTGCGGATGGTCTTGCTAATTATGGGAATGATATGGTGGAAAAAATGACATGGCATGGCGATCTCATACCATGGAGTAATATATTAAAACTGGTTAATGATGACAATACAACGCATGTTTTGGAATGATGGCCTTCAAGATTCACGTGATTATCCTTGTGGGAAATTCCATTATCTCTCGAGGGATGGAATTAATCATCCCATTTTGTGTTTGGTTTTTTATTCTAGATCTACAGGAAAACTCTGACTTGTCTCAACAGTTTGCAAAGCGAATGGTTAAAAATGGGAGGAGATAGATTAGGAACGGAGCCGACTACCTATCTCCATGTCAAGAGGGACGCAACTCTATGGAGGCTTCTACGAAGAGGGGGTTTCTCAAACTATATCAAGCACCTTCAAGGTAATGACCCTCAACTTGCTATTGATTTAGGTAATTCCTAGGAGATGGTATATTAAATTGAGGGGTATGGAAATTACATTCACAAATGAATCCATTTCTGAGGCCATGATCTTATCCATGGAAGGTCTCAAACTTTTCAAGGATAAGACCGGGCACATGCATGAAATTTCCAATTTTTTGGGCTATATGAAATAATCTTAATGTATGACGATGGCATTGCAAGAATATGTATCCCAGAATGATGGCCGGGTGTTTTCATGGTGGTAATGAAGCACCTTACCCTTGAAGGAAAATTTAGGAAAATATTTTCTTATCACCTTTATATCCTCAATTACCTACAAAGAAATCAAGCCATGAGCTTACCCTACTTTAATCTTGATATCCCTTTCCTCCTCTCTCATTGAATTCCAAAATGATAAATTTGACATTCCATTGTATCAGGGTTTGATCATGTTAATGTACTATCAGGGTAAACCTTTGATACCTTCCCAGCCCCTAGTTCACAAAAAGGTGGACTCTGATAATGAAACCTTGGCCGAGAATTTTTTTTGCAAAAAATATTGTTTACAAGATAATCAGGATGATATTGCTATGAATTTCCTGTGTAATCTGAAGTAGGGTGATAAAAATATTGGGGAAAAACTTTTAGTAAGGAGATGGACATAAATTGGATTGACTGGGAGGCCAGAGTATTGATAGTCAAATCTACCATGGATACCATCCTCTTGGTCAATAAAAATTTGGTTCAAGAGGTAAAGGATTTTCACAGAAAATTCAAGTGCAAAATAAAATGATTGGCGGGTTGAGCACGGAAATTTTCTTGCAGGAACAAATAATTTCCATCTTACGGGACCAAATTACTAAGAATGAAGCTGAGGGGGGTAAGGGTAAAATGCATCTAGTGATTAGCATATTAGATGATGAATAACCTATGGAAACTGATGGCAAATCTCCCACTCAGAATACCCCAAAAAAGTAATGATTTCTTGGAAGGACAACATTGTTAGAACTGTGGACAGATGCCCAAGTGCAAGAACCAAAAGTAGATCTTCCTCCAGCAAAGTGAAATAATGGTGACCCTTTGGTTGTCCTTTTGTCAAGGACCTATCATGGTTTTTCTTTTTCATTTCCATGGATTTTATTTTGGTTCTACTGTGACAAAAATTATATAAATATGTAGATATGGTCTGAGTCGTGCGTTATTATGTGGTGTCCATTTGGTCAAGTCTATTTGACCTGGAACCCTTTATTTTTTGGTGTGTTCTCTTCCACTTGGCTTATTTTTGTACAAGATTTTTTGGTCCCTTCAAAACAAAAACATTTTTACCTTATCTAAAAAAAATATTTAAACGATTGTGATGATATAATATATGATTAAACCTAAAAAAGTGTATCTTTGGTGTTACTTATGATAATCTAATTAGATATATAATTTTGTATCATAGTGTTGATGGCAACCCTCAAAATATATAGGCTAGTGTTGATATGCCACCATATCATAATTTAATGTGGCTAGGATCCCTCCAAGGTAAAATTCAAGTTATTTGTCACTTGTCACCTAAATTGGATGATAAAACCCAACCCTTCACATGGTTATTAAAGAAATACACTACCTTTAAATGGGATATGGCTTGTCAATAAGCATTCAATGATATTAATTAGTATTCTCTCAATCCCAAATCCGTGTTCCACCTATACCTAATAGGTCGCTACTCTTACATCTATTTGTTAAAAATCACACATTTATAGCATTGTTAGCATAACATGATGATAATAACCATGAATGAGTAGTATATTATATTATTAGTAATTTACTACCTTATGAGTGTAATTACAATCCCATTAAAAACTCTTCTTATCCTTGATATTTTTCCCGTATAAATTGTGACACTATATGTTGAATACGGAAGCACATTTTATCACCAAGATTGATCTATTGTAGTGCTTATTATCTTGCACATATCTTTCCATCAGTTTACACATTAGGTAATGTTATTAATAGATTTTAACTTCAAGTTTGTTCATCAAAAATCCATCAAAGGATAGGTCATTTATGATCATCTTCTAGAAGCCCCATTCTTTGACCCATCCCCTATCAATGATGATTTTTGGGATGAATTTACTACATACAATATTGACACCAAAGTATGGACTATGTATTTCAGTGGTTCTAAATGCGTTATTGGGGCAACACTTAGCATTGTTTTTATCACCCCCCATGGTGATACCACTCCCTTTGCATGTAGTCTCGTATTCTCATGTACTAATAATATCATTGAATATGAAACATTAATCCTAGGTCTTTACACTACCAGAGCATTACAAATACAAAATATACAAATCTTTGGTGATTCAGAACTCATTATTCTCCAAGTTCAAGATGTCTATCACACAAAGAAGAGTGTTTAATCATATTCAACACTCTAGTCAAGAAATTTCTCTCAAATTTTAAATTATTCATCAGGACAATCAACATGCAAATGTTATAGCTAGTTCAGCTTCATTGTGTTAGAAAATTAATCTTAAGTAGGGTTTAACCCCTCTCAAGTGTTCTTCAAATTATAACTTTAGTTTATTATTAAATAAATTAAAATATATAATACTTTTAATTATTTAATATAAACTTTAGGTTATAATTTTAATTAATTATTAAATCAATTTTATTTAACGTGGTGGGGTGCTTCATGAGAAGACACACATGTAATAATAATTTATATATGACCCGTAAGGTTGGGTGAATATAAAAATTCATGTGAAAACATTTTTAAAATGTAAAAGGGAGAGAAGTGGGTGAAGGAGGGAGTTATTTACTGGACTGTAAAAAGTTTCTCTATAATGGAAATTTATTGTTGTTTGTGTTTTTTACCCTTTGATGTTTTCCATGTTAAATCTTGGTGTCCCAGTGTACGTAAAGTTTTTTTATTATAGTTTATTTGCAAATATTTGATTAATAGCTCGGACCTTAACATGGTATCAGAGAGTGTAAAATTAAGACAACCAATCAAATAATTTGGATTATTAAATAGTTTGGTGGAAAATTTGGTTGGGGTAGTTCACCCCCCTCGGTTTATAAAATGTGCCTCATTCCAATTTAATTGTACTCCCTCGCACACACATTTTCTCTCAAAAATATTTTAACCCCTTCATATTTTTGGTGTATTTAGATTATTAGAGTGGGCCCACTCTACATTTATGAGTAAGTGTTAGGAATTATAGGCACTGAGAGGGGGGGTGAATCAATGCTCATTCAAACTTCTAAAACAATATAGAGTTCTTCAAACATTCGTAAATAAACTATCTTAATTATAATGAAGCATGACTATTCAACCATGAGATAGAGAGAGAGAGAGAAGCAAGCACACATGAACACATAAGGAGACAAGATTTAATGTGGTAAACCCATCAAGGGACAAAAACCCACTAAAACCAGAGAACTAGCTTGGACAATTGTTCTATAAAGTTACAATGATTTCACCATATGTTGAGAAACCACTCAACTTGAAGCACCCACTTCAATTTTGAAGCACCCAATCTTATAAAAAATCAAGCACCCACTTGAATACAAGCCCAAGCACCAACTTGACAATTTTGGAAAGCACCCACTTGCTAGGAAGTACCCACTCCCAAATTGTTGAGCAATAACTCAGACTTTTATCATAATTTTTTTATCACCTTCACATTATTTGCTTACACCAACACATTGTGATCACCATTTCATCTCTTTACTTCATTTGCACTCCTCTCTTAAAATATCAATCTACTCTTTATCTTATACAACTAATATCAGGTCTCAAAGATGCTTTACACACTAATTCATGATCTTCTCTTCTCAACCACGATCTTCTCAGATATATATTCCCCTCTAAGTTGACTTCATATCACCTTCTTTACCCAAAATGAACTATCTCATTAACAAGGATCTCCCAGGCTTCAATATCTATCATCAAGTTGATTCATGTTCAAAATGAGCTTTATAAATAACTAACAAACTCCAACATATGAATTTGTCACTTTAACTTTAAAGGCTCTTCACCTTACTCCCTTACCTGCTTGTATAAGAAGATAATTAGTTTATATTTTAGAGTGCCTCAACATTCTCATAAGCACATCTGACATGCTTCAGTTTTTCTTTTGTGATTTGCAGTCTCTTGAAATATTCCTTGAGGTCAAATGTTAAAGAATGAGTCTCCTAATCTTCTCGACACTCTATCAACCTGAAATGTAAATGTTATCGGCCTTATTTTCTTGCACCATGAGCTTGTACTTATCTTTTAGTATTGACACGCCTTTCACAAGGAGTTACATTATGGAAATAGGTTACATATACCTCACATATCCTTTGTATCTTCTTTTCAAACCTCTCAATCTTTTCCATTTATATTTCAACTTCCATTTGAGTTCATTTATGCATTAAAATTTTGAACAAAAAGAGTGTAGAGGCTTATGAACTTGCTTAACCATTCATGCAGTTGAATCAACCATATTCGAAGGAGAACATAAATACTCAGAGCTTAGATATCTTCAAAGTAGATTGTAGAGCACTTTTCATTCTTCTTCAACAGAAAGGAGCTCACTTTCATGGAGAACATTCAACACATATGGATAATCACAGGTCATGGCACAATGATCAAGCATTTAATTTTTTTCATAATTTGGAGATGATATTTGTATGTTCTTTGGAGCAATCACACCCTCTAAGAGATCATAATAGCTCAACTCTTATCAAGAAAACATGTACTTGAACAAGGTATTCACTATTTTTTAAACTCAGTCTTACAACATTTAAGATTTAGTTTCTTCCATGATAATTTTCAGTCTAACACGGTTGTAGTGGTATATTATTTGAAGGAGGAGACATCTACAAAGCTTCCCAGATCCATATATTGTTTGACATTGTGTCCATAAGTTCAAACTTGTTTGATTCTTCTAAAATGTGCACAATGAGGGTTTTAGGATTCAAACCCTAGGTAGTCATATGGGAGATTTTAACATCTTATACTTCATTTATATTCCATGAGAATTGAAATGACAAATTCATCAGAGGTTCACTTGTCACATTCAAGCCTTCTTTTGCATAGATTGATGAAGGAGCTTCATGATTTGATGACAATCATTTGTGTAGACAAAAAATTAGACACTTGCTACTACATTACTATGTCAGCAAGTATGATGTTTTATATATGGATCTTGAGAAAAATGAGTATTCGCTAGTAACACATCCCACTTATCCCTCCCCTTTGTTTTCATTGTCTTCTTTTATATTTCTCTTCTATATTTGTCACCCCTTATGCTTGTGTCACTCCCACCTTGTTCTCTGATCAGGCCACAGGGATCCCTGTCTATCATTAGTTTCACATTTATCATCATTTACTCTAGGACACTAGCACCCAGGCACTTGTGTTCATATCTGGGTGCAAATTTTCTACTTATTTATTTTTCTTATCTTGACATTTGTGGTCGGTATTTTTTATTATCCTTCCCTTATACTGAGGCCCTACTCGACATGTCATATTACTAGTGTCAAAATTTATACAATATATCCCTATATAAACACATCATACATACCATTATTAAGGGTTGACAACTATCGGGCTATCTACAGGGGCACTCTTTTGTTCCATCCACACATTTTGCATTCTATCTAGTCATAGCCCACTATCTTGGAGTCATTGGCACAAGGGCACCTAGGGACACTATTGCACACACAATCACATAGAACTACATTGGGTTTGAGATGTAGTGCAGAACACATTCGTAAGATCACTCATTTGATAGTTGAGGATAGTCTTCCCCCTCATTTTGTATCTTTCTTTTTTACGGTTTGATGCGTCTTGGGGGTTTTATAGGTGGATATAAAATTGTAGGTTGCCAAAAAAATCTGCAAGAGTTTTGTGACATACGAGTGACATGAAGCTAAGATTAGTGACAACCTTGTGACCCTCAAAAATTCAATTCTTAAGGTTCTACGTAGACACTGACACCTAGAGAGGGATCCTAGCACCCAGGCGTAGTGGTACCATCCCAGGCGCTCTAGTCCAGACACATCTTAAATTTCTATAATTTTTTGTGTGGCATTGTGGCAATTCCTCAATTCTTTTTACCAGTTTTCTAGCATCAGAAACTTTAGGATTTTAACAATTATCAACTAATTCATTCTCCCTTTTCTATTTCACTTAGGGTTTTGATTTTATTTAGCTTATATATTTGTATTGTAGCATTTATTAATCATTTGTAGAATTTACATATTTAAATTTAACAAATCAAATTTAGATTTTGTTAAATCATTTGGTGAATCTACTCATAGTCGAACTCATTGCCTTAGAATCCTCATGGCTAAGAATCAATCTTCTCCTCCTAGGCAAGTCATGTATCATGAAAGTGTGAACCCTATCCTTAATGATGAGGATGTTTGGCTAAACTTACTACTCTTTATCGATGTTCTCAAACATATAACGAAACTCATCACAATATACATGATAGCGAAGCTCAACTTCCTACTAATACTCCTAATGTATATGGTATTCGCATAATTACACCTAAAGATGTACAAAATTTTACACGATGCAATCCTTGCTATCCCATAGGATCTCATGTTGTTATATATTTTTCATCTGTTGTTGACATGCATGCTAATGTTATATATTTTGTTCTTGGTAATATGTTTTCTCCTTTAGATGCAAGTAATTTTATTTCTGAAAATGTAAATGCACATGATATTATTTCTACTCATAGTCAAGATGAACCTAATGTTTTATCTCATATTGTTTCTAATGATTACAATGATGTATCTCCTTTTAGTTCTTCTACTTCTTTATATGTTGATGGTAGTTTAGAAGAATTAATTGCTTGCAAAATTTTAGCTGATAATGACATAGATTCCATTTTTTATCATGAGCATATTAGTCAAGATGTTCGTTTTTTACATACTGTTGACTGTGAATTTTCTACCCCGCTTTCTTATAACTCTGAGATTACTTCCAATATCATGCATGATGATTCTCCTCCTCTCATTACCACTTCTAAGTCTGCATCTAATATTATTATTGAGCCTCTATGTTCTTCACCTCCTATTTCCACTCCTATCATTACACCTCTCATAGTATCACCAGAGGTTCCATCTTGCACTCCTCTTGAGTCTCCATCATCTACACCTCCTTCTACATCAGCTATTCCTTTGCAGGTTCCACTAATAACCCACAATGACAAGGTTCAAACACTCAATGTGCCTCTTCGATCACCTACCATTCCATCACATGCTATATTATCACTCATGCATGTTTTTGGCCAATTGCAATCTTAGTTCTAATCTCTCACTTTAGAAATAAAATCCTATTATGCGTTTATCGATAACAATTCTCTTCATGGAAATCATATTCATAAAAAAAATCATAATTCAGCTTTTCCCTAAGGATTTTTTCATGCCAACTTTAACTTAATTCGATGGAACTGAAAATCCTTACTTACATCTCAAACATTATCGTCTAGTTATGGCTTCCTATTCTAATGATTCATTACTACTTAAATCCTTTCACCATAGTCTTGCCAATGATGCTCTCTAATGGTATACATACCTACCGTTTAGGTCTATTAGCACATATTATGACATGGTATATGTTTTTCTTAGGATATTCATGATTAAAAATGGTCATATAATCACTCATGATCACTTGACCACCCTACATCAAGGAAAAACTGAACCTATATTAGACTACATCTTACACTTCAATTCATGCATGCATCAATTATTATTTCATCCAGTTGATTTAGAAAAGAAATTTATCTTTTTTCGTGGCTTGATTCCGGCACTAAAAGAATAATTGCAATATGATACATGTGAATCATTTACACTTTTATGCTTTATAATCATCGATCTACAACAAGACTTGATTGTTGCATGTGTTATAGATCATCCTTCTATTTTTTCTACTTCTACTTCTAAATCTTCTTCTCCTCTTCCATTGGTTGAGCATCCTGTTGTAGCTTTATCCAGTTCCTTAGATCAAGCACACCTTTTTCTAGAATCTCTGAAGATATAATTGTTTTGTGTGCTTCATATTAGTCCACGTACTTCAAAGTTCAGTCTGAGACAAGGAGAAGCCTCAATTTGTAATAAATCTCATGCCTTAGCAAGATAAAATAAATAATTCAGCAAAAACGTTAGGGGACTGGTTTAATAGACTGGTTAATCAAAGTATAAAAGCTTTAGACTTTCAGGTGTTTGGGACTATGTTCACAAAGAAACTAAAATTAACACCAAAATGATCTAAACTTCTCTGAGAATTGGAAGTTACAAAGGCTCAAAAGCATGCAACCCAATCATGAAGTATAAAGGTACAAGACTAGTTGAAAAGCTCAATTAAAATGGACTTAGCCATTTTTGCAAAGCCTGGGACGTTTAAAACAACCGTCAGTTTCCTCCTTCCAAAAGCACTGGCCATTGGTATTTAAAAACATGTGGGAGACTAAGTTTAAAAGCATTGATGGGTTACTTTTAAAAAGGGACGACATACGTTCATTTGGCTGTCAAATTTCTACACCACCAAGCAAATCATAAATGCCCAAATGACATGTTGAAGCATTCCAGCGTCTTCCATAGCCAAAGAATTTTTTGGACCTCAATTCCGTAGAATAAACCAAGTTTCATGAGGGCATCAGGTTCGAGCAAGAGGTGAAAGGTAAAAATACACACAACGGGTTTGGAGGTCGCCACATGGCAAGGATCCAATGGGTGAGGAATAAATAGGTGTCATCGTTCTAACAAAATTTAAGATAGATACACCCATCGGACCTCCAGTCCATGGAATCAACTAAGGTTGATAATATTTTGAGTCTACGACTAGGTAGAAAAAGTCAATACAGTCAAAAAGAAACATGGCATCGTTAGGGGATACTAAATGGCACAAGATCAATGGCCGACGGTGGACACGTGTCACCTTTTTGGCTCAAGGCGAGCATATGTGCTTTGGTGGATTTCAAATCCACGGAATGAACTAAGTTCCATAAATATTTAGGTTCGGACCACGAAACCGTAAAGATACGTGGAGCTTTCTCATTTGTCTATGTTTCACAACTTGACAAAGTCTGAATTATGAGAAGCGTGGAGATTTTTCATTGGCTCATATTTCACACCTTTCACAAGGTCCTTATAAATAAAATTAAAATGTAAAGTATTGTGGAACTTCTTGATTGGTCTATGCTTTGCATTATTACAAGGCTGACACCACAAAGATACGTGGAGCTGTCTCATTGGTTTTTTTTTCACAAATATGACAAGGTATTTGTAAATGAAATATAATTACGAGAACTATGGAGCTCTCTCATTGGCTTCCATTTTGCAGGGACCAGTCGAGGTTTTCAAAAGTCTGAAACTGTGAAGGAATGTGGAGCTTTTTCATTAGCTTATATTTCACAGTGGAAAGTACAAATAAAATAAAATACTGACATTGTAAAAATCATGGAGTTTCCTCATTGGCTCACAATTCAAGGTGGGTACGACTAAAAGAACATTTTAAGAAGGCCAAACAATGTGGAATTTGCTTATTGGCTCACATAAACAAAGTGAAAGAAAAGTAATGCACACTTGGACAAAGGCCAAAACCAATCAAAAGCTATCACGTGTCGCCCTCTTGTTCATCGTGACATACAAAAATTCAGATGGCCATAACTTTTGATCCTCCAAATCATGCAAAATTATTTTTGTTGGAAAGGTCTCCTCAAGATCTTCAAGTTGACATCATTTGATTCAGGAATTGATGGCGTTTGGCGAGAGAAAATAATGAAATAAAAAGACACATACGCATCTATTACTATCAACTAACGCTTTTTTCGTATGTGAAAGTAAAGGCATTACTTGATCCCAAATTCTAACAGAAAATCGTATAATTTCAGTTAGACAAATTTACATCCCCACTTTTATTCAAATATCTTTGATTACGAACAAGGGGGAAATTTAATTACTATTTTGGAGGGGGGAAATTTAATTACTATTTTGGAGGGGGGAAATTGAGTTGTAAAAATAGACCGAATTTGTAAACCAAATTTGTATAAATATGGGGGATTTTCCTCATATTAAAAGGGGGTTAGTTTTTCTATATTTGAAAAAGGTTGATAGATTCAATTGTGAAATACTGCATGTTTCCTTTGTGAAACACATATAGTGAAAGATTTTGCAAGAATCGTATCGAAAACGGTGCACCACAATGAAGTTACACTCCAAAGGAAACGTAATAGATCCAGCATAATCACAAGGAGGAAACGATCAAACAATGGAAGAAATTTCATAACAGAACAAAGCTTGAACATATAGAGAAAGATAACGGAGTGTCTTAACATACTCATAAATCAGAAATGAAAGGGTAAATATAGGGTGCAGAGTAACCCTAGTGCATGACACATAAGCAAACCCTAAACCTAACCCATGTGAGATGATCCTCCATATGTGAGTGGAGGACACATAGAATCTCACACACCAACACCCCCCCTTCATCGAAGTTGGGGTAGCAGCTATGATGAGTCAGATAGAACAAGAAGACACTCCTAAACAACTAAGAAATATGTGTCAATGGGGCCTGAAAACTAAAGGCCTAATAAGGTGCCCATGTACAAACAACATCTTCCTAAAAGAAGAAGAAGAGAAGAACTATATAGCTCGAAGAAGATGAGAATTTGCATAAGACCTCACCCCAAGAAGAGACCGTAAGTGAAGAAACTTCAACTCAATGAGGGGATTGGTGAATATATTTGCAATCTTATCAGTTGTCTGAATGTACTGAATGTTGATGATACCATCATGAATAATCTCTCGTATGAAGGGCATATGGATCTCAATGTGCTTTGTCTGCTGATGTTGAACTGGATTTCTACAAATTGAGATAGTGCTCATGTTATCACAATAGATAATGGTAGGCTGCCGAAAGTGGATGCCAAACTCTGTCAGAATACCCTATAGCCAAATAGCCTCTATGGCTACGTTAACTGATCCTCTGTATTCTAGCTCTATGGAAGATATCGTAATTGCATTTTTCTTCTTGCTAGACCAACTAAAAGGACACGAACCAAGAGAGAAACTATAGCTAGAGGTAGATTTTCGATGATCTAAGTCACCGGCCCAATCAAAATTTTTGAACCCAATCAATTCAATATCCACCCCTCCATAATAGTGAATGCCATCAGTATAGGTGCCACAAACATAATGAAGGATCCACTTAGCTACTTTCCAATGTAGCTCATGTGGCTCTTGCATGAATCTAGACATGATCCCAATAGCACAGGATAAATTCAGTCAAGTGTGAGTCAAGTAAATCAAGCTCCCCACAAACTTTCGAAAAGGGTACCATCAACTAAGAGAGTAGAGTAATCATAAACTAACTTAACCCCGGAAAGAAAAGGATTACGAGAAGACTTACAATCAGACATATAAAAATAAGCAAGCAAGTCAAGATCATACTTAGGTTGTGAAATCAAAATTCCCGAGTCAGATTGTGAAATTTGGATCCCAAGAAAGTAATGAAGTAGACCTAATTCAATTATGGAAAACATGTTGGCCAAGCCAATCTTCATAGAATCAATGATAGAGGAAGAGCTACTTATGATCAACAAGTCATCAACATAGAGAACAAGAATAAGTATCGAGTCATCTTGCCATAGAATATAAACATTTGGATCAGAGTGACACCTAATAAACCCTAATGTAAGTAAAAAGGATTCCATCTTGGCATACCAAGCCCGAGGGTCTTATTTAAGGCCATAAAGAGACTTCTTTAATTTACAAATGAGGGAAGGGTCATGGACATAACCCGGAGGTTTTTCCATGTAGATCTCTTCCTCTAGGTCACCATGAAGGAAGGCACTCTTAACATCTATTTGATGAAATTTACATCTATTTGTTGCGGCAATGGCAAGGGTCAGTCATATAGAATTCATCTTCACAACTGGAGCAAATGTTTCAGTATAATCAACCCCAGCTATTTGGGAGAAACCCTTAACTACTAATCACACTTTAAACTTTTCAACGTCTCCATCTACTCAATACTTTGTTCAGAACACCCACATACACTGAATGATTTTTCTTCCTTTCAGAAGAGGAGTGAGATCCCAAGTATCGTTCTTCATGAGAGAGGAATACTCCTCATCCATGATAGAATCCCACTTAGGAATACTAGAAGCCTCCCAGAAATACTGTGGATCAAAATCAAAGGCAAAGAAAGAGTGGGGTCCAACAAAATCTAAGCAAGTACATCTCATATCCGAAGTATCTCCAACTAAATCTCCAATGCTTTGTAAATTTTTCCTAGCCCAAAGAGGACCAAGATGATTAGGATCTAAGTCAGAAGATTCATCACTTGAGTGAGAAGGGACATAGTCCTCATCATCACTACTATCAGAATCAAAAGACTCAAAGGTCTGATGGTCAGGAGGATCAATAAGAGGAGCACGCTCAACAACATCATCATCTGATGAGTCAGAATCTGAATCAACAAGCTGAAGAACCTCAATAGGTAGAGAAGTAGAAGTTAAAGAAAACTCATCGAACTTAACACTTCTCTCAATATAAATCTCATGAGAAATAGGATTCGATAATTGATATCCCTTCACACCATCAAGATACCCTACAAAAATACAAGGTTTTGATTGTGGTTCCAATGCCTTGCATTTCTTCTTGGGAATCTAAGCCATATCCTTGGATCCAAAGACTCGAAAGTTCTCAACATCAGGCTTGCATCCAAACCAAGCTTAAAAGGGTGTCATCCCTCTTACTACCTTGTGTGGAACATAGTTCTGAATTTAATTAGCACAATTCACTGCTTCATCCCAATACTGCGGAGGAAGAGACTTCGAGTCAATCATACAAGTGGCCATCTCCTTAAGAGTATGGTTCTTTCTTTCTGTGACTCCATTCTGAGAAGGGCTATAAGCAATTGTATGCTGCAAGGAGATCCCTTCAGAAGTATAGAAATCCATGAACCTATTGTTTACATATTCACCTCCATTGTCGGTTTGAAGAACCTTAATAGATTGTTCCGCCTGTTTCTCAGCAAGATCCTTAAAGTCCTGAAAATGTTCAAAGACTTTAGACTCAAGATTAAGAAAATATACCCAAGTATATCATGAATATTCATCAATGAAGGTGAACACATAAAGATCTCTAGCAAAAGAAATAGATGGAAATGGACCAAAAATATCGTTGTGAACAAGATCTAAGAGACGAGTAGCTCTCCAGGATTTTCCTTTGTCAAATTTCTTTTCAGGATGCTTTCCAAGGGTATAACCCTCACAAAGACCCTTATAAAACTTGACATGAGGTAATCCATTGACCATTTCATTTTGGCTTAATTGTTCAAGGTAGTGATAATTTAGATGTCTGAAACGCTCATGCCATAACTTACTAACCTCATTTACATGAGTGAGAAAGGTAGTGAGCATAGAATCAGAAGTAAAGTGGGAAAAGGTATACAACCGTGAATGGTGATCCGTCTTTCCCTCGGCCACTGTAGTGTCATCGTTAATCTCATGAATAATCACTGAGTTAGGACCAAATTCCACTCACATTCCTTCCAAGCTGAGTAATTTGGTAAACAGATAGGATATTGGTAGAGAGATCAGGAACACTCAACACTTGGTTGAATGTTCCCCATCCATCTCTACTGATCCACTACCGGAAACTAACATTGTCGTGTCATTACCCATCATGATTTAGGACATACCACAAGGCTCGATGTTGGAGAACTCAACATGTGAAGAATCCATGTGGTGCGAGGCACCGAAATCTATAATCCACGTCGATGAAGGAGAAACTTTGGCTAAAAGGGCCTTTCCTTTCTTCTTATCAAATTTAGACCCTTTTACAGTAGAAGACTTGACCTTTGGAGCATTTTGTTTGATAGACTCAGGAACACCTATTTGATTTTTCTCAAGTAAATGAGTAAGGTGATCAATCTATTTTCTCATACACATGCTCTTTATGACCAGGATTCTTACAATAGGAACACAAAAACTTGTCTTTCTGTGCTCTAGGCTTAGAAGTTGAAGTGTTCATGTTAAATTTAGTTTTGGTCTTGGTTTCCTTCTTAGGTTGATCCTTTTTTTCTTTCTTCTTTTCAGTCTTCTTTTCCTTACTAGTACTTGCTACAAGGGCATGTACTTGGACTTCAGAGACCCCATTTGAATGAGTTTGTCTTGTTCTTGAATGAGTTGGGATGAAAAATAGTCAAAGGAGGGCATATTCCAATCCTTGCCCAAGGCAGCTTTTGTAGCGTAAAAAGTTAACACAAAGACAGAATATTCAGGACCTAACTTAGAGAGAATCAACAAGATTAGTTGAGAATCTTTCTTCTCTACTTGACATTCCTTTAACAACAATCTAGTGTGGAAAAACTTAGAGAAGAATGCTTGTAGGTTTTCAAAATCACAAGGATTTAGCCCTAGTAGTTCATTTTCCAACTCATGTGCTCTCATGTCATCTTGTTGTCCAAACATTCCATCTAATGTTTTCCATGCAGAATTAGGTGTTTCAGATGAATCAATGTGGAAGAGAAATTCAGGAGAAACAAACATGCAAAGAATACCTAAAGCTTCATCACTACGGTTTAACCACTTAAATTTTTTAGGCCCGTTATCTAGTTGAGTCTCAGTTCCCATGGTGATGTGGAATAACCCTTTACCCCTTAGTTTCATAATCATTTTCGATCTCCATTTGAATAATTTAAACGGTGTAAGCAAAGGAATTGTAAGTGCATCCATAGTGAAGAGAGAGAGAAGGAATGTAGAAAATAAACTCAAGAATCACAACCACCCAAGACAATTTAATAACCCCCCTTCTTTCGGCACTTTATAGTTTAGTGTGTTGAATACAATCGAGTTTGAGTGTGCATCTTGAAAAAATTTGTAACTCACCTTGCAATCAGCATAATAACGCGCAAGAGAGGGGACCACAATTGTGTTTCGTAGAGGCAGCAAAGTGACACTATACACAAGCACAATTTGTAAAAAACTAGGAAGGAGGCTAAATCAAATCCTGGTTGTGAGAAAAAGCATCTCACGTCGCAAAGGATACCCCCTTGCTGCAAACTGTGGTGGATGCACTCACTAGTCACAAGCAATAATAAGGGTAAATACAAGTTTTAAACAAACTCAAGATGAGTCTTGATGATCTTCAAAATGCCAAAAAGGCACGCAGAATAAAAATAGGTGTTCAGAGTGTCACTACACACTTGAGCGCACGATTAGTAAAAAAATCGACAATAACTCCTAAAAAATTATTGCTTTGAAATGCCTAATGTAGCTAATTTTAAAGCTATGGGAGTTTTAAAAAATGATAATTAACGTTAATTTAAAAGATGATTTAAATTATTACTAATTGTAAATGAGATTCGTAATTAATAGGAATAGATTTAATATAATTAAATCTAATTAATTATGAAAAACTAATTAAGATCTATTAAAAATATTAAATCCTAATTAAAAATCAAATACTTTCCCTTTTAAAAGAAATTCCCACCTTATAAAAAAACACCTCAAATTTGAAATTTTAGAAACTTACTTAATATAAAAAAACACTAAAATAAAATTTAAAAAACGTACCAAAAAGGCACTTACCAAACTTTCCACACTTACCAAAAAGGCACGAGCTCATTGGAAACCATTGGTGGTGTATCTCGAGTTGAGTGGATCTCAGTGCCAAGAAAGGTGAGAGGATCCCAAGTTAGGAGGATCTCGGTGCCGGGAATGCAGGTGGGTAGGGTTGAAGCCTGAGGTGGGAGCAAGAACTGGGTCACCAGGTGTGGGAGCGGGAAGTGTTGGTAGATAGGCTAGAGTAGGGAGTAAACGTGGGTGAGCAAGTGTCACGGCCATGGCAGGGAAGTAGCTCGTGGGGAGACACATAGCACATAGTCTGGTTCAGCCACGACTCGCAGGAAACAAAAAAACTTAGCTAGATTAAAAAAACGCACACACCAAAACACGCTTCAGAGAATGTCTCGGTTCAGAGCCAAACGAGCAAAAAAATAGAGGTAAATGGTTTGAACATGAGTTTATAGGTTTGAACCCAACTCAGCCAAACAGAACTTGACTCGGTACAGGTAAAAAGGGCACCTAAAACATGAACCCACGTGACTCGAACGAGCTAAAAAACTGATACCATGAAAGAGTTTGAAAAGCTTGTGTTTGGAGTTGTAGCTCGCAAGGAGGGTGTAGAAGGAGCTCGCTAGCGAGTTGAGATCTTTGGATGTATCTTAGTTAGGAGATCTATGGAGAGCAAAGGAGAAAAACACCAAACTTCAACCAAAATACCATAAGATTTTTAAACCTGTATTCTGAAAAAACATGTAAAAAACACAGAGAAAACAAAAAAACTAGAGATCTAAATTCACTTCCAGTTTAATAAATTAAAAAAACCAGAATAAAGAACCTTTATTTTTAGTTGATCTACCATATTTATCCATAGCTAGCTAATATAGCTATAAAACCCCTGAAAACTCAAGGAGATCTGCACATGCACAAAGAACACAACAAAACTGAAAAACTTTCCAAGAACAGCTTGTTAAATACATTAGCAAAAAAAATCTAGAATCTAATGATCGAAAAACTTGCATGAGGAGTAAAAAGAATGAAACCAAGAGTAATCACAACTCAAATGATGAATGCACATTTACCCAATCTCAACTCTGATACCATGAAATATTTTGTGAGAATCGTATCGAAAACGTTGCACCATGATGAAGTTGCACTCCAAAGGAAATGTAATATCTCCAGCATAATCACAAGGAGGAATCGATCAAACAATGGAAGAACTTGCATAACATAACAAAGCTTGCACATATAGAGAAAGACAGTAGAGAGTCTTGGACTCATAAATTAGAAATGAAAGGGTACATATAGGGTGTTGAGTAACCCTATTGCATGACACACAAACAAACCCTAAACCTAACCCATGTGAGATGATCCTCCATATGTGAGTGGAGGACACATAGGATCCCACACATCAACATATAGATCTTAGTTTCTGAAACTTCTGTTTCAAGGTGGTTGTAATTTATATTCATTGAAAAACTTTGAGAGCATTTGTTTGATGTTCCCTTGTTTAAGAAATTCAAGATCTGAATGAATTATGTCCACTTTTGAGTTTAAATTTTGTGTTTTTGGTTCTGTATTTGGAATTGTTAATTTATGAGTTATATTTTCTGCTGTAGTCTTGTGTTTATTGTTTTTCTTTGTCGTACATTTGATTTGTCCTTAATTCTTGTGCATTGGTCATTATTTTGATATTGTGATGTAAAAATTTACTCTACAATATTGGATTTAATTATAAAATCCTTACTATAACCATTTTGTGCTGATATATTTTTGTTATCCTTTGAAATTATCTTGGGCGTACGAGGGATGAAACAATAAAATCTTAATTAGAATGCTTTCACAAGCTCTTATGTCAAATATTTTAGATATTAAGTTGGAACTTTGTATCTGTTGAGTATCAATGAATGTAAATATTCCTTTGTAGAAATTGTCACTATTTAATCTATTTTTTTGCTTCCCAGAATTGCAAGTTGCTCTAAGTGTCAAATAATTTATTACAAAGATTATGTCATACTATAATCCCCCCACTTTTAAATTGACATAAGTGATCCTACCCCGCACTAACTTCCCTTTTCTACTATGTCTCTAAATATCATTGAAAATGTCCTTTAGCTTTTATCAAAAGAATGCAAGAGAAATTGAATTCTATTATCTATAGTAACATGTGTTTGGTAAGGTAAGCATATGCAACATTTTGTGTGATAACTTATGAGAGTGAATTTTTGTTTCCATGGCCATGTTTTTCCTAGATTGATCCATCCTCTAAAGAAAATGAGGGATAAAATACTCCATCTACCCCTCTACATTCAAATTACACCTTGGGTCCTCTCATCCTAGTTTAAGGTAGGACCAAAAGTAGAAGGAATAGGCCATCCCCTTTGTGCATTCCTCTAAATCATCCCAAGTATTGATCCCAAGGAAAGTTCTATATCCCCCCCCCAACTAAAAAATGACATACCAACACAATCTGCCACCATTCCATATAAGTGCCCCCTTCCTTAGAATTGTTGTTAATCCACTAAGGGGTGTAGATTTGAGGACCAACGTGCTTCTAGCACCATTTTCAAGGACTACTTACTCCAAGAAAATTTTAGAATACTTACCTTTGTAGATATTTTCCAAAATTAGGAAAATATAGACGATTCTGAAAATATTTTCCAAAATTTTCTCATTATAAGAAGGCTTTCCATAAAACCTGACTCCACTAGGAAAAATATGGGAAAATTCATAAAGATCTACAAATCTTGACCTCCCATTTTGTAAATCTATCATTTCAAAGCGATTTTTGAGTTAATATAAACATCTAAGGTGCAAGGCCTTAGTGGTGGCTCTGTCTTTCAAACAAAATCTAGTATACCAGTGTAAAAATATTTCACACCTTGTTGATTTACTATCCCCTTTACAAAGCTGCAAGGAAAAAGAGCCTTTTTCAAAGTTGATCCTACCTAAAGATTACTCCTAGAGTTGGAGAATACACAATCAAGAAGGAATTAGATTTGGAAACTAGTGGGTGATCAAAATTCAGAAGAAAATATTGTTTAACCTGTCGCATTTGATCCACCTTTGGTGGAGGATTACTCTATCACACTTGACATCTCTAATTTAAGTAGTCCTCAAGCTAAGTTGCATTCATTATTCTAAAAATTTTCAACATCTACAAGTAAGAAAGGTATTCTTCATCTCCCTTCTTTGTTGACTCATAAGAATCAAGTATGTTTTGAAACTGAATCCCCAAAGGATTTCCATTTTAAAGATCATACTTCTAAGAATCAAGTATGTTTTGAAATTAAATCCCCGAAGGATTTCCATTTTAAATATCATACTTCTCTACCTCAAATTTCCCGAGTTCCCCACATTTTCAACCCTCCTTTTGAAAATCCTCCACCAAATAATATGGCACAACCTCCACCAGGGGCTCCTTTTATATTCACCACTTACAGACCAATAAGGTTTCATGAAATGGTTGGTTATCCCAATGAAGTACCAAATGAAATTAGAATCAGATATCCTAGATTTCAAGGGAATAATGCCATAAGTGTAGATTGGCATCTTCGATTTTTTCAAAATGTAAAGGATTACTATGAATTAGAGCATGAAGATGTTTATGTCAAGTTATTCATACATAGATTAGAAGAAGATGTCAAGTAATGGTACAATTTGCTATGTATAAATTAAATTGATTCTTGGTTAGAAATGAAAAATGCATTCAGACTCCAGTATGGTGATAGAACTGACCATAGGTTTCTTTTATCAAAGTTTGAAAATATCAAAAAGAATCCTAATGAGTGTGTGCAATACTTTAACACTAGGTTCAATAAAAATTTAACTAGATTTCCTTTTAATATAAGGCCTAGTGATGATTATTGCTTGATTAAGTACTCAGATGTTTTTGATAAGAAGCCAACTTATTATCTAAGGGAAAAAAAATCCTAGAACCTTGAGGCGGGATTTCTCTATGGCTGTCTAAATTGAAAATAATATTAAAATAGCCAGGAATCCCCCAAAGAGGGAACGTGTCAAGATGATTAATCCAGAGAAGCCACATGGAAGTAAGGTAGTGGACTCAGAAGAAGTAATTACAACTTTGGCCGGAGCAGTCAAGGAGATGTCATATAAGCTTGCTAGAGTAGAGAAAGGATTAGTTTCAAATCCTCAAGTTCAGCACCAGGCCCAAGGAAAAAATAGATTTGGGAATAATCCCAAAGGAGATCACTAGGATGATGACAAACGAAAATATCTTATGGTTTCAAGAAACAAGTAACAAGCTTTCAGAGAGAATAAAGTAGTCCCATATCCATTAAAAACAAGGGTATCATTAGTGGAAGAAGACCACATCATTGAATGGTTTGATAAGTGTTTCTCACCGCACCCCCTTGTTAGAAACTTGTTGGAGATAATGATGCTACTAATGAAGATGGTTTTGATTATATGGGCATGATGGAATGTCCAAAAGAGTTAATGCTAGGATTCACTTCAACTGATCAATTATATGCTAGAACTATGGAGGAATTTTAGGTGTACAAAAATCAATTATTCTCCTTCCCATCTATTGTTAATGATGATATAGATATGCCACAATCATTTGAGCTTTCTTAATAATGACTATGAATATTTGAGATCTTTAATGATTTAAGAAGTATGATGGTGTAGTCCCTTATGAAGAGGATAGGCATCTATTAATGAATGTTGTGGTTGCTCAAGAAAAGGAGTATAACCTTAGGAACAGATAAGTCAAAAGACTTGCCCCTTGCTCCTAAACCAAAAATGCCTATCCTAACTAATATCCCCAAAGATGATCCCATAAATATTATTCCCAACAAAGGTCATATTAATTATTCAAAGCTAAGAACTTTTGCTTCTGCTCAAACAATAAGGGATAACATCCCATATAGAAAATATAGTCACACTGACCTCTAATACAGCCCTACCAAAGTATGTTACATGTGATATGACTCAAATTCTAAGTCAGATAAAAAATTATAGTCCCAATTATGGAACTACTTATAGATTTCTTGAATATAGAAAAAGAGCATTTGAATACTTGGGGCTGAAGGATGATGTGGTTGTCAAAAAAAAAGGTACAAATAATGTGGTGACTCTGCCTACCATGGCTGAACTTGAAGTCGAGATAAAGGAAGAACCATAAAGCATGGAAGAACCCCCAAAAGTATATTTAGGCACATCATTGGTAGGATACCAATTGGATTTGGATCCTTTCTTTACTACTGTGATTGTTAATGGGGTGAATTCTTCATAACTTGTATGTTTGATTCAGGAGCATCATGTAATATCGTGAATTTATAAGGTCATGAATGAATTAGACATCAAGAGAAAAAAAATTTTGGAAGATGTTTTGCCATGAATTCAAGAGAAGTTCTTGTTGTAGGATATGTTAGAGGTTTAGTAGTATAACTAACTACCTATCCTGATAAATATTTAACCATAAATACAGTTATAATTGATTTCCCTACTAAATGGGGTATGTTAATATCAAGAAAATGGGTTGTCAGTGTAGGAGGTAATGTTAAAATGGATATGTATTATGCATCTATACCATTGGAAGGGAAGCTAATTAAATTACATGGAGAAAAGAAAATCCTCTATCTTATTGAGGATCCCATGAATGCCTCTTATAAGGTATTGTTCGATGACACAAATTTGGGAAACTTCATCGGTAGTGTGTATTTTTAAGATCATTGCATGTACTGTTAATGCAAACATTGAAGATGTTAATGTCCCCTGGACCATGAATTTTTATGGAGCATGTTTTAACATTGGAAATGGATCTGGAGTGGTTCTAACTTCTCCAAATCAGGATTCTTTTAACTTCTCTTTCAAATTAAATTTTGAATGTACTAACAACATTGATTGAATATGAGGCATTTATCCTTGGATTAAGACTTACATGGAAGCGTGGGATTAATAATGTTGTTTTCAAAGGAGATTCAGAATTAATTCTAAAGAAATTCAGGAACTTGTATGTAACTAAGAACAAGAGGTTAAACATTATAAGCATGCATTTTGGTATTTCATAGAATTATTTGATTCCTTCAATATACTCTATCATGAAAGGGATCAGAATTCATGAGTTGAAAAGTTAGTTATCATAGCATCACAATATGAAGATGATACAGGATCTCCTTACTGCCATTATGAAGTAGAAGTGCTAGTCATACCATCAGTTCCTGACAACATTCAACATTGGTAGATTTTTAAGGATGATTCTCAAATCTAAAGGTTTTTAACTTATAAAGATGAGTTTTTTAATCAACTCATTAACTTAGAGCCCATGGTGGAACTGTGTGAAGGAAGGGAAGACCCTCTTTGGAAAAGATATAATTCAACTAAAGACAAATATTATTCCTAGTAGGGTTCATTTTAAGGGACACCTGGGAAATCGAAGGTGGAAAATCCCTGGCGAATATGCCCATAACCACTTTCGTGAAATAGGTGAATTTTCTGGGGTTTTTGTGCAATATTTTCACCTAAAAGAAGCTTTCATTTCAAGACATGTGACAGTAAGGTTGTTTTCGTGTGACAAAAATTTTACAGTTGTGTGACAGTAACCTTGTTATCGCGCGACAATAAGGTCTATGTCGTGTGACAACAAGGTTGATGTCACATGACAACAAACTTAGTGTCACATGTCAACAAGGATGCTACAGTAAGGTTATTGTCACACGATAGTAAAATTTTTATCACACGAAAACAATCTTGTTGTCGTATGACAACAAACATATTTTCGCACAACTATAAATTTAAATCTCTTGTGAATAGAATATCCTTGACGTGGGTCAGAGAAATATTGTTTCGTTCCTCAACAAGAGTACTTTAATGCATCACTAGTAGCAGTGGTGTGCGTTAACAACCAAATCCTTATCAGAAATCAGTGAAATCTCCTTGCCATACGTACATGAAATCTCCTTGTTGTGCGTCATTGAAATCTCCTTATCGCGTGTCAATGAAATATCCTTGTCGCGCGTCAGTGAAATCTCTTTGTCGCGTGTCAGTGAAATATCCTTGTCGCGTGTTAGTGAAATCTCCTTATCACGCGTCAATGAAATCTCCTTATCACACATCAGTTAAATATCCTTGTTGCGTGTTAGTGAAATCTCCTTGTCACACGTCAATGAAATCTCCTTGTCACACATCAATGAAATCTCCTTATCATGCGTCAGTGAAATCTCCCTTTCACGCGTCAGTGAAATATTCTTGTCACGCATCATTGAAATATCCTTGTTGCGCATCAGTGAAATATCCTTGTCACATGTCAGTGAAATCTCCTTGTCACGCATCAATAAATAACACTTGTCGCCTGACTGCAAACTTCAAAATAGATCTTCACTATGCACCGGTCCTTAGAGTACGCAAGTTCACAGTACTTGATATGCCAACACCTCAACTAGTAGTTAGTTAGTAGTATACTACCCGGTGAATCACCTAGGTATTTATAGGACATGTTTTCAAATGTAGGCGAAGCCAACCTCTAAAAAAAATACACTGTAAATTTTAGGTGAACAAGACACTGACCTGCTCCAGAAAAAATCACCTTTTCAAATTTTCCTAAAATGAAATTTTTTCCATATTACAAATATTCGCCACTAAAATTATCCCTGATTCCTAAAGGACTTGTCATCCTGGAATAAAATTTTGATAGTGCAGACCGAGTTGTGAAAAACATTGTATATGCATCAAGGGATGTTGAAGAATGTAACTTTAAAACTTCTCAAAGCCCAAGAAAGGTCTGGTTGGGGAGTAGCATGATCAAAGAATAAAAATAGGCTTATCCTAAGCTATTAAATAAATACCAAGATTGTTTGGTATGGTCTTATTTAGAACTAAAAGCTTACAAAGAAGACATGTTTCAGCATGAGATATCATTGGTGCCTGACTCCAAGCCCTTCAGACAAAAGCAAAGGCCAATAAATCCCCTTCTTGTAACCAAAATGCAAGATGAATTGACTAAACTATGAGATGGTGGGATAATTCATCCCACTAGGTACTCTTCATGGGTTTCCAAATTAGTGTCAGTCAGAAAAAAGAATGGGGACATAAGGCTTTGTGTTGATTTCAGAAATTTAAATAAAGCATCTCTTAAGGATAATTATCCATTACCTGATATGGATAATATGTTATAAAAGGTAATAGGATCAGAGTTTCTATCTACATTAGATGGTTTATATGGATATAACCAAGTGGTGGTGAAACAATCAAAACAGTTCAAGACTACTTTCACTACCCCATGGGGAGCATATGTCTATATTAGGATGCCTTTTGAATTGATGAATGTTGGTGCAACCTTCCAAATAGCCATGGATGTGGCCTTTTCTAGTTTTATAAATGATTTCATAGCAGTGTATTAGGATGATGTAACTATTTTCTCCAAGAAAATAGATGACCACTTGGGGCACCTTGATAAGGTATTAATCAAATGCAGAGAGAATGGGATTTCATTAAACCCTAAGAAATGTCACTTTGGAGTGCAAAAGGCCAAATTATTGGGACTTATAGTGTCTCAAGAAGGAGTTATGATAGATCTTGAGAGGGTAGAGGTAATTGATAAAGTCCCAATCTCTGTCTAAAAATGGTATTCAATCCTTTTTTGGGAAGGTAAAATTTGTAAGGATGTTCATCTCCAACTTTGCTGAGATTGCTATTCCCATCATGAGTATGCTAAAAAATATCAAGTCATCAAATGGGAAGAAGGAGTTGTTCAATCATTCAAACAAATAAAGGGGGTACTTAAGACAGACCCCATATTAACCAGTCCTGATTATAAGAAAGCATTTCAAATGTTTTATTTTCCTATAAGAATACAATTGCTTTTGTATTATTGCAGAAATATGAAGAGGGGTATGAAAATATTATTTCCTTCTTCAGTAAAGCCTTGCAAGGAGTTGAGCTGAAATATTCCATCATGGAGAAACAAGCTTTTACCTTGGTAAAAGCCACTAAAATCTTCAAGCCTTACATTCTAAGCTCCCAAGTTATAGCTTATGTGCCCCATACAATTGTAAAAGCCATTTTATCAAAAATGGAGATTCCAATTAAAAGATGTCATTGGGTCAACAAATTACAAGAATATGACATGAAGATTCAAACCACAAAATTGGTTCAAGGATTGGGCTTAGAAAGGTTGATGGTAGAGAGCAATTTGCAGGTGATGGAGATACTCAATTTTGAAGAAGATGGGACACACTCATGAAAAGGTGAGAGCTTTAGTCTAGTATAAGGATATAGTATATAACTTGATGAAATTGAATTGTCTTATGTACTTAGACAACAATAAAAGGAGGATGCTCAAGCTGGTCTCCCAAAAGTATATTTTAACTAATCATGGACTGGCTTGAAAGAATCTAAAGGGATTTTTGCTAAGATATATCACTGAGGAAGAGACACTTAAAATAATTACAGAATTTCATGGGGGAGTGTGTGAAGGCCATTTTGTTGTAAGAGTTACTGCTCACAAAATTCTAATGGCAGGATATTGGCGGCCTTCATTGTTCAAATATCCTTCCTGGTTGGTTCAAAAATGTGAGAGTTGTCAATATTTTTATGGAAGACTGAAAACTTTTGGGGCCCTGCCTCTGCAACCTATATCAATAGAAGTGTCATTCAAACAATCATACTCTTCGATTATTGGTCATAAGTGGATATTGGTAGCCATTGACTACTTTACCAAATGGGTTGAAGTCATTCCCACTACAAAGGCAACACATCAAGTAGTCATGGACTTTACTCTTAATAACATAATCTGTGGATTTGGGTTTCCTGCCAAGATAGTTGTTGACAATGCCATGAACTTCAGAGCTAAACCATTGGAAACAATGTGCCAAGAGTATGGTATAACTTTGGCTTATGCATCAAATTATAACCCTCAAGGAAATGGCCAAGCAGAATCAAATAATAAGAATATTCTAAAGATCCTTAGTAGAACATTAGATACCAATTAAAATAAATGAGGTGAGTAACTCAAGTTTACACTATGGGAAGATAGAGTTACTACCAAGAGGTCTACTTACAAGAGCCCATTTGAATTAGTCTATGGAGTTCAAGCTCTTTTTCCCTGGCACTTACAACCTTCCTCATACCATTTCATGCCACAAGTTGAAGATGAGAAGAAATAAGTCCATATGAAACAAGGATCAATCGAATTATGGAATTGGATGAGGAAAGAAGAGAGTCCCATTAAAAACATGTAAAGTTTAGAGAAAAATTGAAGAAAATATTTGACAATAAAGTCATTCCAAGAGTTTTCAATTTTAGATACTTAGTCTTGTTATGGGATAGTAGACATGAAGACAAGGTAAAACATGGAAATTTTGATGCCCTATGGATGGGACCCTATTTTATTGATATCAAGATTGGAGAACATAATTTCTTTCTAAAGGACTTGGAAGGACATTTGTTGCATTTTCCTATCAATGGGATACATCTCAAACATTTATTGGACTAATCCAAAGGAAAAAGTATAATCATTATACATTGTACAGTCTTGTTGTGTTGTTTTTATTTTGTTTGTGTTTTTGTTTCCCTTTTTGTGCTTTGGTCTATAGTGATCAGGCTTTGACATGTCAGTATTTTGGTATGAATGAAATGTATCTTTTCAAAAAATCCTTGATTGTTTTGTCTCCCCGACTCCTTATTAATGGACTAGGCATCTAGTATTTTTTTCTGTGGCACCCACAGGGGGTGCCCATCCCCGAGCAAGAACCATTATTGGAGCTCAATCCAGATCCTTGGATCAAGAACATCTTTTCTAGAATCTCTGAAGATATAATTGTTTTGTGTGCTTCATATTACTCCATGTACTTCAAAGTATAGTATGAGACAAGGAGAAACCTTAATTTGTAATAAGTCTTGTGCCTTAGTAATATAAAAGAAAGAATTCAACAGAAATTTTGGGGGACTGGTTTAATGGACGGGTTCATCAAAGTATAAAATCTTCATACTTGGGTGTGATCGGAACTATGTTCACAAAGAACCTGAAATTAACACTAAAATGATCTAAACTGCACCGAGAATCCAAAGTTACAAAGGCTCAAAAGCATACAACCCGACCACGAAGGATAAAGCTACAAGACTGGTTGAAAAAATCAATTAAAATTGACTTAGCCATTTTACAAATCCCGAGATGTTTAAAATGGTCGTCAATTTCCTCCTTACAAAAGCATTGGTTGTTGGCATTTGAAAATCCGTGGGAGACTAAGTTTAAAATAATTGGTGGGTTACTTTTAAAAAGAGCTAACATACGCTCATTTGGCTGTCAGAGGTCTGCACCATTGAGCAAATCATAAATTCCCAAAGGACACATGGAAGTATTCTGTGGACCTCAAGTCCATGGAATAAATTAAGTTTCATAAGGGGGTCAATTTTGAGAAAGAGTTAAAAGGTCAAAAGACAAGCAATGGGTTTAAAGGCGGCCACATGGTGAGAATCTAATGGGTGAGGAATAAATATGTGTCATCATTCTGGTAAACTTCAAGATAGATACGCTTGATGGACCTCAAGTCCACAGAATCAACTAAGGTTGATAAGATTTCGAGTCCGTGGTGAGGAAGACAAATTCATCACAGTCAAAAATAAACGTGGCACAGTTAGGGGATCTCAAAATGGAACAAGATTAATGGATGACGGTGGACACATGTCACCATTCCGGCTTAAGACAATCAGATGGGCTCTGGTGGACTTCAAATCCATAGAATGAACAGAGTTCCATAAAGCTTTAGGTCTAGACCACAAAACCGCAAAGATACATGGAGCTTTCTCATTTGTCTATGCTTCGGACCCTAACAAATTCTGAATTGCAAAAATCATGGAGCTTTCTCATTGGCTCACGTTTCACACCTTGACAAGGTCATTATAAATAAAAGTAAAATGTGTAGTATCATGGAACTTCATGATTAGTCTATTCTTCGCATTCTGACAAGGCTGACACCGGAAATATAAGTGGAGTTGTCTCATTAGTTTTTGTTTCACAAAGCTGACAATGTATTATTAAATGAAAGAGACTTGTGATAAGTTTGGAGCTCTCTCATTGGCTCATATTTCATATGGATCAGTCGAGGATGTCAAAATTTTGAAACTGTGAAGGAACGTGAAGCTTTTTCATTGGCTTATATTTCATGGTAGCAAGTACAAATAAAATAAAATACTAACATTGTGAAAAGTGTGGAGATTCCTCATTGGTTCATGAGTCAATGTGGCTAAGTACGAGTAAAATAAAAATTAAATAAGGCAAAGGAACGTGGCATTATCTTATTGGCTTGCACAAGTGTTGGTTGTTGAATTTGATCTTGAGAACAAGAAACAGTCAGGGGACAACATTCCCTCCTCTTTGTAGGATAGGTTCCCTTATGAACACACAACAAATAAGAAAATCTATTTATTTACAAATGTACAAACTATCAATATTTCAATGAGGATTTTTATGCTTTAGTGTCTTCATCTCATATATTTTCAATACGGAGAAAGAGTAAATAGAAGAATCAGAATTTAGAAGATAAAGAGAAGAGAACTTTCAGACACATAGATTGCATAATGGTATCCTACTTATGCTTGGTAAAGTGACAAGATTTAAACTATGCATATTTAAACACAGGACATGCATGCAATAGACACAAATTTATAAGCACAACATCAACTGGAAGACACAAAGTTCTTGTTCAAATACACATATCTTCTCATGAATTATATTGAGAACAGAAAAGATAGAGCACAAGAAAATATTAAACTTCTTCTGTATTGATTAGCAATTCAGTGCTTTTACATTCAAGACATCAAAAATCTGATCCTCCCAAATGACAAGAAAAGCTCCTTAAATAGCCTCATGGATGGTTGCAAAAAATTCTTTTCAGTTTCCCTTCTTTTAATCAAAGGATTAATATATAATTAAGCATTATAATATTCAATTGTCTTTTGTACCCATAACACATGACTTAGAAAAGGAACAACCATCTTAACTAGATACATCAATTTAAAGGAAGAGACTAGGAACTAGGAGTTGGAGCACTTGAAGAAATGATTGTAACATTTTTCACCTTAAGAACTTGATTTCTAAATCTCTTCAAGGCCTCTGTTATGTCCATGTCTCAGGGAATAGTTTTGTTTACAGTTGCATGAGTCCAACTTCCCAAACATTTCTCCATTTCTTTTTCAAAATCTGCATTTTCCAGAAACTCATTATTAGCCTCTGTGATGGTTGTTTGAAGTGTGAAAAAATATTTCATCTTCTCCTTGGACATAGTGTCTTGCTTAAACAGGTCTTCTCTAAAATATTCCTTGAACTGAGATTTGATTTCCTAAACCGTGAATTTATCTCCTAAATTCTTCTTGAAAATATGGCAACGAATATCATGAAAGGCATATGTGACACAAGCTTTAAAATATTCTCAAATTTGTAGCATGTTCCTGAGTTCTCCAATGGCTTATTCAAGAACCTTTATTTTCCAGTCAATTTTAAAAACCCATTGCTTATAAAAATTCAATTTTGCATCATCAAATACTTTTCTCGCTAAGAGGACTTGCACATCTGTATCACTCATCAATTGAAGATCTTAGATACATTCACTCCACAACTTCAACTCTCTATCTAAACCACTGAGTGTCATGGTAAACTTCAACTGAATTTTAGAAATTATGTCATATGCTTCCTCAATGAAATTTAAACCTGTGATTATCATGTCATGAACTAAGGCTTCTATTTCCTTCCCATACATGGCATGTTTATGGATATATTTGATAATTTGCACTTCATCATTATTTAGAATGGCAGGTGGGGGAATAGAAACTAAGGGAGTTGGGTTAAGTGCCTTGTCCTTTTCCAGTAAGGACTTGATGAAATTTGAAAGGACCTGATTTTGTTCCTCCAATTGCTCCTATGTATGTTTGCATCTTTCAGCACTTTCAATTACTCTACACACTATCTCCTTTAGATTGTGCACTTCACTCTCAGGTTTTGATTCTCCAAGGGGAATTCTTGTTAATTCCAAATCACTTATCAATAGGTTCTTTTCATCTTTTTCAAGCTTGGGCTTAGCAATCTCCATGAAATATTAGCCTTGAGAATCTGATACTAACTTGGATGTGACTTTATCCTTTTTTGCAAGTGGGGGAGGAGTAGTACCTAGCAGAGCTGCCACTGCATCGAACTTAGGAACAAAATTATTAGACTTGGCTTCCATTTTCTTACTTTCCATCAATGGTTATATCTAGGAAAAAGAAGAGTTGGAAATGGAGGGGGAAATGGGCCCAAGTGCAGGTGTGCTCATTGCACTCAAAGTTTGTACAACAACCACTTCTAACACATATGTCTCAGTTTGGGGGGTGGTCACTTCCTTGACAAGAAATTCCTTAGCAGATGTTTCTAAAACACTCACAGATTCTAAAACCTGATCCTTCAATTGGTCTTCTTTTCCTTCTTCCTTTCCTCTAATGTTTTCCTCGAGATTGTGTTTCTCTTGTTTTTCTTACTCTTTCTCTTCATTGTCATCATCACATAGATCTACAATTGTTTCCATCTCAGCCATTGCTTCCAATTGTTTTGGAGAAGATAAATTTTCACTCTCCTGAAAGACTTCCTCCATCTTCTCATCCTTCTTGGCCTTTCCCTTCTTTATGTATACTAGAGTTGAGGGTTCAAGTGGAGAAGGAGCAGATTCTTCATGTGCTTCAGGGGTTACCAAGGGAATTTCCTTCTTAGGGGTGGAGGCTTCTTAGGAGGAAGATCTAGACTTGCTATCTCTGGACATCTTCATTTTCCTATTAAACCAAAGTTTTGTCCTCACCAAGATAGGGTTCATGAGTTCCTTTAAATCATCCCTTTCCTTAACAAACCAATTGATGGTTTCAATAGGATTGTGTGTGATAGACATTTCATATTCAAGGGACTATAGTTCCTCATAATCATATTGAAGTCCCTCTAGTACCTTGTATACGTCAAAATCTTTGATTTGTTGCAGGGAAAATCTATCATAACACCTTCTTCTAGCTTCATAATCATCAGATCAGTCAGCTCAGTAGTCTTCAATATCAACAAGATGATAGAAACCCATTCTAAAATTAGTGGCAATAAAGTCCTTGATATCAAAGCAAGTCCTTGGTTTGTAATAATGGAGGGTAAGGGGAGAAATTGTTCTATCAATATTTTGGGCATCTAAAGCAGTTCTGCAAGTGTAGTTACCCAATGTAATCGGGAACTGGATTCTTGCAATCTTCTTATCTCTACAAGTCCTATGGAGATTATCCAACTGTCTACAAATTTCAATGACAGCCATCTTGTCACTACAATACATAGGGAGTTTTAAAGGAGTTCCCTCAAATCCATCCAATTGTATGTAAGATAATTTCCTGAATTGAGTGTAATAACTACCATAGACCTCAATCAATCATTTATCTTCATCTGAGAATCTCCGAGAAGTGTCACCCTCTAGCAATCTGACAATGTACATGGTGAATGCATCATTCACCCTTCTGAAGTGATGATTATTTATCTTTAAAGTTAACTATGGACGATACTCATAAATAGGATCATTTTTCTTGTCTTCAACAGGAGAGAAACCCAACCATTCCCTGTATGCAGCAATATAATACATAAAATAGGAAGTCATATAAAAAGTCTTAGTTCTTTGGAAATTGGTGAGTTTCTCGGTGAGGTTATCACAAATTATCTTTTCCTGGTTCAAGTTTTGTTTGCCTTCACATATAATGTTGATATAAGGGCACATCCAATAATGAAACTCATTTGTAGAGGGCATCCCCATTATTCTAATAAGGAGAGTGATGACATCTGATAGTTTTTCTTTGAATTCAATCCTATACATAGTCTTTGGCAATCTAGAATCTCCCTTAGTTGGATTCTTAAACCATGACTTAACCACTCTACTCTTATATCATTCACTGTCATGATCAAACAACAGTTGGATTTGATCCTTGGTGAGAGTGTTGGAGCCTTTAATCATGGGAATCCTGAGGGTATTACTGATACAATTTACATCTAGTCACGCAACTACTTTCCCGTAAGGATCAATGATCTCTTTGTTTCAGACTTGAAGCAAGAACCACAAGCTAACATGGTATCAATACATTGAACGGAAATTGGAAAACCCCCTACATGAGCAATTCCTCTCTCCTTAATTAGCTGAGCAATGGGAGTAGGGTTTTCACATTCAAGTCGTGCTCAAAAATCATTCAAGTCAATATGTTGAGCCTCATTATCCCCTATGTCTGGTATGACTGTCTCCAAGGAAGATAAATGCTCATTCCCTTTGTAATTGATCTTCATTTTATGATAAGAGCAGAAACTTTGTGCAATGAGCTTCTTGACCTTATGAACTCTATTCCTGACAATTCGCGACCTCTGTTTACACCTACAACTTTTGAAAAAGACTAGAGCAAGGACCTAGCCATGGCTACAAACAATGGAGAGAGAGAGAGAGAGAGAGAAAATAGAATGGATAGCAGCAAATACAAGTAATATGGTAAAAATAGTTAATTAACCCGGTTATTTATACACATCCCATTTTGAGTAGGTCGGCAGGGGGGATTAAATGCAACAATCAATGCTTTATGCCAACCGAAGACAGTGGAAAGAAGATATGGTAGAGAAATTGTGCACAACTGGCCCTTGGGACATTGGGACACCTGGGATGAGATGAACCGAAAAACCCGCAATGAATGGGATACGGAAAAAGTACGTTTTCAGGGAAACGGAGGCCGGAAAGTATTCGGGGCATGCGGGACACAACAAGCCAAAATGTCCACAATATATTGAAATCGGGTAATTCAGAAGAAACTTGCACAGACGACCCTCGGGACATTGGGACGTGAGTTCTCTGCAAATCTGAAGTACTTGTAAAGCAAAGGGAAAACAATACAGTGTGGAAAATATGGAGAATCAGTGAACTTGGAGCCCGATGGAACTTGGGACGCAAGGGACATTAAAACCTGAAATGCCTGCACAACAATGGGAAAGTCTCAAAACTAAAAGTTGAGAAAATGACTAACTACTAGAAAACAACCCTTCCTTCATGGACCTTCACAAGCACATTTTGATAGACATCTTACCCAAAAAAAAATTGAATACTAAGACAGAAATATACAATTTCTGGGAAGGTGATGACAACAAGGAAAGCAAAAGAAAATCAATGCACACATGGAAAAATTCCAAAGCCAATTTAAATTTATCACATGTCACCCTCTTGTTCATCCCAAGAGGCAAAACTTCAAATGGCCATAACTTTCAATCCAGAGCTCTAAATCATGAAAAACCAATCTCGTTGGAAAGGTATCCTCAAGATCTTCAAGTTGGCATCATTTGATTAATATTTGATGGTGTTTGGTGAGAGAAAATAAGGAAATAAAAAGACACAGATGCACTTGGCAGTATCAGCTAACTGATAAAGGCATGAATTGATCCCAAAATGCTAACAAAAAATCAAATATTTTTATCTAGACAAATGTACATCCCCGTTTTGATTCAGAGATATTTGATTACAAATAGGAGGGAAATTTAGTTACTATTTTGGGGGGGAAATCGAGTTGTAAAAAATAGACCAAATATGTAAACCAAATTTTTATAAATATGGGGGGGCTTGTCCTCATATTAAAGGGGGGTTAGTTTTTCTACATCTGAAAAGGTTGATAGATTCAATTATGAAATAATACATGTTTCCTTTATGAAATGCATATATATCTTAGTTTCCCAAACTTTTGTGTTAAGGTGGTTTCAATGTATAACCATTGAAAAACTTTGATATTATTCTCTTGATGTTACCTTGTTTAAGAAATTTAAGATCTAAATGAATTATGTCTGTTTTTGAGTTTAAATTTTGTGTTTTGGGTTCTGTATTTGGAATTGTTGACTGATGAGTTATATTTTCTATTGCAGTATTGTGTTTATTGTTTCTCTTTATCGTACACTGTAGTTTTCCTTAATGGTTGTGCTTTGGTCATTAGTTTGATATTGTGATGTAATCATTTACTCTACAATATTGGATTTAATTGTAAAATCCTTACTGTAACCATTTTGTGATGATATATTTTTGTTAGCCTTTGAACTTATCTTGGGCATACGAGGGATGAAACAATAAAATATTAATTATAATTCTTTCACAAGATCTTGTGTCGAGTATTTTAGAGATTGAGATGGAACTTTGTATTTTTTGAGTATTAATGAATGAAAATCTTCCTTTGTAGAAATTGTCACTAGTTAATACAGTTTATTGTGCTTCCCATAATTGCAAGCTACTCTAAGTGTTAAATGCTTTATTGTAAAGAGTATTTCATCCTATAATCACCCCACTTTTAAATCTACATAAGTGATCCTACCCCACACTAACTTTCATTCATTTCTTTTATGCTCTATATCTAAATATCATTGAAATTTTTCTTTAGCTTTTATCAAGAGAATGCAAGAGCAATTGAATTCTACTATCTATAGTAATTTGTGTATGGTAAGATAAGCATATGCAACATTTTGTGAGGTAACTTGTGAGAGTGAATTGTTGTGTCCATGGCCATGTTTATCCCAGATTGATCCATCCTCTAAAGAAATTGAGGGAACAAATACTTTATCTCCCCCTCTGCATTCAGGTTACACCTCAGGTCCTCTCACCCTAGTTCAAGGCAGGACCAAAAGTCTGAGGAATAGGCCATCCTCTTTGTACATTCCCCTCCATCACCCCAAGGCTTGATCCCAAGGAAAGTGATAGACCCCTCCTCGGATACAAAACAAAATACAAACCCATTCTACCACCATTGCAAGAAATTCCCTCCTTCCTTAGAGAGAATTGTTGTCAATCCACCATGGGGTACAGATTTGAGGACCAACATGTCCTCCTAGATATCCATCTCCTCTACCTTGCAAGCGTGTTCCATCTCATCCACTGCATCAGCATCCTCCATCTCCTCCACCACATAGGTCTCCACCAAAGACTCCTACTTATACTAGCATACCATTGCAATTTCCACATACTATCAAGCCTCATGATGTGTTGTGTACTTTACTAGATAAATTCTTAATTCACTTGCCATCTAATCAACACCATCCTCCTCATTGCTTATATCACCAGCATGGTCATCCATATTGAAACTTCCATTGCATCAATGGCCATCGAGACAATGATTTTTGTGCTCTACACGATAAATTACAAAAACTCAAAGATCAAAATGTCATTTCCTTTAGCCCTCACTCTTGTGAGTAGTATTTGTCTCCTATTCCACAAAAGCATGCTTCTGCTTCATTTCACTTATCTCCACCTTCTAAGGTTGTTACTCATCCACCGCCTAAGGTCATTCTTCACTCACATCCTCCACCTAGTTCTTCCACTGCTGCATCATCTCATTCATCACATGATGTTACACCTTCTCATTGGCTACCTAAGTCGTCAGCATCTCCATTTCTTGCTACTACATCTCCATTAATTGTTGCTACTTTATCAAAAATTTAGTTTGGTTCTTATGCTCCAGCGATTACCATCTCACATGTTTCCACCATGCCTTGCAGGAATTTCCATCTGTGGTAGGTGATTTCCTTTGAAATTACCTCATTTCCTGACGATACACTCATGTTCTTACAGTTCTTACATGACTGTTGAGGGATCTATACAATAAGAACCTCACATCACTCACTATCTATGCGGTGCACTTCATGTTCTATCTTTCTCACATACACTATCCAACCATTTCTCGACGACGCATTCTTGTTCTATGGTTCATTCTTGATTGCTTAGGGTTATTATATAAATGAACCTCATTCTCCTTTCTACACATACACTAGGGGGAATCACTATTCTCCCCCTCTATCTCTCTTCATCACATATATACACGCTTACTCACATCTTGATATATATTTATAATACATCCTCTTACTATTTCATATCATCATCCTACTATAATACATTTATTTTGTCTCTACCACACACATATATCTATATATCACACGTGATATATCATCATTTTTTTTATATCATCATCTATTATGTAAAAAAAATCAACAATTGCACATAAAACAATTATCATCACGCACCACCACAAACCAATATAGGAACAACCATCATCACATTATACATCAATAGACATCAACATAATACAATAGCACCAAAACATCCATTTATATCTATGTGTGTGTGTGTGTGTGTGTGTATCAAAACCATCATTTCCAAAGTACAATCACTGGGGGGAAAGCCCCCGCACCTCGATACATCATAAACAATGTAAAATCCATATGTCATATGTCATCATCATCGCTATCACTGTATACAATCACGGGAGCTCTAGAACTATCAAATCTCCCTCTCGAATCTCGTCATCCTCGTTGCTCTAATCTGCAACATCTTCACAAGTCAAGAACTCAAGTTTTAACTCACTCAAAATTCGAATAAGGTTATTATTCATTTTTTACCCCTACTATATATAGTAACTTTCCATTTGTTTTCCTATACTATAGTTGTTATTTGCGTTCATCACTTGAACTAATACACGGCATACAATCTCGCTCATATCTTGAGCTTTGTTACTTTGTTTTTGTCTCTGTTTGCAAAAATCACTCTAGAATTCCCCCTACTACCATGTTGGATACATTTTACAACACTATATTCTAATCTTTCTCATCTTTCACTGACTTTCACATAATATTACAAAAAATATTCTATATATCATTTGAACACTTTTTCATCTCTACTTACAGCTCACTGCTTGTCATCAAGTCCCTTAACCCTTTTGCCAAAAGGGGGGCATACAATAAGGATCACCTCATGATCCCTCTCCAGTTTATATGCAATCAATCGACAATATTCGTATATCACCACGACAATTTTATTCGAACAAATGAACAATGCAATCATCATTAAAATTCATTTTTATTTCCCCCTAATGGTCTAATTTGAGGGCATCAAGTGTAAATTTATCTGAATATTCTACTAATCACATCAAATTCATTTCCCATAATAACCGAACCTAGGGGCAACAAACCCAAGTTTCTCCAAATCACATCAAATTTATTCCCCCTAATGACCTATTATGGGGGAAACAAAATCGAAAAATATCTCTATGAGTATTCTACTTCAATCAAATTAATCAATCAACAAAATCTTCTATCATCAAATCAATACAATAAGCACATTCTATCGTTCCTCCTAGAAAACCTAACTTGGAGATAAATTTATATCGCTTCTAGATGACCTAACATGGAATTCATCTAGCATTCATAACACCTTTGGAGTGGGGGCAATGAGATGTCATTTCCTTTCTTATGTTGATCTTGTGTGGGTTATTCAACCTGGATTGAAATTGAGAAAAAAATTATCTTTATATCATCTGCAGCGGTTGGACCTTTTGAGGATATAGTTAAAGTTGGAGGGTAAAACTAGACCTCTCTCCCTACACTCTTCCTCTAGCAGAAAGGATGCCCAAATCCTTCATTTATTTGAACAACATACAAAATCAGGTTGGGAAATGATCACTTCCTTCCCCCCTTCAAATCTTTGCTTTGCAACACAATTTAATTCTATAGATTCTCTGGATTAAATCATCAATTCTCTCCATAGAGATCCTTATCATGGTTTCTTATCTCTATTTACACTACATGTATTGATATGTTGATCCATGGTTCATTGTGCTACATATTATTCTACACGTACTTCTACAACAGGGCTTCTTTGGCTTTCACACAGGTATGTTCCTTGCTTCCTTTACACTACTTTAATTTTATTCAAATAACATAAATGGGGGAAAATGTAGACATAATATCACACACTTACAGTACATTACTATGTTAGCAAGTATGATGTTTTATTAATGGATCTTGAGCGAAAAGAGTATTCACTACTAACACATCCCCCTTATCCTTCCCCTTATTTTTCATTGTCTTCTTTTATATTGCTCTATTATATATGTCACATCTTCTACTTTTTTCACTCCCACATTGCTCTTTTTTCAAGTCATAGGGATCTATGTTTGTCATTCTTTTCACATTTTTCATCAAAGGGATAGACGCTTGTGTCTGGATTTGGACGCTTCAGTCCTTTTTATTTATTTTTCTTATCTTCATATTTATGGTTGGTCTTTTCAATTTTCCTTCCCCTATCCCTAGGTCCTAAGCATTATGTCGTATTACTAGTGTTCAAATTTAAACAAGAGATCCCTATATAAACACATCATGCATGCCATTATTAAGGGTTGGAAACTATCGGGCTATCTACATGCAAAGGGACTGCATTCTTTGGGATTCTTATATCTTCATACACTGCATAGGAGGGGTTTCTTTTGTTCCATCCACACATTTTGAATTCTATCTAATCGTAGCCCACTATCTTGGCGTCATTGGCGCAAGGGCACCTAGGGACACTATTGCACACACAATCACATAGAACTACATTGGGTCAAAGATGTAGTGTAGCGCTCAGTCATCAGATCACTTGTTTAACAGTTGAGGACGGTCTGACCCCTCATTTTGCATCTTTCTTTTTTATGTTTTGATGCATCTTGGGGGTTTTGCAGGTGCATATTACATTGCAGGTTACCAGTGAAATTTGCAGGATTTTTGCAACATACTAGTGATAGGAAGATAAGATCAGCTATAACCTCACGACCCTCCAAAATTAAGTTCTTGAGGTTCTACGTAGACCCTGGCACCCATAGAGGGATCCTAGTGCCCAAGCATCCTAGTCCAGGTATATCCGTTGCTTTTGTAATTTTCTCTATTCCATTGCGACAGTTTCTCATCTCTATTTACCAATTCTCTATAATTAGACACTTTGGGATTTTAGTGGTTATCAACTAATGCATTCTTCCTTTTCTATTGTAATTAGGGTTTTGATTTTATTTATCTTATATATATATTAGCATTTATTAATTATTTGTAGCATTTACATATTTAATTTTAACAAATCAAATTCAAATTTTGTTAAATCAATCTTATCTCCTTAACTGTCACAAAAATGAGAAAACCCGATCTTAAGAAAGAGATGTTCTACTTGATTAAAATCTTGTCAAAAGTATCTAACCCACCGTTATGAGAAGTTATCTACCTTAAACAACCTACCACACTAATTGTAGTCATCAAACCAAAGAACTTGATCATGAAGTTTTAACATTTTTAGGACTATGTGCACTGTCTCACAAAGCACTAATGAATGGATTTGGTTTTGATTCTTCTTCCTAAACCATATTCACTCTCATGACCAACTGAGGAAGGATCACTTTTGGGATAACGTGTACATTACCTCCAACACCTTGGATGCAAAGTTGTAAAGTGAATTTTACAAACACTACTCATAAATCAATCTTCTTGATAAGCCTAAACAGGGAAAATTAAAAATAAATACAAACTATACCTTCACACAATCTAACCAAAACATGTCTAAGCTTCAACTATTTTTCTTTTCCCTGAAGAAGGTTCTCATATTCGTTTCTCAGCTCAAATCATGCATACTCGCAAAACCCTTCTTCAAACACTAAGACAAGTTTAACTTGAGAAGATCTCCAATGGTAGAGAGGAAAGTTTTATGGAATGAATATTAAAAATACCTTGAATATTATAAAATATCTTCATGAAACCTAAGAACACCTTTCATACCTTCTTCATCGGTAGGGTATTCAACTTCGCATCTTCAAATTTTCACTAAATAGCTAAAATTCTTCAAAATAGGGTCATACCTATACGGAACAATCCACCATGAGGAACAAAAATTGCCACCATTTTGACTTATAAGAAGTATTATACACTCTTTATGGCTTTCCATAACTTTCAAAAGTGATTTGGAGTCAAAACAACTCATTTTATGCTTATTGCTTCAAGAAGGAGGCCTAGAGAGAGAAAAACATTGTTAGAAAAATGATTAGAACTTCTTTGTTTCTTATCCAATTGTCCTAAAAAAAATTGAAAAATTTTAGTCTTATAGTTCTCTTAAAAAATTAATTCTATTATTTATCTTAAGGAGGATTGATAAAAAAAAATTGGATGTTAAGAAGACAAGGTGCTTAGTTTACTTTTTTCAATAAACCAGTTTTATTAAAACTTGAATAACTTTAAAATTCCTTTTCAAAATTTGATGAAATTTTACTCAGAGCACCACAACACATCCCTCTATATGCTCCATTATTTTTTTCTCATAAATTATCTTGTACTATCCTGGCCAATCTCATTTTTCCATGAATTCATTGTTTGTTCTCAAGGGCATTTTTAGTTAAAACTTGAGTTTTGCCTCTAGAAGCTAAAGTAAGCCCTATATTTTCCCATACATATTTTAGTAAGTGTTTGTAGGATTCTACCATTCTTACATAGTATTTTTATTAAGCTCTTACACATCATTAGGCTTTAGAACTAGGCCTAAATAGCCTAGTTTCGACTATGACTTACAATACTTTACATGATCTTCACCCTAGAAGCTCTTGAAAATCCTAGAAACATCATTTCTAACCTATGGGACACCTGATCCAAGTACACCAATCATCTCAATACTTCCAGTGGGCACCTACCTCACTAACCAAGCATGTAACACACTGAAGTCATCCTGAAACCACCCTGAATCCACTTTGTGAGCTCCAACCATCATTGAGAGGGCACTACTAATCAACCTTCATGTCCTTGAATGAGCCTCACTTTTCCACTCACACATTTTCCATTAATTACACTTGACATCAATGACCAGGGTTAAACAATCTCCCCCTTTGTCATTGATGGCAAAAAAACTCAGAAACTTTGATGAAAAACAATCACACCTTCATCTTTAGAGCATTCATATCTAGTTTCTGATAGCACTCTCTCCCCCTTTGATATCTATGAAAAAGTTTTAGACATCCAAAAATATGACCAACATGAAAACAAGCAATGATAAAGTATAACCTTACCTCAAGAAGTTCCCCCTAGCTTAGACTTGTTACCTTGTTAGACATGACTTGAAAGGATGCATAGAGTTTTTTCACCAACTAATCTCAATGTTCCCCCTAAATTTATTCCTTTTTCTTTGTCTTCATCCTTACTATAGAACACATCCTAGACTTGAGCCGGAAATACTTCATACCAAATATTCATGTTATACCTTCTTTCTTCACTTCATTGCTAATTTGAGCTATCAGCACCTGTACATGCTTTGAATAGATACATTCTTAGCTAAACAAATATCCCCTGGACTTGGACACCTTTTTTAGGCCAAATATCATTTTGACAAGCCAAGTTTACCAACACTTTTAGCATCTCACTCTCTCCATATTGTCCTCAACCTGTCATATAGATCCTTAAAGATTTGTTTCAGTGTATTTTACCTGAAATTTAACACTCTCTAGAAGTAACTCCATCTCATAAAATAAACTTTTAATGCTTCTCCTAGGTGAAATTCATATTCATTTATTTGGGAACCCAAAGATTTTAACTCAAAACATAATCATCGTGCCAATAGATGAAAAACAAAATATGACATAGTCCTAAAGGACTTTTTCAGTGCTCTTTATTGCTTTTCTTGTCCATTTACCGGTTGAGAAAAATAATTGCTCCCCTTGAAGAGTACCACCTTGTCTTCATTGTTTTGTGCTTTACTAGCCATTCCACATTTCTAGGACATCTCATATGCACCAATTAGGTACTCACATACATTTCCTTGTTCTAATACTCCTAAAACATGTTTTTGACTCCCTTGAGTCTGCAACATACTTTAAATGCATGATAGCATAATTATTTGTCCTTACCAATACATTTTTGGCCTCTTTTCTCACAACCTTGTTAGTATTCATGATTCTTATTATCCTTGCATCATCTTAACTTACCATGGTTACCTTGTTTATGTTTCTTCTTGGTCACCTAAATCCCTTAGTCAAAGGAAAATTTGAGCTCTTCTCTTTTATGAGATCTAGAATTATTTAGGGGGACACCTCTTGGGTTTGATAGAAATTTTATCTTAATGTTCATTTCAAAATCAATGCAATGAATCATTGTGATCTGTCTAGCTATTGTTATGCTCCTTCAGGATTGTATTTAATTCAAGTCAAAACTTCATTTCTTAGTCCACCCCTTCAAGTGATGTTGCATCATCTTCATGGAGATTGACATGATTTGATCCTTCAATCTGAACCTATGTGTTTTCTTATTGATTGTTAGCTTTCCAAACATTGAAAACAAAGCAGCAAGACATACCATGAATGGTCATCTACATATTTGACATTCTATACCTAGTATTGCAATATTTTCCTTAGTTTTGAAATCCTTAGTGTGCCTTCTACAGATTTTTCATCTCCATACCTCTTCATTTATTCAAAATTTTCAATAAAAATCTTATGAAAAGTTAACCATCATCATGATCACACTTTTCTTAGTCTTCATCATGTTTGAAACCTTCACAAGCTTTAGAAAAACTATGACTCAAACAATCAGAATTAGTCTTGATCAATTTTCCTGAGGACCTGACTTGTTTTCCTTGGATTCACATAGCTAGGTTTTTTAGCCCTTAAACTAGCTTGATGACTCATTGCTTCATGGTTGATTGTACTGTGTTTCCAAAATTTGACTATGTCATCCTTTCTAATAATTGTATTCACTCTTTCAAGTACTAGTCCTGAATTCCTCTATCTTCCTCCTTCAACCCCTTTGATTGCTCTATGTTCTCCTTCAACCTTTCAAGATACTTTGATTTATATTTATATTCAACTCCTCTTAGCAAAAGGACTCTTTACACACATTTGTTTCAACATGTTTTCTTATATGAGCAAAACCTACTCAAAGGACTAATAGCCAACGAGGTTTACTCATGAAAACTTTGATCTTCCCAACTTAGATGGAGATATCTTGGATATGCATCATGGTTCAACTTTGAACTTTGAAGACTTGGAGAGTAATATGACTTATTATACACACTTGAGAAAAAAAATTGAGAGAAGACCTTGACATCATTTTAAACCCTAACAGACCTAGTTGATTCTTTCAAGACAGTCACATATTCTTGTTGTAACTAGAATTCACATTAGGACTCAAATATTTGACTCAAGACACTTTCCTTCAATTATGTTCTATCTTGCATACATTTCTTATTATAATACAACCTAATAAGTTTGATTCATTCATGACTCAAGATTGACACCATTGAGGAAGATAATACTGAACTTGAAACCTATTGATCACACGCTCTTTACATGAAAAGACAAGAAGGGAAATTAAGAGATTCAAAGGCACTAACACTTCAACATGTGACTAAATAAACATTCCTTGAATTTGACATACCTTTGAAACATAATGATAAATTCCAATAACATCTACTTATGGCAACTTGCTTGCAAGAATAAACTTTGGATTTCTTACTCAAAATTGGTTACGGAGAAGATCTTAATTTTTTGTTTGGTAGACTAATGAGCAATAGACCTTGCTTCTTTTAGCTGATATATGCCTTCTAGAAGCCTAGAGAAGGCACACCACCTTGTGAGATCACCTAAAAACAAAAGATAGTCATCATAGCAACATGATGACTCAATTATTTCCCTTTTTATCCTTAGGCTCTTGCCATTTTTCTTGAGTGCATTCCTTGGTGTGATGGCCTCATCATCTAAGCCCTCACTTTCTGATTGAATGTTTGAAAAACATTCATGTGGCATCTCATATGCCTTCTCTAGTATAGCTTGAGGTAGAAGTTATTCATCACTTGCACTAGAATTTTCTTCCTTCTTCTTGCATTTATCATCACCTCCTGATTTCTTAGTTGAGTTATCCTCTTTATTTGCTAAATTTGATTATTTATTGGTTATTCCTATAGGAGTGAGATTCTTGAATTCATCCTTTTTTTTGTAGATTAAATTTCTATTATCACAATATCTTGCAAAGTGACCAGCTCTGTTGCACTTAAAGCATGAAAGATGACTCTTGTCCCTAGGTGTTATCTTTATCCAATCTTGCTTCATAGGTTCTTCAAGACATAATCTGGCTATGTGACCCCTCTCATGACAGTTGTAAAAAACTCTATTCTTTTCATATTTAGATCCTACAATCTCTCCATGGGTGTTCTTTTGTCTATTTTCCTCATACAATCCCTAGCTCTATGTCCAAAAACATGGCATGAAAAACAAACTCCATGAAACTTACTTGGGAATCTCCTTGCATTTGGATGTCTGATGGTCTTCTTGTGTTCTTTGATATGCTCTTGATTTCAGAATGTCCTTGACATGATACATGGATTGAATCACTTTTCAAGTCCTTTTGCATTGATTTTTCTAGTTCCTCCCTTAGAGTCTTCAATTGTGCACTTAGTTTATCACATTATTCAACCTTGGCTTTGATAGTTTCTTGACATGGCTCATGACTAGATTCATTCTCCAATTCACATTGAGTTTCTTCACTTTTGAAAACCAAACTTGATCTGTCACTAAGATGTCTTTGTTTGCTTAACAAGTTATCAAGATTTCTTGAACTTTCATCAATTCTTTGATATATCATAAGTTTATTTGTTGTTTGTTCTAGCTCATCCTTTATCGTCTTCAATTCTTCTTCATGTTTGAAACAATGATTTTTCTTTGTCACTTAGATATTTTGACACATTACCAACAACTGATGCCACCTCATTGAGTTCTTGGAGATGATTGGCTTCCATGAGCTTGATTTCCATCTTTAATTCTTTAATCAGGGCTTGAGAAATCTCATACTTATTTTTCATTATTGTTTCAGCTAGACCACTCATGTTTGGGCCTCAAGGACCTTATCTTAAGTCGTTAAAATTTTACCAAGAGAACCTACTCTGATACTAATTGTTAGGAATTCTATGCACTGAGAGGGGGGTGAATCAGTGCTCATTCAAACTTCTGAAACAATTTATAGTTATTCAATCATCCATAATTAAACTATCTTAACTATGATGAAACATGAATATTCAACCATGAGAGAGAGAGAGAGAAAAAAAAACACACATGAACACATGAGGAGACAAGATTTAATGTGGGAAACCCATCAAGAGACAAAAACCCACTGAAATCAAGAGAACTAGCTTGGAAAATTATCCTATAAAGTTACAATGATTTCAACATATTTTGAGCACCCACTCCAATAGAAAATCAAACACCCACTTGAATACAAGGCCAAGCACTCACTTGACAATTTTGGCAAGAACCAACTTGCTAGGAAGCACCCATTCCCAAAATTCTGAGCAACAACTCAGACTTTTATCATAATTTTTTTTTATCACCTTCACCTTATTGGCTTACATCAACACATTGTGATCACTGTTTCATCTCTTTACTTCATTTACACTCCTCTCTCAAAACATCAATCTACTATTTAGCTTATACAATTGATATTAGGTATCAAAGATGGTTTGCACAACTGATTATGCTCTTTTCTTATCAAGGAGGATCTTCTTCATACTTCTATTCTCCTCCAAGTTGACTTCATGTCACCTTATTTATCCACTCTTGACATATCTCATTAACAAGGCTCTCTCAGGCTTTAAAATCATCACAAGCTATTTCATGTTCAAAAATGAGCTTTTATAAGTAACTAACAAACTCCAACATATGAATTTTCCCCTTCAACTTCAAAAGCTTTACACCTTACTCCCTTAACTTCTCATACAAGAAGATAATTAGTTTATCATTTAGATTGCCTCAACATTCTCATAAGCACATCTGACATGATTTGGTTATGTTTTTGTGATCTGCATGTTCTCGAAAGATTTTTTGCAGTCAAATGATAAAGAATGAGTCTCCTAATCTTCCTGACACTCTACTGACCTGCCTGAAATTGTAATTGTTATTGTAACTGACCTTGTCTTCTAGCATTCCACGAGCTTGTACTTGTCTTGTAGTACTGATAAAACTCTTCACAAGGAGTTAACATTATGGAAATGTTACATATACATCTAAATATCCTTTGTAATCCTTCTTTTCAAACCCCTTAAGCTTTTCCATTTGAGTTCATTCGTGCATTAAAATCTTGAACAAATAAAGTGTAGAGGCTTATGAACTTGCTTAAGAAGTCATCTAATTGAATCAAGTATATGTGAAGGAGAACATCAATACTGAAAGCTTAGATCTCTTCAAATCAGGGTGTGGAGCACCATTCATTCTTCTTCAACAGACAGGAGCTCACTTTCATGGAGAACATTTAACACAGATGGAGAAACAAGGGTCATGGCACAAAGATAAGTGTTTAATTGTTTTCACAATTTAGAGAGAAAATTTGTATGTTCTTTGGAGCAATCACACCCTCCAAGAGATCAGAATAGCTCAACTCTTCTCAAGAAAACATGTACTTGAACAAGGTATTCACTGTTTTTCAAACTCAGTCTTGCAACGTTGAAGATTTAGTTTCTTCCATGAGCATTTTCAGTCTAACATGGTTGTAGTGGCACCTTCTATGAAGGAGGAGACATCTCCAAATCTTCCCAGATACATATATTGTCTGACATTGTGTCCACAAGTTCAAACTTGTTTGATTCTTCCAAACTGTGCATAATGAGCGTTTTAGGATTCAAACCCTAGGTAGTCATATGGGAGCTTTCAACATCTTATACTTGATTTCTATCCTATGAGAATTGAAATGATAACTTCATCAGAGATTCAATTGCCACATTCAAGCCTTCTTTTACATAGATTGATGAAGGAGTTTCATGATTTGAGGACAGTGATTTTATCTCCTTGACTGTCACAAAAATGAGCAAACCCAATCTTAGGAAAGAGATGTTCTACTTGTCCAAATCATCTAACCCATTGTTCTGAGAAGGTCTCTTCCTTAAACAACCTACCACACCAATTGCATTCATCAAAATAAAGAACTTGATCATGAGTTTTAACATTTTAAGACTATGTGCATTGTCTGAACAAAGCACTAATGAAAGATCTTGGTTTTGAGTCTTCTTGCTAACCAAAATTCACTCTACATGGCATTTTCATGAGGAAGGGTTACTTCAGGGGCAACATGTAAATTACCTCCAATGACCTTAGATGTAGATTTGTAGAGAAAATTTTACAAGCACAACTCATGAAATTAGTCTTCTTGATATCCCTAAATAGGGAAAATTGTAACAGCAATGCAAACTATACGTTCACACCATTTAACAAAAAACATATCTGAGATTCAACTAGTTGTATTTGACCTGTAAAAGGTGCTCACATTCATTTATCAGCTCAAAATCATGCATACTCACAAAACCCTTATTTAAACACTAAGACAAGTTTATCTTGAGAAGCTCTTCAACGGTAAAGAGGGAAGTTTGATGGACTTCATGCATACTCATCAAATACCTTGCCAACAGCTCTAAACCAAATATCTTAGAATGAACTTAAGAACACCTTTCATACCTTCTTCAGCAACAGGGGATTCAGCTTGGCATCTTCAAATTTACACTGAATAGCTAAAATTCTTCAAAACAGGGTCATACCTATACGGAACAGTCCACCATGAGGAACAAAAATTGCCACCATTTTGACTTAGAATAAGTATTATACACTCATGAGGAGTTTCCATAACTTGAACAAGTGATTTGGACTCAAAACGACTCATTTTATGCCTATCGCTTCAAGAAGGAGGCCTGAAGAGAGAGAAACACTGCTAGAAAAATGAAAGAAACTTATGTGTTTCTTATCCAATTGTCCTCAAACTTTTTGCAAAAGTTCAGTCTTAGAGTGATCTTAAAAATATCCTTCTACAATTTATCTGAAGGAGGCTTGATAAAAAAAATTGGATGCTAAGAAGACAAGGTGATCAGTTTTCCTTTTTCAAGAAACCAGTTTTGGTAAAACTTGAATAACTTCAAAATTGCATTTCAAAATTTGATGAAATTTGACTCAAAGAACCATAACACATCCATCTACATGCTCCAATCTCATAAATGAGCCTATATTGTCCTAACCAATCTCATTTGTCTATGACTTCACTATTAGTTCTCAAGGGTAGTTTTAGTGAAACTTGAGTTTTGCCTCTAGAAGCTAAAGTAAGCCCTGTAGATGCTCATACATGCGTTGGGAAGTGTTCTTAGGATTTTTTTCATGCTTACCTAGGTTTTTTATGGCTTGAATTAAGCTCTTACACCTCATTAGGCTCTAGAACTAGGCCTAAATGGGCTAGTTCCAACTGTGACTTAAAACACCTAATCTGATGCTCACCCTATAAGCTCTTGCACATCCTAGAAACATCATTTCTGACTTGTGGGACACCTGAGCCAAGTACACAAATCATCTCCATACCTCCAATGGGAACCTACCTCATTGACCTAGGATGTAACACACTGAAGTCATCCTGAAACCGCTTAGAATCCACTTTGTGAGCTCCAACCATCATTGAGAAGGCACTACCAATTAACTTTCATGTCCTTGACTGAGCCTCACTTCACCAGTCACACCTTTTCCATTAATTCCACTTGACATCAATGAAAACACCAATAACCAGGGGTCAACAGTAAGTCTTTGCAAAAATATTTGTCTTGGATTAAAATTCTTTCCTATGTTTTAATGTGTGCAGGAAATTATTTTACCAAGGTTAATGCGAAGGTTCAAAAGTTGAAGACAAACTCCAAGATTTTAGGATCTTCAAAATTTGCCATTGGTCGAGACCACTTTACATTATTAATTTTTTTAATCTATAAACAATTAATTAACCCTATTACCTAACCATTGTTGGGAATATATGTTTTATGTGCATGACATATAGTTTAGTTAAATGCATGCCATGTTGACCGCTCCACCTTATAGGCTATGGTATTGAATTTTTTTTTAATAAAACTTAAAACCCTTGCCTTATATTTTTTGTGTTTTGCATGTGCTAAGGTTTAAACCATTTAAAACATTTTGTAAGCATTCAAACTTTAAACCTATTTACTAGCTTCCCCATTTATAACGGCTGTAATGACTTGAGTTTTTGTATTGTGGCTTTGAAAATGTTTATTGTCCTTGATTGTGGCATTTAATAAATTAAATAGAACCCTCATTATGTGCTTGGTCTATCATTAGCTTTGTTTTTTACCACTTATGCTATATTCTTGGCCGCTCCACTTGATTGGGTTTTTAAAAAAAACAATTTTCTTTCAAACCTTAATCATTCCTTCAAATTATTCCACATGGCGGGAGGTTAGATTGGCAGTTAAAGAGCATGTTTTAATGTTTGGGCGCATAAACCACCCATATAAGACGCTTGGCATTTAAAACATAATCTTTGCGACTATTATTGGTATGTGAACTCGTTGTGACGAGTTTGTTATTGGAATCCGCCCATCACACCCGTTAATAATGAGCTTGCCATGTGTTTTTTATTTTAATTTTTATACCGGAATCCGCCTTATTAGTATTCCCTATAGTATCAACGTTGTACATTAACAAAATATATATTTTCACCATTAATAAAAATTAGTAAACCTGCACATTTTTTAACAAAATAATTGTAAAAATACATTTATCTTCAATCTTATTGGCCTAGAAATCAACATGCTATTACAACCTTCAGCAATTTCGAGGAAAACATGATGTCAGAACATTTATGAAAGCATTTAAGTTTTAAGCTACATCATATAGGACTCACCACATCATCGTCATTTCAATCATTCGGATATTAAAAAAATTGCTTAAAATATTAATTCCCAGCAATGCACAGCTGAGCGCCACTTATTTGATTAATAAAACTAAGATAAATTTAGAAATTTGCGGCTACGGATAAACATGTTTAATTAAAGCTTTAAACTAGTGTGGCAAGGAATGGAGACGCGTGTCGCAATTTCATGACTTTCTTAGCGATTCCACCACACGGACACCAATTTGCGGAATTAACCAAGAACCAAACAATTTCAGGTCCAAATGGTCAGTGAGATCAAAAGATAAAGATAGGTGTCGATATCACAAAGGCAAAGATATATATATGCTAACACTGTGAAAACAGTGTATACACGGTGCTTTGCTATTAGTTTGCACTTCACAATGCAATGTAATAGGCAAAAGATCATTTAATAGCAAGACAACCCGTTAGAATCCGTATATACATTGAGTCATCTTAATGGCTCGCTTTTCGCATACTAACATATTTAAGATAAAAGACAAACAATATGCGAAAGAATCGTGGACAAGTTCTATTGGTTCGCATCTAACAAAGTCTTCATATAAAGCAAAGTAGCGGGGTTGATGGCTTAGTCTTATTGGTTAACAGATGTCGAGGCTAAAAAAGACTGACATATTGAAATGTGAAAAGACTTGGAGTTTTTCTATTGGATCAGATTTTGCATTGGACAGAAATAGGTTAGCAAAAGTTTGAATCTGCAATGAACATGGAATGATCTCATTGGCTCACACTTCACAACGCTTAGAAGGGTCTAATAAAGTCTGACATTGCGAAGTTACATGGGACTATCTTATTGGTTAGAACTTCGCAATAGTCAACAAAGTCTAGCAAAGTTCTGACAAGGCAAAACTACATGGAACATTATGATTGGCTTAAAGCTTCGCAACAGTCATAAAGATCTAGCAAAACTTTGTCACAACAAAGCTACATGGAGCATTTTTACTGGCTCGAACTTCACACTATAGTGAAGGAGTGTAGGACGAAGACCTGGAAGGAATTCACGAGCATCGAATAGTTGTACTTCACCAAAGTGTAGGAGTTGCGAGATTAAAGCAAGCAAGCTTTGTAAAGCAATGTGCATGCATATGAGAGCTCAAGATTCGAAAAGTGGAGTGGAAGCCTTAGCTTAGCTTGTATTAGCTTAACATAGATCAAAAGAGATGGTGTACATATAGGGGAGTGAATGTGTAACTCCCATGTAAGAGAAGATTCCTCCATAATGGAGAAGAGGAGTTACTTTCCCAAATGGGAATGTAACTCCTATGACACACTTACACATATGACAGATTCTGTAAGAGAATCTGTCATAACTAAGATGACACCTAGATCCATGTCCACCTAAGTGAGATGACTCACCTGGTGAGGTGGAATAACACTAAATAAGTGAATAAGTATACCACCTACACCAACACCCCCCCTTCATCGTAACTTAGGATGAGGCAGCAAGTCAGAAACAAGAAATGGGTCCCGGCACAAATCCTGATGAGGCACCCATGTACAAAAAGAAGTCCCAAGCAGTGAAGGAAAACCCAGTGGGAAAGACACCCACCACAAGAGAACAAAACACTCTCTAATCTAAGAAAGATGCCAAATATGGGTCCCGACCATAGACGAGCCTGAAAGGGTACCCATGTACAAAGAGGCAATCTCTCGGAAAGAAGAAGAAGAGAGAAGAACAGGGAGACGAGAGGAATGCAGAAGATGCCATGGACGGATCTGAACTCTGCAGCTCTGGGAGGTCTCCTAGAATAATGTCAATGACGAGATCCTCTGCCTCTAGACTGAAGAAGAGCCACCCGCAACGAACTGTGTGCCTGCTCTTAGGAAGGACAGAAATGACGTGCTAGAAGTCCGCCCACTCCACAAAGGAAACTGAAGGTAGCAACTCGAAGAACTCTGAGTCTGGTGCATAAAAGTGTGACATAGGTCTAGCGAGTGAGTGCCAAGAAACCGAAGGTAATGCCACGTGCATAGAACTGTCAGATTGAAGAGGAGCACCCGCAGAAATGATGTCCAAGTGATGTGAAGGGAACAGAACATCCTCCACAACAGAAAATGGATCCACAGCTGAGGGTGGATCAATGAAGGTCTCCGAAAAAGTGGAAGTGGTAAGAGTCCCAGAAGGGGCACTCCCAACAACAGAGATGATGAACTCCTCTGAAACACCTGTAGATGAATGAGGGACCTGTAGTGCATCACAAGTAGACTCTGCGAAAAGACGACCAAGGTCAGGCAGATACTCGTCCCAATGAGGGGGCTCAACAAACAGAAGAGCGATGTCAGATAGGTATGAGTCATCCAATGAAGGTAGAGGAATGAAATGGACCTCGCACACTGGAAGTGGAAAGGAGGCTGGTGTAATGACGGTGTGAGACTAAGTATGAGACTGCTCGATATCTAATGAGATGTGGGGGGTGATAACAATGTCTGGAATAGTGAGAGAAAGAGGAGAAGAGTCCTTTGTAGTACTCTCGACATCGAAACTAGATGCACAATCCTCGTCATCAGAAGTAGAACCAAGCGAGCCTGTGTCAGTGGAACTTTCATCACACGAAGAAATGGAGGAGACAACTGAATCAGCAGCAGCAACAATGGCGACAGTATGTGAAGGGTCTCCATACAAGGACTGAAGAATGCTCCAGACACTGTGAGGTGGATCTGAATCTGCCACGTGAAACCAGAGAGAACGAGCTACATGCATCATCATGTGACCAAAGAGATGGTCACAAGTGTCGAGGAAGTCCTCTAGATGACGATGATCAGTGGGTGCAGGAACGGGCCCAAGCAAGAAGGCTGAAAGACCCTCGTGGGCGAAGTAACGTTCCATGGAAGCACGCCAAGCTGAATAGGTCTCTCTCCCGATGAGAATTGGCGGAGGCTGTAAGGTGATCCTACGATGCTCACGTCTGGAAAGAGCACTCTCCATGATGCAGAATCAAAAGTGCAAGGTGCACAAAAGCAAGACGTCGGACTCGACCGATAATGTGTCTACGTGTGTACGCCCAAGAGTACAAGCAACCCCCCCAGAATGTGGCACTTTATAAAAGTAGTTTTTTTACAAAACTGACAATGCCATCACGTAATGTGTGAAAAATCATGCAACTTTGACCAAGGAAGCACTCAGAAATGAGCAGCGAGTCAAAAGTTATCGCATTAAAATGATTCCCGCAACTGATGGAAAAATGCACTAGATGCTGCAAACACATTAAAAAAGTACACAAGATGGGTGCAAATGGTATCGTGTGGGTACTCGTTGGAAACAACATCAAATTTTAGGTAGGGTTTGTTTTGACTGCGAGGGGGGGTTAGCCTCCTGCCAACTTTGGACCTCGCCCTTCGTCTTCAACATGCGTAGGAAGGACATTAAACAAGCAAAAATGAAGGCCCTAAATTATTACAATGCCATAAAAGAATGTTTTTGCCTTTAAACATTAAAAAAAGGATTGTTTTGACCTGCAAACAATTCTAAAAGGGAAAGATGGGCCCCACGTTTTAGAGTGTCAAACCACGCAGATGCAACATGCTGTTGTGTTTAACGTAGGTGGTCCACGTGTCAGGTTTCCATGCCAGGCTGGTCGAGTTGGTGCTGCAGAGAATGAAATGGTCACGTAGTAGAGAGGCCACACGTCCAAACGAGCACAGAGTTGTCAGGAGCTACCGGTTTGAAACGCCAAGGCCAAGCTAAATGTGGACCGGTTACCAGGCAGTTTGCAGACAAGCATGAGCTGGAGGAGCCGTTGAAGGGAGCAAAACTCGGGCCAAAGAATGCAGGTAACGGCGAGCTTGGGAGCTGGATTCCAGAAGATGCATGGAAGAACCCTAGTTAGAGTTGACAGTGGGCTTGAGGATTTGGAGCAGGTTGCAGGCTGAAGATGCCACATGGAGGTTTGCAGGGAGCTGGAGTAATCATTGAAGGGTGGAACCCAGCACCAAGGAGGGAATCCTCTTCGAGCAGGCACGTGGGAGGTCCCTTTGGAGGCAGTGAACAGTGCAGAGCCGTTACCAGTGCTGGAGAGTGAAACAGCCACGTGCGTCCGCAGTGGAGGGCACAACTACGAGGGCCAGGCGCACAAGCCAGACCAGGGCTGCGGAGGTGAGTAAAAGATGCCACGTGGAGGTCTGCAGGGAGCTGGAGTAACCGTTGAAGGGTGGAACCCAGTGCCAAGGAGGGAATCCTCTTCGAGCAGGCACGTGGGAGGTCCCTTTGGAGGCAGTGAACAGTGCAGAGCCGTTACTAGTGCTGAAGAGTGAAACAGCCACGTGCGTCCGCAGTGGAGGGCACAGCTACGAGGGTCAGGCGCACAGGCCAAACCAGGGCTGCGGAGGTGAGTAAAACAGTCGTTGCATAGGATCTGGAGTAGATTCCCGAGCAGGAAAGAGGTCTAAGACTGGCAGTGATACTGTAGAGTCGGACTGAAACAACAAAGTCGTGCCAAAAGAAGCTCGGGAAGCCAACAACAAGGTAGAGAAACATTCAAGTGGCTAGCTGGTTGAGACGGTAAAGAGCACAATATAAACCAAGGCACTCCAATGCAGAACCCAAGAGTAACACAAGTAGCCAAGAACATGTCCTAGCCCAATCAACAAGTGGAAACCAGACCCGAACACAGTGAACAAAGCAGGTAAGATGCCACGAGCCAAGCAAGCACCACGAGCCAAGCAAGCACCACGAATTGAACCAGCATACCAAGGGCGACAAGCAACAACAGCGAGGCAGTCACGACCAAATCCAAAATCTCTAACTATGCACATAAATCAACCAAATGTGAACGGTGGAAGCAAACTCAAACAGCCGAAGCTAGGAGTGTAAGTGCAGCGAGCTAAGGAAAATTGGTGCCACGAGTTGAATGTTGTAACCGATGTGCCATGTACATCCCAGAGCCTCGAAGAAGCCTGAAAACCACGAACATGAACAAACTCGAACAAGAAGAGCACAAAACACCCGAAAAATACACCCACAGAATCTCAAAATATGCAAGTAGAGCACATGCAAAAGTGAGAGCTTGCACAAGCAACTACACTGTGGAGCAATGATGGTGAGCAACGTGATTCCGGTCCCCACACTCTGATACCATGAAGGAGTGTAGGACGAAGACCTGGAAGGAATTCACGAGCATCGAATAGTTGCACTTCACCAAAGTGTAGGAGTTGCGAGATTCAAACAAGCAAGCTTTGTAAAGCAATGTGCATGCATATGAGAGCTCAAGATTTGAAAAGTGGAGTGGAAGCCTTAGCTTAGCTTGTATTATCTTAACATAGATCAAAAGAGATGGTGTACATATAGGGGAGTGAATGTGTAACTCCAATGTAAGAGAAGATTCCTCCATAATGGAGAAGAGGAGTTACTTTCCCAAATGGGAATGTAACTCCTATGACACACTTACACATATGATAGATTCTGTAAGAGAATTTGTCATAACTAAGATGACACCTAGATCCATGTCCACCTAAGTGAGATGACTCACCTGGTGAGGTGGAATAACACTAAATAAGTGAATAAGTATACCACCTACACCAACATATAGAGCTTTGCATTATTACATATTATAATAATATAAACACCAATGAATTGCAAATTATACATTATAATATTATCATATACATATATTTGTTCTTATTCTGCATTAAATTATATAAGATCTTTTAAAATAGCAGCCATCTATAGATAAAATTATGTATTTCATTAGTTTACTCATGCAATTCACTTTTTTGATAGAACAAATACATATTTTCAAATTATACATAACAAAATAATCAGAATGCATTGATTTACATGCTTATCTGAATAATAGAATATTTTTATAAGCACATTTAGCAGAATCAACAAAATAATTAACTCCTTTCCATTAGCTTTTCAACATAGATTTACATAGCTTATACATAGATTACATAGCTTATAATACATCATATGTGGTTACGAACCAACACAATGGTTTCCACATGTCACCCCTTTTTTCAGTTGTGCCAGTACTTGGCAGCATTGATGTCCTTGTTAATATATGCTAAGATGTTTTAAATCTTTTCAAACTTTATTCCATGTTTTTCTTGACATGGACTTGGGATATGGCCATGTTTTGAATATTATGTGGGCGAGTATATTGGTGGCATACTTGGTAAATATATGTTCAATGGTATTTTTTATTATTTTTTATTATTATTTAACTTATTAACATTAATACTAACTTTTTTGATAAATAAAAGTGAAATCTATTTATAATGGTTGGCAAGTATAATTTTAATAAAACTATAGGTTACAAATTCAAAGCCCTTCCTTTCATTCTTTTATATATAAGGAATTTTTTTAATCAAGTAATGTGTTTAAAATGTAATATTAAATTAATAAAATTTCAAAAAAAATTGCTATTGCTACCTAGGGAAAAGGCCCTAGCCTGCAAAAAAACATTTTGATCCAGTCCATGATATTTACAATCATCAATGGACTACCTTAGCAAGTTTAGGCACATTATCGTGCACCATACAGATCATATTACACAAAACTTTAATATAATATTTTCGTAAGACCTTTCACAAACTACCCTGAAAAATATGGTATTTATAGGTTACCTGGCATACATGCAAAAAACAAAATCAAAATCCCATCCTAAGATACAAATGTTAGCAAACCACCATGGAGTTAAAAAACCAGAACCAGAACTTGTGATTCCATATTCTTCACTAGATGGCATATCTACAATGAATTTAAACTTCCAAATCGTCTTGTCTTGGTGAAGGAGAAGTAGAAGGAGATGGAACAATCAAAGCATTCCGAGCATCGTAACCTTAGCACTCTCTGGATAGCTTCACTCCCTAATTTTCTGCCACCACTTCTAACCCCCGAGAAATTCCCTGAACTCTCCTTGCTAAAGTATGGATGTGGATTTTTCATACTCACCAAACACTCTTCCAAACTTTCATGTTCCCGATGAATAATAAACTGACCCAACGAGTTCAACAAAATAGTTCGCCATGCTCAAACCCTGGGAAACCTAGAAAACATATTCTATGAACAACAAACCGATTTGGATCAAACATTAATTTTCTCATCTTATCACATATATAAAGCTCATCATCTTCCTCAAAAATATCTACAATTGACCATACTTTCTCAAGCTAACCCCTCATAGCAAAATTTTTGATCTTTCCATCCATCCAAGTCGAGAAAGACTCGCCCATGGCTTCGCCCGTTAGAGCTCACTTTCTTTTGTGACTGGGTCTAGCTGACGAATCCCCCAACCTCCTCATGTTAGCAACTCAAGAAAACTAGAGCCAAACGTGAAAACCTTCCACCACTACAGGAAAGAAATAAAAAATATGTTTTGAGTAATGAAAACAACCAGCTCTAGCCTTCCATAAATATACTTACACTCCCATCCTTCCACATAATACTCAACACATGTGAGTACACAAAATCCTTGCGTATATCCTCCCTGCTTTAATCATCATCAATCCAAAATAATTTGTAATTAATGGTCAGAGTGGCATTTACGATAATTCACCTATCCACCTATCTCCAATCATGCATCCCTCGACAAGAGGGTTAGGACATTATTTGGAAAGCTTGTATCCTAGAATCGACACTTAATGTGATGATTTAAAAAAAAAATCGGCTCCTTTGTTGGCCAAGCTATCTGTAAAATTATTCCCCTCCCTTTTAATATGTGACAATTTAACCACAGAAAAAGGAAGGAAGAATGGTTTTGATTCTTGCACAAACTGAGTTTCAATGACCAAGCTTTAGAGACTTCACCCTAAGCCAAACGAATGATGGTTTTGGAATCCTCCATCAATCTAAACATGTCGCCAATTCCACTTTTTTCTTCCATTAAACCAAAAAGAAGGGCCATGCCCTCTGCAACATTGTTGGAAGATATGCCACAATCAGTAACCATGGCTAAAATTAGCTGACAACTTGAATGCCTGAAAATGTAGCCACAACCCGCATTGCCAGAGTTGACTCTAGAAGCCCCATCAAAATTTAACTTAATCTAATCCTCATCAAGAGGGTCCATTCTTCTGATCTAATTTCCTCGCTCACCTTATCAAGAGGAATAAAATTTCAATTAAGATTAAAACCAATAAATGTTAATAAATTTTGTTGAATCAAATTATTTCCTTTCAAAGGGATATCTTTTGTTGTTATTTCTCTTAAACTTAAGAATTATGGTAAAAATCAATAAATTTGTTCATTTTTTTCTAAATTAATCGCTAAATTGTTGTTCTCGTGACTTAAGAAACAAGTGATAAGAAAATTACGGCGCATAAAAGACAAAAATCTCAAATTCAAAACGTATTTTGAATAGAAATGATATAGGGATCGTTTCTAAACCTTTTTGTAGTTTTATGCCTTTGTAAACCTAATTTATATCAAAAAATAAACAATAAGAATTTAAATATTAAATTTTCATAATAATCTTGTTTTTTCCTCTTGATTTGATTTTAAAATCTTCAAAATGGATTCTAATCATTTCAGCATTGACAACATGCAGATGTTGAACGGGACTAACTACAACATCTGGAAGATCATATGAAGGTGGAATTCATGGCACGCAAACTTTGGATTGTTGTGAACGATACGACGAAGGTGCCAACCTGTAGACAAGCAACAACATACAACATAACTACATTTCAACAGAAAGTACAGGAAGTGATTTTATCATACTATGAAGCGTGCAAAATGTATACACCTAATTTTTTACGCTAATTTCATGTGTTACTAACAATTTCTCTTTTCAAGTTAGTGATTATTAATGTATCTATTTCTAGGAACGAGTGCCTTAAGGGGCTCATTTTTGGATAGGGGTATGAATATTTATGTAACCATTTGGTTAGGGATGATACATGGAGAGAGAATAGATTTTTGTCCTATTCATGTTCTTTTTTATCGTTTACCTTATATTTTCCTCCACATTCTTCTGAAACCTTACTTGTTCATGACTACATTGTTTTTCTCTTGCATTATCTTTGTTTATCATGACACGTTGCACACACCTCTTTGCATTTCACTCCTGATTTGACGTCGTATCCTGCGGTAAATTGCATCAAATCTATTTCAAATCCCTGGCCAACGCCTTTTACCGCAAGCGATGGCATGGGTATAAATATGTAAGGACCTCAAAAACTGAGAACCAATTTTTTTTTAACTCTCATTATTCTCATTGTTTATTTGATATGTTGATTTCAAACATAATCAAATCATACAACTAAAAATTCAAATCATACTTGCATGATAGAATGGTACAAATCAAATTTGATCCAAAAAATGTTTCATTTATTTCTAAAGCCTCAGAAAAACTTATAATTTTACATACAATACAATGAGCCTCAGAGGCTTACACAATATAACTATTTATTCTAATAGTACATCAAGTACAATTCTATTCCATGAACTAAAATATAAAACAACTAAACAAGATTTGAAAATCAGCGCAAATCCCTATCGGATTCTTTCCTTTCCTTTGTCTCCAGAGTGGCATGTATTTTCCACAAAGGGTCAATTCTAACCGAACAGGCAAGAGTTTCCATTTTCATATCAGTAATACACAGTCATGCATCAACATACAAATTCATCCATTATTATAATAATGATGTTAATAAGCATGTATACACACATGAACCAACCAAGTTCAGAATATCATTCTTGAGTGGTGCCTTCACCCATCATACATAAAATGCATAAAACTTACCACACGTAAGACTGACTACATAATGCATTTCATAATAATATTTCATGCCAAATCAAATCAGCATACCAACTATTGATGAAATGTCACATATAGTCTCCATGAAAAAAGGAGAAGGCATACTAACCAATTGACAAAATTTCAACATGAACTTCACTCCACAAGCTCAAAATGAACAACATGCCAAAACAAATCAGCAACTTAACATATTTGTCAAGAGGCCCAATATAACCTTTATACCCAAAATAATGCATGCCAACCGTATCAAAAAATGTCATATTATGAACTTCAAATATAATCCAAAGAATGCATGCCAACAATATGACAAATTTTCATATAATGAACTTCACATATAGTCCAAAGAATGCATGCCAACTATATGACAAAATGTCATATAATGAACTTCACATATAGTCCAAAGAATACATGCCAACTATATGAAAAAATGTCATAAAATTAACTTTAAATATAATCCAAAGAATGCATGCAAACTATATGAAAAAATGTCATAATAACGTATTTCATACCTAGTCCCAAAAAAAAGATTCGTGTAAATTGTTTGACAAAATGCCACAATCAATACTCACGTATTTATGCCAATTAAAAGATTGCATGGCAACTATTTTTCAAAATGTCTCAACACGTAATCTTTTTAAATATGCCAATCAAGAGATTGCACACAAACTGTTTGACAAAATGTTACAACACATATTCATAGAAATATACCATATAAGAGGTTATATGTGAACTGTTTGATAAAATACATCATTCCATATTCATATAAATATGCTAAACAAAAGATTGCATGCCAACTGTTTTTCAAAATGTCTCAACACATAATCTTTTAAATATGACAATAAAAATATTGCACACAAACTATTTGAAAAAATATCACAATACATAATCTTTTAAATATGCCTATCAAAAGATTGCATACGAACTATTTGAAAAAATACAGTGAACTAACAGCCAATACTACAACAAAGAACACAAAAAACTAACAACTAAATTGCAACAAATAACCAATAAAAAACACAATGATCTAACAACCAATGTTGCAGCAAAGAACATAAAAAACTAACAGCTAAACCATAGCAAGGAACCAACCAAAAACACACCGATCTAACAGTCAATACTGCAGCAAAGAACACAACAAATTAACAGCTAAATCATAGCAGTGAACCAACCAAAAACACAAAGATCTAACAACCAATATTGTAGCAAAGAACACGGAAAACTAATTGTTGACCATTTTTGCTCAATCATCGGGTAGGGGTACTAAAACAATTTCTAATGTTGGGAAGTAGTCATTTCTGGGAAGGATTGAAAACAAGCATGCAGCTATGGGTGATTTTGCTAGGTGAAACTCCTCACATATATTGTCATTCCATGTTCATCATCAGTAAAGTCATGCAGAAGCCTCGAGGGACTAGTACACAGCCTTGATGAGGGTGGGAACAATGACAAATATTAGAAATTAGACCCTGGAACAACAAACACAGTTGTTGTTTGCATGGTAGAAAGTACAGTTTTTAGGTACAAGTGCATTAAATTCTTGTTATTTATTTATGTTTGAATGAGATTAATTATGTGTTGAGTTGTTTGTTCATTCCACAATTATCATTTATAGTAATCAAATGCAAAAGGAAATAGACAACTCAAGTACATAATTTAATTTAATTTATTCATAAAGAAATAATGTTTCCCACACAAGCCGTGGGATGTAACATATATGTACAAACAAGAGAGATACATATACATAAAATTGTAAATAAGTGAGTAGAGAGGAAACCCATCATTTCCTGAATGAGTTGGTTTCCCCTTGCTCCTCGATTCAACTACATCGTCTTCATGTTTCTCTAATGTTGCAGTACCTATTGACAGACAACAAACACACTATTAGAGCTACGGGTATTTCTCTCTAGTCATGTACTTACAATTTGAGGCAAATGAACCTCTTCAAGTCAGTACAGATAAGATACATGAAAAGAAACTAGAAACAGAATCATATAGTACATGTCATTATCATTCAGGAGCATCTAAGTGCCACCTTCAAAATCATATCAAGAAAGAAAAATCACTGAAGGATAAAAAGAAAGGTTGTTGGCCTCATACTTTTCTAACTATTGTTTTCAGATGTGCAAGTACATGAGTAGGATAAATATATACCATTAAGGACACAATACAGATTGCATAATTTGGTTCAGATGAATACAGTTTTTGCAAAAGGTTAAAGGAGAGTACATCCATATATGTGCAGTAATTAAGAGCTTCATCAATAGGATAATGTAACTACACTGCATTGGTAAATAGTTTGATAACCATTCAAGAGAGAAATAACATAAATTGGCATGTTGAAGATGAACAAGAGTCAACTTGTTTCCAGACACAATCATCTCAGCAAGGTACATTTATTTGCAGCCAAATCATTTACAAGGTACAACCATATTAATACGGGTTGGAAGCACACAAAGCAAATTGCAAGTATTTCAGAACTCAAAGAGTGCAGTTTTCAAATTATAATTTCCATATTTTCAATTCAGTTCTGCAGAACCGGGTCAGCATGTCCTCAAGAAAAGAAAATACAGAATCAAGTTGCATCATACAAGATTGTAACAGCATGTTAGCATGTTTTCCAATTCAGATTATAAGACAAGTTTAATGACAAATAAATATAGCTTAACCTTTGGACATAGCATCCAACACCAACAAAGCAGAGTTCTCAATATGACACAGATAGAAGTGCAATAAAAACATAATGTCACCGAGAGGAGAGAATCAAAAATGCAAGGTACAATAGAGATCTAGGTATTCATGACCAGCCCAAATAAGGAAGTACGGGTTGAATAAAAACTTCAAGAGTTGCATGTCAGAGGTTTAAGAGTAAGCAAAGCACAAGTTTCAAAGACTTCAACCTTCTCGAACTTAGCCTGAAAACTCATTCCAAATTTTACTATGTATGGAGCAAGCTATAAATTGAGAGCTACACAAAAATAACTAGAGCTTCCATAGCAATTATCAAATTGCAAGCATTCGGAAAAGAAGTAAAATGCAATGATCAATTTTCAAGAAGCAAATAAACTTCAAGAAGCAGATTGTTAAAAGGTTCATGCATCTTGTAAATGCAATTTTAGACTTCCAACAGAGAGTTCACTTTTAGACAATGTTACAAAAGAAGAAGGATTAAGAGTTGTTATACATTTGCATCAGATATTTCAGAGTTTTAGGAAAAAGCTACATTCTTTAAAACACATACAGTTGAGAGAGAATTGCAGCCACTATTGCATTCACAGGAGGCAACAGTTACATCCAAATGTAGAGTTACAAATTCATAATGTATACACCATAGGATGATTAGAGCTACAGCCATACATTATTGCAAAGTAACAATTTTTCAGGGAAACAGATCTTCTCATGCACTAACTTCCGATAAGATGTTTACAACCATCATTTAAAATTTGTAGCAGCAAAAGGAAAATTCATTTTAAAACATCTTTTTTAGTTTCATACATTCTAAATTATAAGAGATCAGTCAAAATACTTATGGTATTGAGTTATCCAAGGCACAAAAATCCTGATTTTTACAATGATGTAACAATAAATGAAACAAATATATTTCAAATTTTCCAAACAAAGGAGAACATGCTTCTCAAAGTGCATAGGAAAGTGATAGAACAACTATAAATTGTGTAGAAACACAATGAAAGTACAGGGACCACTAAGGGGTATATATACTAATAAGAATCCAGAGAAAGAGCATAACAAAAGATATTTAAAATAAGGGCAGTTAGGGTAAAGCAATAGCAATATGAAGGACGTAAATTTGAGAATGAAGATTCACATCCTGGGTGAATCATACAATAAACTAGCTAAAAATATATGCATGGCTGAGCTGGAAGGAGATTATGGCACAGAGCTCCAAATTTATCATAACAAAGAAAATTTTTAACAAATACAATCCAACCCTAGCTCGTGTAGTAAACAGGGTCCTCTCACAATACGAACTCAAAATGTTTGAACACTCAAGCACAGAACCAGAGCATTGCGCTAAAAATGGCAACAAGGAATTAGAAGTGCAAGATAAATTGATTGAAAGAAATAGAGATCAAAACTCATAACAACTCGAGCCTTGAAGCATATACAACAAATCTAGAGTTAGAGATAAAATATGAAGTATAGTTTGAGTTTCATTAAACAATGGCTAGAAATGAAAAAGGAAGCCATGAGTTGTTGACAAATGCTCAAGAAATGGCGACCCAGTTTGCATTCTCCATCAAAAAGGCCCAATACATATATGAAATCCCTAAACTAATTGTGAAATATAACACAAATCTCGATGAAAAACAAAATAAATTGTGTTCAGGGTTATGATGAGCCCAGATTTACGAATGCCCAGTTCATGAAAGGTGAATAGCAAATAGATAGGGTTTTCATGAACAAAGCAAAAGCAAAGGTCTAAATCCCAAAACTGAGCACAAGTCAAAACAACAGTGTCCAAGCTAAATGTATGAGCTTGACCTCCTAGGCTGCAAACCCTAAACACAAATATCGAGCCCCAAGAAGCTAAAATAGATCTCCCAAATAACGATCCAACCAAACATACAATAGAATTTATTAAAAAAAATGCTTGCCTTTCAACAAAATCCTGAGCTTTAGAAGCAGAGTCAGGCTTCTATTTGTGAAGAAAAAGTCATGAAATGTACACAACTGAGCCATCAATCCTAGTGGCCATTAATTGGTAGGCTACGAACCACCCATCTCCATGACCGAGCAATGAGTGCAAGAGGAATACGACTTAGTCAAAGGCATAAAACCCCAATGGCGACAAGTCAAGCTCACATAGACAAGAAAATGGCATGGAAAAATGGAGTTCAACAGAGGGAAAGAAACTTCAAAGGAAGGACAAAAAAACCCCAAGAGCTAAATAAATTCAAAACAATGGCTTAGAATGAAATAAAATTGAGTTCATAGTGCTAGAAATCTTCAAATTTCAGGCCAACATTTTAGATCTGAGCTAAAGGGAGAAAATGATATATGCCCATCTCAGTGAAGTGGTATTTTAAGCATGAAAACAGAGTTTTATTTCCATTATGATGAACTAAAAGGCTAGGTGAACAATTCTTCTGAATACCCTAGTCAAAAAACAGGTAGAAAACAAGGTGGAACAGCAAAAAATACCCAGATTCAAGCAAGCTTCATACCTAGTTTGTATTCTTGGATAAAAATATTAAATCTTACCTTATGAACAAACTAGAAGCATCAAAGCGGTGGCCACATTTTTCCAGAGCTCCCATAGAGAGGTTTCTCAAAGTAAACAAAGATTTAGAACTCGAAAAATAGAGCCAAAGGTCAAAAGATATTGTCATTTTCGAGCTTACCCAGGAGCATATGGACGGCCAATCTCCAAAAGCAACAACAAATTGACCCAAAATGGCAAAGTTCCCCGAAAAATACAAACCTAGCAAAAAATTGGCAGCATATCCCCATGAGTCTCGCCCAAGGCTTCTCCAGAAAAATGAAAATGAAAAAAGGATAAACTTTTAGGGTTTCAAAACCCTAACTCATGCAAAGTCAAGCCAAGGTAAATATTTTGACCACGATGATTAACCACAAGTTGTGCCACTTACCCATGGTGAGGCAAACAGTAAATCATTGTATGTAAAAAGGGAAATCCTTTATTCTAAGCCAAGATAACTTTAATAATTAATGTTTTCCCCTTTTGCATGGTCAAAAGATAATGATTTAACCTTTATGCATAATTACACATGAAGACAAAATGGCCAACTACCATGCATGTGTCCAAAAAATAGAAAAGCCAAGAATAGCTTTTACAGAAGAGGAAAAAATTAACCTTTTGCAAGATAAGGTAGGATAAGCTTGAACCTTATTTTTATACAATTACCTTAACCTTTACAAAGTTGTATGTACATGTCTTAAAATTGGCAAAAAGTAGAGTCAACAGCAATTGACCAGTGGATTGGGAGATCATGCAGGCTATTTTGAGCCTTTTTATTATTTAAATTGATAAAATCATGCATGTATGGATTTATTATCAACGCATAGGGGGACTATTGCTAGCTTATCTATTTTTGGAGAAGTGTGAGTCGATTTTCCTATATGTCATGGATTTCACAAGCATGTGGGGGGACTTATTATTGCAGACTTATGTTGCATATTTGTACTTGGAAGCCTTGATGAATATAGAACATTTATTTATTCCTCTATACTCAAATTTTCGCAGTGTTTCAAAGTAGATTAGAAGTGTGCAGCAGTGAATATCATTAATTCCTTTTGCATATCATATTTTTATAGCACCTGCATGATCTTGTTTCAATTATTTTGCAATCACATAAGCAAATTTAGGTGCCTTTTTTAGTGCAGAATTTGTTAAACATAGTTTAAATTGAAGCCTTCAGTTCTTGAACCTTTCATCAAGTGTTTTGTACAAGATAAGTCTCACAAAAAATTTGGTGTATCACCTTTATATGCTTTCAGTTTTACTTTTCCTCTAACATTCAACTCAGTCAAATACAAATTTTGAAGTGATTCATCAAAGGGAGCCATCCCTTTCTGGAGGTTTCCCTCATTCCGAGACACCCACAACTCAAAGGGAACCCCATTGTACAGGCCAAAGTCAAAAGTCATATTATCATCCATAAGAAGGTGTACTTTGGACTGATAACATTAACAACTAAACTATAGTATGGAACTAACCAAAACATGGAAAACTAGAAACGTCATATACCATCTCCTAAATACCCTAGTGAATAGCATCAATAATTCCAGGTATCCAACCAGGAGATAAAATGTAATCTCATGCACTCATAATCGAAAAATTAGAAATCTAAAATACCCATAATGAGAAAACGAGATTTCTCAATACCCACAAAGGAAATATCAAAAATCTTAGTACCTAGAATGAGAAAACCATATGTCTCAATACCCAGAAAAGTGATAAACAAAATATGCATGCATTTATAAAATATTGCATAGGATAAATGTTAGAAACCCTTTCCTGAGATATTCGAGATGAAAGAAGACCAAAAAACATTTTACTTTTCATCCTTCCTTCTTTATTATTTTCTCTAAGTTCCTAGCTCCACACAACTCAAAATGAAACCCCAAAACTTTCTTTATTTTCCAAAAAAAAATCTCCACTAAAATTCTTACACCAAAAGAGGTGAAACCCCATAATAGAGGTCCAAAAATCAGCCAAGATTGTCGTAACAACCCTCCATAAAATCAACCCATAATTTTGATAGAGTTTCCCCTCTAATTCCTCCTCTCCTTCATGTCATGCCAAATGGCTAAAATAAATGCCTAATTCCCATTTATAACTTACATACATATTCTAGCTCTAAAGATCTTCATTGCAAGTTGTGCACACCTCATTTATCTACTTGGCACATTCACTTGGTCGCAGTTTCCTCCTGCATGCCCTTGTGCACTTCCCCTTCCCCTTTCAATTTTCCTTTTCCTCTTTGTTCCACTCTCACCTTGCACACATATTATGTGCATTCACCTTCTTCCCAATAGTTATTCATCCTACATGCATGTGCCTTGCACTTGCTTCATAAATCAGCTAAGTCCCATGGCCCTCTCGCATGCCCCCACACATTACTTTGTAATGTTTGTGCCTTGACCATACATTTTCCACCCACTAGTTTTCCCAATTTCCTCCACACGTGTTATGATTACGAGTGCATTCCTTCCTTCTATTTTTCTCCCTGCTTCATTCTTCCATGTGCATGCCTTTACACCCTCCTCTAGGCCATTTTGTGCCACATCATTCTCTGACACAGCTTGAGTGTGTTACACACAACCAATCAAAACACACCAAAAGGGCACCGAATCCTTGCAACAAATCAATGAGTGACACATGGTAAAAATGAAAAGCATTTGCACAGTTGGCCATCTTTCAACCAATCAGCATGTGCCATGTGTCTTGCGTGTGCAAATGGCTCTAACAATCTTGTGACAACCATATCTTTTGCTACAAAGCTCTGATTGGTGCACGCGCCTAGTATCAATCAATAGTTACTGACCTAGGCTATAATGTTAGATATTCAAATTCAAAATCTTGGTGGATCTGGTAGGTGAGAAATGGGAAAACATCTTTCTGAGCCTTGATGAGTAGATCTTATTACTCCAACCACTCGATTTGACATGGATTTTCCTCCTTCCTTCTCCAACATGCCAAACAGACTTAGGGAGGCACATTTGACAGATTTGCAGGTGGATTTGCAGGCATTGAATGCTTCTTGTTGGTGGTTGTATTTCGAATTCAAGTTTTTCCTCCATTTTCTCTTCTTCTTCCATTGATTCATCTATAAATGTACGAGTTGGGCTCATTGTTAATGTTGGACATTTTGGATCCTTTATAGATTTTTCTAAGGACTTCATATTTTTGTATTTTGAGTTGCAGACCTCTAGATCTGGCTCATGCATGTGGATATTGGCCTCTTTCACCATTGTAATAGCTCTGTGCATTTTGGAAGTAATGGAAGCATTGTTTTGTGACTATTCTCTGTCCTAAGCGTGTTTATATTCCTTCTTCTTGCCTTCCTTTTACATTGTGTGTTTGTTGTGTCATCTTGCGTCCCTTGCAGCTCCATTTCTAGTTATGTTTCATGGAAGTGATATGGTAAATGTGTTTTAGTTTGTGCTACACGTGCCTATCCTCCTTTCACACTTTTCCTTTCATTTTCACTCAAACAGATGGTGTTCATCCCTCTTTTTCTAGTGCTATCACCTTCCTTAGATTAGTTTTCTATTATATTATCCTTCTATCCCTGGTCCCTTGGCATTGTTAGCTTAGTTTTCCCTTCCAGCATTAGGAGTAGTAGTAGCAGTAGAAATAGATAGAGGAACTAGCCTTCTCTGGAGATCCTGTCTCAAGCATGCAAGGTCCCATAACTTGGAGATGGTTCCATTATTGTCTCAAACAACTCGGTTCATCTAGATTCAAGACATGGGTGCATGTTTGAATGACCAATAGTTTTTGGCATGCCCGGTGGGACAAGCAGTGAAAGCTTAAATTTCATATTGCTAAGTTCTGGTGTGTGGACTTAGTATTTCCAGCCTTTGGAGGCTCTTTCAAACACATCTGGTGACTCCCAACACTTCCAAGATCTCCTATTTTGCAGTCCTGAGCACCTTTTATGAGAAGAGTGCATACCAGAAAGAGTGTTGCAGTTGAAGGATCCTTTAAATATCTCCATCTTTCACCAAGAAGCACATGCAGTAGATATCCCACATGTATGCATCCCCATCTCCAGTGCACCCCAGCACACTCTACTCCTCCTCAAAATAGACAAGTGTGCCCTACCATGGCGCTTCAACCTCCTCCTCCTCCAAGGAACTTTTCTAGCTTCACTGGTGGAAGCCCACTCAATCTCAATGCACAGCATGATATGCCAGCAGCCACACTCAAGAGTATTCCATACTTCATGGGAGAGAAGAAAGTCACCCCTGTTGAACACATTCAAGATGTGGCTAATGTGTGCTTTGTTTATCTGATCACACATGATGATGTAGTTGTTAGGTTACTTGCAACCTCATTCAAGGTCAAAGCACTCCAATGGTATTGAGGCTTGAGACCTGCATCTATTACCACTTGGGATGAGCTTGGAACAACTCTATGTAACTACTTTGAAGATAAATAATATCATCTATATTTGGTGGAGCAACTGACTACAACGAAGAGGGCACCCAATGAGTAGATGACTGATTTTAACATCAGATTCTAGAAGACTTGGGACAAAATTCCTCAAGTGGTAAGGCCTACAACCCAACATGCTTTCCTATATTATCTAAGGGCTTTGAATAGTGACATCTCAGTCATGATTCAATCCATGGGAGGTAGAACCTTACCTGCTGCATACAACATTGCAATAAGGGCATAAAATAGTCTCATTCAGGCTAGGTAAGTTAGCTCCTAGACCTCCTGCGCCCTTATTCCTAGAAATGTCTCCAGTGCCCCAACCTTCTATTGCCCTGTTCCAGTGCAGAGTGCGCAACCAGTTGCATCTACATCCTAATCTCCCGTGCAACAGAAAGAAGATGAAGAATTGAAGGCCCTGATTAGAAACTTGTCCAACAAGGTCATATCATTGGAGAAGCAGCAGGTGCAAGCCTACAGAGGTAGTTCTAATCAGGCGCAAAGCCAAAGCAATCAACCTTGGTGGAATCAATATGGAAATCAAAGATATGGGCAGAACCAACAGAATGATAGATGACATGCTAATGTGCACTTGCCTTTGCAAGTTATTCCTCCTACACAACCTCTTCCAGTGCCCAACACAAGTCAAGCACTTGTTCCAGTTTAGAACAATATGGTGCAAGAGTCGAATGGTGTTTTCCTTACAACATGCCTCATAGTCAATATCATTGCACCAATGTTGTGCGTGCGTAGGCCTATATGATCAGAATGTTTCTAACTGTGAGCCTTCCATGAGCATAAGTGAGCCTGAGAACCAAGAAAATCCAGAGGATCCTCCTGAAGCCAACTTGATATTCTTTGGTGCTGAGGAATTTTGTGCAATCAATCAAGTTGCAGATGATGCAAGCAGACCACACCTAGGTTGCAGACAACACAAGATATAAAAGAGAATGCTCGAATCTGGCGTGCACAAGTTTCAATTCCAGCAACACAAGTCTGATCCTCAAAAGAAAAAGGAAGCAGCTAAGGCATCTAGTAGTAAAAATTCTCAAGTTCCTACACATGAGGCTCTACACAAAGCTCCTCCTGAAGTGGTGTGCCCCTCCTTTGGTAGGTCAAGCCTCTGCGCCAGCTAAGGCTCCTACCTCTGCACCTGAACAATCAAGAAAGGATGTTGTTGTGCCTCAAATGCACAAGTCAGTGGGTCTTCCATTCAACATTGTGGACCAGATGAAGAAAACAAACATAAATGTCACAATGTGGGATGCCCTGACCATTCCTTCTCAGTGACTTGTTGCATGAAGCTCTGGCTCAACTTCCGTGCACTGATCCAGCTATTCAAAAGTTGCATGCTTCTGTCAATATCTTCCAAGAAGAGGAGAAGAAAGTAAGTAATATTTTCAAAACCCCACCCTTTTATATGTCCTTAATCATAGGCAAACATCTTGTCCATAACTGCATGATTGACTTGGGCGCTAGTACTTCTGTCATGCCTAAGAAAATTGTTGATGTCTTAGGTCTTAAGTATAGCCCCTTGACAAAAGGAGTCCTGCAACTTGATGGTTCAACTGTCACTACCCTAGGAATCATCAAGGATCTTGAGTTAACCCTCCATGCATGTCCAAGCCTCACAATAACTCAAGATGTGTCAATCATTGACCTACCTCCTTTATTTGCCTTATGTTTGTCAAGAGATTTTACTGCTAAAGTGGGTGGTTACTTGTCTTCTGATTGGACCCATATGTTACTCAAGACAAGGTATGGTACCTGATTTACCATACAAGTTGAGCCAATATTTTCCTATCATGTAGAGTCATATGTCCCATCCCCTCTCCAAGCCAACTATTTAATCCAAGAAGAACAAGTTTCAGTTTCTGAAGAGCAGCCTCTTCCACCTTCTATTCCAGATCTAGTACTTGATGAATGGGTGGAGAGGCACCATAAATTTGATCCATATGCTGAAGAGTTGGAAGCTTATGAAACTGGGCTTGGTACTTACTGCATCCTTGAAGAAGAAGTTGTGTTTCCTGGTGTGCTCAAGCAAAGTGAAGAGAACCCTGGTCTATGGAAGTTATACTTTGATGGATCTAGAAGCAGAAATGGTGTGGGTGCATGTGTTATTCTCATTTCCCCTAAGGATGAGAAATTATTCTTCATGCACAGGTTACAGTTCACATGCTCTAACAATGTGGCAGAGTATGAGGTGCTGGTGCATGGTCTTCTTATTGCTGAAAAGAAGAAGATTAAGGTGTTGCAGATATTTGGGGATATAGAATTGGTTATCCATCAAGGTCACCAACAAGTGCATGACAAAGAATAAGCTTCTCAAATCTTATAAACATAGAGTTTGGGACCTCCTTGAGAGATTTGATGCTCTAAATCTGTAGGTGGTGCCATGCAAAATGAATAAGGAAGTTGATCAGATGGTCATGCTTGGTTCACAGTTCTCCCTTGCTGAGGAATTTTTCAAAGGAAACACTCAACACATCAAGATGGTGATTAGACCATCCATTCTAGATAACAAAATTAGTTGGAAAGTGTTTGACAGTGACATGCACAGATCATCCAGTTCATCCAGAATGAAGTTGAGTTCTCATCAAGCATGCAAGCTGACTTGCATGACAATTATGGTGACCAAGTGATACAACTGAAGACAAATAAGTTACCTAAAGGGCTGGTCACCTTAGAGAAAAATGTTTAGCCCTGATGATGAGTTCAAGGGTGAAGAAAATTATATGTGCGCTGCAGTGTAAGAAGACTACTCCCCAGTCACTATTGTGAGTGGGAAGGAGTTGTTGCTTAGTAAAGCTTTGCACGCATGATGAAAAAAGGCCTTCATCTCTCTCTGTCAAAAATACAGTGATATCTTCTCATGGGAGTATGAAGACCTCAAAGGTCTTGATCCAAGTGTTTCTCAACACTCCATTAACCTTGACCCTGGTATCAATCCCATCAGAACAAAAATAGAGGCCAAGTCAATCCAAAGATAGATCCCCTCATGAGGAAGGAGCTATCCAAATTCATTGTGGCCAAGATAATATTTTTGATCAAGTACTCTACCTGGGTCATGAATCTAGTTCTGGTGCGTAAGAAGAATGGTGAAATTAGACTCTATGTTGATTTCAGAGATTTGAACAAGGCATCTCTAAAGGATCATTATCCTTTTCCTTCTATGGAGTAGATTCTGTAGACTGTGGCTGGTGCACAGAGGTTTTCTATGTTGGATGGGTATTCTGGCTTCAATCAGATCTTGGTCAAGGAAGAGGATCAATTCAAAACAAATTTACAACCAAGTGGGGAACATATGCATATCAAAAGATTCCCTTTGGTCTGTCAAATGCAGGCACAACGTTTCAGCGCACCATGGATATTGCATTTAAAGGTTATATAAATGAGTTCATCTTGCTTTACCTTGATGACATCATAGTCTTCTGAAAGAAATGTGTGGATCATATGGTGTGCCTAGAAAAAGTCTTTGAGAGATGTAGAAAATGTGGGGTATTTCTTAACCCCAAGAAGTGTAATTTTATAGTGGCACAGGGAAATCTTCTGGGCCATGTAGTTTCAAAGGATGGCATACGAATTGATCCTGAGCGCATGTCAGCCATCCTGGCCCTCTCCCTGCCAGGTGCACAAGAAATCCTTGTAGTCCTTCCTTGGAAAAATCAACTTTGTTAGGTGCTTTATTCCTAACTTTGTAGGACTGGTAAGGCCCATCACCCTCATGCTCAAGAAAGACATAACCATTCAGATGGACAACAGAAGGAAAGGAAATCTTCAACAAGATCAAGCAAGATATTACTTGTGCCAACACTCATCATTCCAGATTACTCAAAGGATTTCATAATTTATGCTTATGGCGTTGATGCGAGTGTTGTTGTTATCCTAACACAAGAAAATGAACAAGGGCTGGAACAGCCAGTGGCTTTCTTCGGTCAACACTGAAGGATTATGAATTGAAATAAAGTCTCAAGGAGAAATAGGTCTACGCCATCATGTGGGCACTCAAGAAGTTTGAAAGTATGCTCACCACAAATCATATCAAGGTATTAGTCTCCCACTCTTATGTTAGAGACTTCATCATGGGAGTAGAAATCAGTGAAAAGAGAGCATGATGGGTGACCAAAATCATGGAGTATGATGTGACTATCAAAGCCACCAAGCTAGTAAGAGGTAGTGCACTCTGTAAGAAGCTTGCTGAGGATGCACAAAATGAACCTGATACTTCATTTGTTTCTGGATGAGAATCTCCTGTGCACAGAACTTGAACAAAATGCAGCCCCTAGCACGTGTGACTGGATGAAGGACATGATCACATTCCTTTCCGAGGGCATATACCCTCCTAGTTTAAACAAGGAAAAGAGAAGACATCTGAGGTTACAATCGATTCCTTATGTGTTGATTGATGGACTTATCTTCAATAAAAATCTTGATCACATGTTGTTAAGGTGTATCAATGACGCGTAAACTGAAAAAGTGTTAGTAGAATTCCATGATGGCTTTTCTATGTGACACTTTTCTTCCAAAACTACAACAATGAAGATCATAATAACAGGTATCTTTTGGCCTACCTTTTTGCAAATGCACACAAGTGGGTCAAAAAATGCAAACAATGTGCTTTCTTTGCAGGTAAGAAGAAATTGGCAGTGCTTCCCCTCTGACCAATCCAAGCAGATCAAGCCTTTTGTGCAATGGGGTCTTGACTTCATAGGCATGATCAATCCACCTTCAAGCATTGGACACAAGTGGGTGCTGACAGCTATGGACTACTTCACTAGATGGACAGAAGTTGTCACACTCAAGGAATCAACTGAGTCAGTCATCCTTGACTTTCTCGAAGGTATAGTGACAAGGTTTGGCATTCCTCAAACCATTATCTCTGATAATGCAAAAGCCTTCCTTGGCACTAAAATCACTGATTGGGCTCTAAATTTGGAATCTATTTGAAAGACTTCTTCCAACTATTACCCTCAAGGTAATGGTCTGGCAAAGTCAACAAACAAGAACCTGATCAGGATCATGAAGCACAATGAATATCAACCAAAGATAGTGGCATACAAAGGTCTGTGTGCACGCTCTGGGAAGATAAAATCAAAATTAAAAAGTAATAGGAACTTTCTCCTTACAATATTGTCTATGGCAAGGAGGTTACTCTTCCTTTGATGCTTGAGTTAAACTCATTTGCACTTGCCCAGCATCTGGAATTTGAAGGTGCATGGACCAGAGAGAAATCAGAATGATAGTTGGTTAATCTTGATGAATCAAGGAAATCTACCATGATCAAACTAGAACAACATCAACAAACAACAAAGAAGTGGTTTGAAAGAAAGGCTAGGCCTCAAGCTTTCAAAGTTGGGGACTTGGTCTTGAAATGGGATGTTGACAGAGCTAAACCAAGGCACCATTCAAAGTTTGATGCACTTTGGAGTGGCCCATACATCATCAGTTCATGCAAGGAGGCTAACTCTTTCGAGTTAACTCATCTTGATGGAGGCACGCTGCAAATCCCAGTAAATGGGATCTATCTCAAACCCTTCCATTGAGTTTATTGCATCATTTTGTATATATTAGAGTAGTTTCAATTCCTCCAAGTGCGTTACATGCACATTGTTTGTTTTTACATAGTTTATTTCTTCTCGCGTGCTTCTTGTGTGCATGCTCTTCTTTTTCTTCCAAGATGTTAGTCTTCTTCAATAGTGTTTCAACAGTTTTGTAGGATTTAGAACAAAGTTAAGAAATGCTTCTTCAAGTGACTTCAGGGGCAGTTCTTCAAGGTCACTCGAGATAGAATTTCATGATTACATAGTAGAATCCATGCCCAATGGATGCTCTAGGCTACTGATCTCCTTCATCTAGCAGGAAGATGGCCCTGAAAGTCACCAAAACTATTATCCAAATAACTCTCCTAGTTATTTGGATAACTTACATTCACATTTTGGCTTTGAGGTTCTACACTGTAGGTTGTGCACACTTCAATTATTCTACTTGGCACATCTCACTTGGCTACCTCTCCTCATGTGCCTTGCGCACTTTTCTCCTACACTTCTCTTCCTTTCATTTTCCTTTTCCTCTTTGTTCCATTTTCCCCTCGCGTGCACCTTCTACGCACCCACCTTCTTCTAACAAGTTCATGCATCCTGCGTGTGCACCTTGCACTTGCTTCAAAATCAGCTAAGTCCCTGGCCCTCTCGCTGCACCCTGCACATTACTTTGTAATAGTTTGCCTTGACCATACGTTTCTTACTGGGAATTTCTCCCATTTCTCATGCGTGTGTGACCTTATGCGCGCCCTTCCTCTATTTTCCTCCCACGACCTCATTCTTCCATACACATGCATTTCGCGCCTTCTTCTGCATTCCGTGCCACATCATCATCTGACAAGATTGAGTGTGTTACACATAACCAATCAAATCCCATGCCTAGGTGTTGAATCCTTGCAACAAATCAGTGTGTGACACGTGGCAAAAATGACAAAAAACAAGTTGGCATCCTTTCAGCCAATCCATGCGCCACGTGTCTTATGTGCATAGATGGCTCTGAAAATCTTCTGAAACAACCATATCTTTTACTACAGAGCTCCAATAAGCACGCACCTAGTCTCAATCAATAGCTGCTGACGTAGGCTACAGTGTTAGATATTCAAATTCAAATTTTGGCAGATCTGGTAGGTGAGAAATGGGAAAACATCTTTTTGGGCATTGATGAGCAGATCTGATTGCTCCAACCACTTGATTTGAACCGATCTACCCTCCTTCCTTCTCCAACATGCCAAACAGAATGGGGAAGGTACATTTGACAGATTTGTAGGTGGATTTGAAGGCATTGAATGCTTATGTTTTGTTGGTTGTATTTAAAATTTGGGTTTTCCCTCCTCCTCTTCTTCTTCCATCGATTCATCTATAAATGTAAGAGTTGGGCTCATTGTTAATGTTGGACATTTTGGATCCTTAAGCTCTTTGCTAAGGACTTCATATATTTGTATTTTGAGTCACAGACCTCTAGATCTAGCTCATGCATGTGGATATCGACCTCTTTCGCCATTGTAATAGATCTGTGCATTTCTCGAAGTAATGGAAGCATTGTTTTGTGACTATTCTCTACCTTAAGCGTGTTTATATTCTTCTTCTTGCCTTTCTTTTACTATGTGTGCTTGTTGTGTCACTTTACGTCCCTTGCAGCTCCATTTTTAGTTGTGTTTCATGAAACTGATTGTGTAAATGTGTTTTAGTTTGTGCTATGTATGCCTAGCCTTCTTTCACATGCCTTTTCCTTTCATTTCCACTCAAGAACATATAGTGTTCATCCCATTTTTTTTGTGTTATCGCCTCCCTTAGTTTATTTTTCCTTTTTATTATCCTTCTATCCCTAGTCCCTTGGCATTATTAGCTTAGTTTTCCCTTCCAACATTAGGAGTAGTAGTAGCAGTAGAAATAGATAGAGGAATTGGCCTTCTCCGGAGATCCGTCTCAAGCGTGCAAGGTCCCACAACTTGGAGATGGTTCCATTGTTGTCGGGTCACCAAATGAGCATTCAAATTGAGGAAGGGCATACAGTGTCACCCAATAAAATGGGTGAGTGCTGAACTCACGTGAAGAGTGAACACTTGTGCGCATAAGTGCATGTGTAGGGACTTATCCACATTAGTGTAATATAGGCAAGTCTATATGTTCAGGTACACACAAGGAGTCATACCCATATAGGTATATGGACTAATGTCCATTCTTTTGTGCATTACACTCATACCTAATGAATGACTGATGAAAGGGGACACATGGAAGGAGATAGCAAGATGTAGAGGGAGAAGTAGGAAGGTGCTTAAGGGTATGTAGAGGAACTGTAGTCCCAAAAGTCAAAATGTTACATCTCCAAGGGAGCAAGCTTGAGTAACGCACAACCTGAAATGTGAAACATCAGAGTTAGAAATGAAATGAATAAGTTCTATCTTAGATAACTCAGGAGAGTTATTTGGATAACAGTTCATGGTGACTTTTGGGTTGTCCCATCTGGACCAAAACTAGATGAAGAGACTCTAGTACACTTACGTAAGTCCATTGAGGCGATGGATACTCTTAGCAGCTCAAACTTGAAAATTCACTTGATCTATCAACTTTGAAGAACATCCCTAAAGTCACTTAGTAGCATTGTCTGAAGGATCGATGCTAAATTTTTTCTCTCATATTGAGACATGAAATACATCATGAATCTTAGATTAAGTGATAGAGGTAATGCTAACTTGTATGCACTACAGTGTTGGAATTTCCTCTACCAAAATTGAATTTTTATCCTAGGAAGCAACAAATAGGGGTGCAAGTTTAGACGCACTTAACAAACTTAAAGGAAAGGTGCCATGAGGGAGTGTGTCGACCCTAAAATCACAACACTATGTCACAAAACTGAAAATTCATACATAGTCCTTTTTTGGGAAGCATATAGATTTTTGTATCACTGACGATCTTTAATTTTTGTGTTACTGAAAGCAAACCTAAACTAGTCCTATTCTTCTAAAACATCAGAGGCAAAGTAGGTACCCTATTTTCAAAACCTGTCCCACCAGGTAGGGGAGAAGTACATTTCCCTTCCTATATAAAGCTTCAAATAGATCCATTGGTAATTAATTTGGTGATTGGTATAATGGTCTGGAAGAAAATTGAACTAATTGCAAAAAAACTTACAGACTGGTGTTTCACTCTCCTCAAAGTATCCAAAAAATAGAATATATACCTATTGCACTTGTTATATGCTTAGATTCGGGAGGCTCTTTCATGCATGACCATTTGGCTTGCTGAAGCTCAACCTCATGTTCTGGAGTAAACATGACCATTTGTGTAACTCTATCTTTGGCTATTAGACTATACTAAATATCGAGATGTAAAAAATGTATCTCTATCCTTGTGATTTTCCCAGTTACTTTGAAGCTCAATCCCATGGATGGTACTTTTCTTATATATCTTTCAGCTTCTAAAGGTTACTTCATCAGTAAGGCTTGGTCAAGAATAAAATGAGCAACCTTTGGGTGCGTAAGGTTCTACCTCTACAACGAAAATAACATCATGGTCTCCTTCTGAGACTGTGCCCTCTGGCAAACTAGACTAATTAAATCTTCTAGTTATAGGTGCCCAAATGATCTTCCTGGAACTTCACGCAGATCAGAGCTTCACCATCGGGATGGCTTATTGATCAACTTTCACCTTTTGACATTCTATAGTCATTGAGAAATAAATCTAGCCACACCTTTGTTGGTACATGCCAAAAGGTAAAACTGTTGTAAGGGGATGAGTCATTTTAGTGACCCCAGTATAGTGCAAGATGAGGAGCTTGATGGACTTCAGAAATCAGAATAGTTCCAAGGATGGGCTTCAGAAGGGACGGAGGGTGCACGCACTTAGAACCTCATAAGACCATGTGTGTGGGAGAAGGGATGGACCCAGCATAAAGGTGATCCAGGACTTCTTGGAGAGGGGAATTCTCAATTGATGGTATGCACAGCAAGAATCAATTGGGAACACACGTAACAGTTGATCCTTCAGTAGATGATGTAAGTTGGTAAAAACAACAGTAAAGTGGGAGCCCTGTACGGATGGAGTGCATTAGGGTCACCCCATTGATAGGGTTCATCCTGTGACTAGATTTTATGTTCATATCCTAATCACTAATCAGTTCCACCCATCTTCTGTTACTTGAGGCATTCAAGTTCTCTTAATGATAAACTATAGGTTCAAGACTGGGTACTAAACCATTCTAAGTATATGAACGACTTGACCCATGGACAAGGGATTGTAGCCAACTTTAGCTACCTTTATGGAGCTACTTGCAGCCAACTTTAACTACATGTGGGTCATAGTTCCATCTCCATTAGGCTTTAATTCACATGCCTCATCAAGCCAATCAACTTTAGCCTTCTGGAGTTAGTTGCCATCATCTAAACCATCCAGGGATGCATCAGTCCAGACTTCATAAAGGGTTGTTTGGATCTAGAACCAAACAAGATAGGTTATATGCATTTTTAGGATAATGGGGCTTGTAAAACTGATTTGGAGGAGGATTCTTGGAACTGTGTGGATGGTAGAAAATATCTATGTTGTTGCAAACCCTGATGCATTCCTCTAAAGGGAAAGAATTCATGATTCCATGACGACTTCAACTAGAGTGTAAGATATTAATGATGGATGAAGGAAAAATGGATATGAAACCAAGGAGGGGAGACTTGTCTGTGAATAGAAATAATAGAGTGTAATCTGGATCAGTAGAAGTCATCAGAATGTGTTGTAATATTACCTCCAAATGCTTTGAAAGACTCAGAGAATTAGGGCTATAGACATAAATAGGTTGAGATGACAATGGAACCGTCCCCAAGTTGTGGGACCTTACGCGCTTGGGACGGATCTCCTGGAGAGGGTCGTTTCCTTTACCTACCTCTAACGCTACTGCTACTCCTAATGCTGAAAGAAAATCCTAGACTAAACATACCAAGGGACCAGGGATAGAAGGATGTGTAAAAAGGGGAAATCCTAAGCTTAGGAAGGTGATAGCACCATAAGGAAAGGGTCGATCTCTCTCCACGAGTGGTGAAGGAAACAAAGAGGGCATGGGAGAAGAGGGATAGATGGCGCGTGCCACAGATCAACACGTGGGCTTGGCCTTCCAGTGCACGCGCAACACATGAACATGGGGACTGCAAGCAGAGGAATATGCACAACATGCCAGAAAATGTAAACAGAGAGGTGAGATGCAATGAAAATGAGAGAGGGAAGACAAGAGTTCCACAAAACATGATTTTATTGCTTAAGGGATGCACAGTCATTTACATTCATGACAGGAGGTGAGAATACATTGCAGAGACCATGCCAAGGTCTGAGACCCATGGGAAGTCAGCCACCATTTTGGCATGGTGTCGTTACAACAGAGAGGGATCCTTTTTACAAAGCAGAACTCTGTTATTTATAGAAGAAGAAGGAGAGAAGAGAAGGAGAAAGAGAGGGAAACTTGGATTCAAATCTTCAACCACCAACAACAAGTGATAAATGCCTACAAATCCACCTGCAAGGTTGTCAGATGCACTTCCCCATGTCTGTTTGGCGTGTAGAAGAAGGAAGAAGGAAAGATCTGATTGAAATCTGGTGGTTGAGGTTGATTAGATGTGTGCATTGATGATTTGAAAGACGTTTCCCTATTTTCCACCTACCAAATCCCACCTAAATTTGAATTTGAATAGTCCAATGTGTAGCTTGTGTCAGCAACTCTCTCAAGCCCAGACTGGGCACGATCATGGGAATCTGAGCACTGAAGATAAAATTTATGAAGATGTCAGAAGTCTACAGTGCTGGGCACGTAAGACACATGGCGTGTGCGGATTGACTGAAGGAAATTGGCCAACTGTTGATTTGTTTTGTCTTTTCTGCCACGTGTCATGCACCGGTTGGTTGTCCAGATTCGGTGCCCTATTGGCATGCTTTGATAGGTTGCATGTAGCACACTCAAGTCTGACAGATGATGTGGCACAGTGACTGGTGCAGAAGAAGGCAAGGCATGAAAGTAAAAAGGAGTGCGAAAGGGAAATAGAGGGAAGGAACACGTGTAGGTGCATGTGTAGGAGGAATAGGAGAATACTTGCAGGGGACAAGTATGGGGAAGGGGCGCGAGCATTCAACTGAGGAAGGGCATGTGGTGGCAGAAAGAAAAGGGGCACATGAAGGAGCACAAGGAAAAGAGGAAGTGCAAGGTGCACAAGTGGAAGGCATGCGAGGGACTTAGCCGATTTGGAAGGCAAGTCTACAAAGGTGTGCATAAGGAGTGCGATAGGATAGGAAAGAAAGCGGGGCACACAGGAGGAAGGTGCACAAAAAAATGGAAAAGGAGATAACAGAATGCAGAGAGAAGTAGGAAGGTGTGAAGGGAATGCAGAGGAACTGTAACTGTGCCAAGGTGTCAAAAGAACAATCTTGAGTGTGCGCAACCTGAAATGTGAAACATCAGAGTTAGAATGAAAATATAAGTTATCCAGATAACTAGGAGAGTTATTTGGATAACAGTTTTGGTGACTTTTGGGGGCCATCTACCTGCTAGATGAAGAGACCAGTAGCCTTAGAAGTCCATTGGGCATGGAGTCAAGTGCTAAACTTGAAGATCTGATCTGCAACTTGAAGAACATCCCTGAAGTCACTTCAAGCTGTCTGAACTCTAAACTGAACTGTTGCTCTCATATGAAGATATTCTGAATTGGATTGATGAGAGTGAAAGTTATGCACTGACTGTTGGAACTACCTCTGCCAAAATTGAACTGTCATCCCAGGAAGCAACAAAAAGGGGCACACAGGTGCAATAGGAAAGGAAAGGCACCAGAGGGAGTGCGCCGAAATAGAAGCACAACACTATGTACAAAATCTGAAAATCATACATGTCCCAAAGGGAACATGCAGAGTGTGCGTGAGCACTTGTGTTACTGAAAGAAAACCTAAACTACCTACTCTAACCAGAGGCAAAGGGTGCTCAAGTAAAACCTACAACAGGTAGGGAGAAGTAGCTTCCCTTCCTCACAAATTGTGACCATGTAATTGATTTGGTGTTGGACATGGTCTAAAACAAGAGTGAAAAAACGACTTGCAGATGGTGTTTCACCCTCCTCAAAGTATCAACAAACAAAATATATACCTCCTGAAGTTGTTCTGCGCTTGGATTTGGGAGGCACTGTTGCTGACCTTTGGTGCGCTGAAGCTCTACCTCATGCTCTGAAGTGAGCATGACCAGTGGCAACTCTGTCTTTGGCTCTAGACTAGCCAGATATCTGATTGGGCATGGTCTGATCCTTGTGATTTTCCCATTACTTTGAAGCTCAATCCCACATATGGGATTTTCTTACAGACTCTCCTTCTGAAGGTGAGTGCTTGTAGGTTGGGTCGCGCAAAGCTGGGGTGTGTGATGGTTCTGCCTCTACAAGCAACTCAGTCTCCTTCAGAATTGTGCCCTCTGGAACTAACTAATTTTCTTCTGGAACAGGTGCCTGTATGATTTCCTCTTCCCAGTCGGAGTCACATGAGTCATGTCATTCTTCAATTGTTCTGCAGTCATCGAACATGATGATGTTGGTTGGGAAAGGTGTGTTGGTAGGGGTTATTCATTTATGGTACAGTTAGATAGAGGGGGCTTGGAATAAAATGGGAGGATGGATGCAGAAGGGATGGAAGGAGCATGCACGTTGAAGGAATGGAGGAAGCACATGCATGGGAGGGGGATGGAAGAGAAAGTGAAGGTGAGAGGATGGAGGGGGAATTCTCAATGGGGGTAGTGTGCAAGAAGCTAGGAACATGTGCAGTAGGATGAGATGATGTAAGTTGGTGCGGAGGAGTGGGAGGGTTGTAAGATGGTAGTGCAGGGTTGCCCCATTGACAGGGTTTCCATGCGCTAGATTTTTGAGCCTCCATTTCTTCCGCCCACTTTGTAATCTGGGGCAACATCTCAGTGATAAAGTGCAGCTTCTGTTGGGTGCTAAACCAGCCTGGTACAGGGCCGACCCATGGACAAGGGACCTTGTAGCCAACTTTAGCTACCTTTATGGAGCACTTGACTCTGAGCTGCATCATGTCCATCTCCATCTTTTGCACCTGCCTCTCAAAATCAGCTTCTTCTAAGGAGTCACCACCATCATCTGCATAAACATGTTCTTCATAAACATTTTGGTTAGAAAAAAGTGGGTTGTATGCATTTTCAGGATAATGGGGCTTATAAAACTGATTTGGAGGAGGATTTTGAAACTGTGGTGATGGAGAAAAATAGTTCTGCTACTGCAAATGAGAATTCCATGAAGGGAAAGAAGTCATGATTGCACAACTTCAAAAGAGGAAGGTGGAATGATGGAAAAAGGAAAATGAATGAAAGAAGGAGGGGAGACTGGTCTGTGAATGAAATAATGGGTGTGTTTGGATCAGTGGAGTCACCAGATGTGTTGAAAAATGCCTCCAAAGGCTGGATCTCAACAAAACACATCAAACTTGCTAAGATGAAGATGTAAAGCTCTTCACTCTTGTCCCACCGGGTGCCAGAAACTATTGGTCATTCAAACGTGCACCCGCGTCTCAGATCTGGAAGAGTTGAGTTGTTTGAGACAACAATGGAACCGTCCCCAAGTTGTGGGACCTTGCGTGCTTGGGATGGATCTCTGGAGAAGGCCGGTTCCTCTACCTACCTCTAACGCTACTGCTACTCCTAATGCTGAAAGAAAATCCTAGACTAAACATGCCAAGGGACCAGGGATAGAAGGATGTGCAGAAAGGGGAAATCCTAAGCTAAGGAAGGTGATAGCGCCCAAAAGAAAGGGTTGATCTCTCTCCATGAGTGGTGAAGGAAACTGAGAGAGCGTGGGAGAAGAGGGTAGATGACACGTGCCACAGATCAACATGCGGGCTCGGCCTTCCAGTGTGCACAACACATGAACATGGGGACTGCAAGTGGGAATATGCACAACATGCCAGAAAATGCAAATAGAGAGGTGAGATGCAATGAAAATGAGAAAGGGAAGACAAGAGTTCCACAAAACATGATTTTATTGCTTAAGGGATGCACAATCATTTACATTCACGGAAGGAGGTGAGAATACATTGCAGAGACCATGCCAAGGTCTGAGACCCATGGGAAGTCAGCCACCATTTTGGCATGGTGTCATTACAACAAGAGAGGGATCCTTTTTACAAAGCAGAACTCTGTTATTTATAGAAGAAGGAGAGAAGAGAAGGAGAAAGAGAGGGAAACTTGGATTCAAATCTTCAACCACCAACATCAAGTGATAAATGCCTACAAATTCATCCTACAAGGCTGTCAGATGTGCTTCCCCATGTCTGTTTGGCATGTAGAAGAAGGAAGAAGGAAAGATCTGATTGAAATCTGGTGGTTGAGGTTGATTAGATGTGTGCATTGATGATCAGAAAGATGTTTCCCTATTTTTCACCTACCAAATCCCACCTAAATTTGAATTTGAAAAGTCCAACATGTAGCTTGATGTCAGTAACTTTCAAATGAGACCAGGTGTGTGGGAATCTGAGCATTAGCAGAAGAAGTTATGGCTGTCAGAAGTCTACAGGTTAGTCTCTGACACGCAAGACACGTGGCGCGCACTGATTGACTGAGAAAATCAGCCAACTATTGATTTGTTTTGTCTTTTCTGCCATGTGTCATGCGCATGTTGGTTGTCTAGATTTGGTGCCCTATTGGTGCACTTTGATAGGCTACGTGTAGCACAATCAAGTCTGACAGATGATGTGGCATAGTGACTGGCACAGAAGAAGGCATAAGGCGTGGGAGAAAAAGGCAAACATGTGAAAGGGAAATAGAGGGAAGGCGCGCAAAGAGGTGCACAGGAGGAATAGAAGAATACTTGCAGGGGACAAGTATGCAAGAAGGGGCATGAGCATTCAACTAAGGAAGGGCACACAATGGCAGAAAGAAAAGGGGTTCGTAAAGGAGCATAAGGAAAAGAGGAAGTGCAAGGCACGCAAGTGTGAAGGCATGCGAGGGACTTAACCAATTTGGAAGGCAAGTCTGCAGAGGTGTGCACAAGGAGTGCGTGACAGGATAGGAAAGAAAGTGGGTGCGTAGGAGGAAGGTGCAAAGGGAAAATGGAAGGAGATAGAAGAATACAGAGGGAGAAGAAGGAAGGACATAAGGGCACGGGGCAGAGGAACTGTAACTGTGTCAAGGTGTCAAAAGAACAATGTTGAGTGTGCGCAACCTGAAATGTGAAACATCAGAGGAGAGTTATTTGGATAACACTATGGAAAACAAGCCCAAATTGCTAGACGAACAACTCCCACAAAACATGTTCAAAACAAGAAACCAAGTAGACCAATGTCATGGAGATTTGGCCAATCTTGTGGAGATCCCCAAACATATGAAAATGACTTTATATATGGTGTGGTGAATTTGACAATGTGAATGTGTTCTTTTTCCCCTAATTTGCATAATCTTGTCTCAATTGATTTGGTTCTATCGTGAATCATCGAGAATTCAATCACCTTTGCTTAACCCTAATTCTTGCTCAACTCCATGCAAAACTCATTAAAAATGGAACATATTAATGAGGACTTGTGTTATCACTTCATTATTGTTAGGCCCCCCCTCATTTGACAAAATTACATGCAACATTTGAAGCAATTCAATTTTTAATCATATGCATACAAGTGCTCCAAATATCTTTCTAATGCATACAACTAGTGTGTGCTAGAATGAATTTCTAATAAATATCTCACTTGGACTTTCGGTCTAGATATGCTTTAGAAATAGAACATATTCTTCTCTTGTAACTTCAATATCACTCATGGAATTGATTTTTGTTTCTAAATGCAATGTGTTCTCTATTAGAACACAAGTCGACACATAATGGGTGGGAAAGCCGACCAAAAGAGGCACAAAACTCCATGAAACCAAATTAAAGGTCAAAAGGACCAAAAGTTACAAGGGACCATTTTCATAGTGATGCAACAAAAGACATAGATCCAAAAATTAGTCTCAATCCCACAAAAAAAGGTTAGAGAAAACATGTCAAAAACAAAGAGGGCAAAACCATGAGTAAAGGAGAAAACCACACTCATCGAAGCCAAAAATGACACTCACACACGAACAAATGGGCCTAACAAGGGGAGAAGATAAGGAACGCCAAGGGGAGCCAACATAGGGTCAACAACACAAGAAAGACAAGTTGAAGAATGGCGACACAAGGGAATGCGTGACAATAAAATCTTAACTTGGACTAGTAATATATACACATAAAATACAATAGCACCGAAGCAATTAACTAGTCGCATCACGAACTAGGTGTCTACAATAGTCAAGTCAATCACCAATTTGGCATATGAGAGCACTAGAGAATTTGTTTCTCCATATATGTTATATATTGTTTAAATAGTATACCCCCAAAGTTACAACCTCGAGCTTGAGAGTTAGCCCAACCTTGCCAATGTGAGTGAGGGCGTGGATGGCTAGACATTTTGACTTGATTTCTCAAGTTTTCTACCTTTTTTTTTGTTCATGACCTCAAAGGTTTGGTTTCTTCAATATCATGTGACATTTCTTCACATTCTCTTTGAATTCTTCTTTAGCGGAAGGATTTTTCATTTTCAGCCTCTTCTAACCATTTTTATCGCAATGTGTAAACTAAGCATTTTTACAAGCATGTGGTGGAATATGTTGCCAACAAATTTGATTGGCACAAAGATTAGGCGGTATGCACAAGTAAATTTGCATAGGCAATTCCAAATATAATTGCTATTTCCAGGTAGGTATGTAGCTTAATGTTGTCTACCTGCACATCCAAAGCCTAATTTTTCTTCATCGGGTAAATGCCTTCCAACAAAAGAGCAACAAATAACCAGGAAATTCAGAATAAATGCTCATCTCAGAATCCAGGCCAGGAGGAGGCAAATGACGAGATCAAGATCAAAATCAAGGCTGCATTTTGATGTTCCACTAAACTTAAACATATTTTAAAGCTCTATCAGTGAACTTTGCACCTGTAGATTCTTTGAGAATTAGGCAGTGGTGACTTTACTGAATTGTATTGTTTAGAAGGTGCAGGCATTCATTCCATGATGTGTGGGGCCTATACAGGTGGGTTACACCAGAAGCGCCCCTGATATTACATTGTCTTTGTGCATCAACACTGCTGTTACAAAATACAACTTTTAGTCCATGCCCTTTTTCCTCACCCATTGAAGAGCTCCACATTGATCACCATCTCTGCAAATTTGCCGATGTCTGATAATGGACAGCCTTCATCTAGCTGCACCATTGCATTGGGCTCCAAAAACACTTTAAAATGAAATAAATTTGGGAAGGCCCCAATGTACTCTTGTAGTTTGATTTTGTCTTTGGAAGCCACTCACTTTTATTTGTAAAAAAGTCTATGTATAACCACTCATTTTTATTTGAAAAAAAAGTCTGTAGTAATTTAAAATTCACTGTGGAAGTTCCAATCACTTGCTAAAGTCTGTATGTATAATTTTATATGAAGAGAAAGGCTGTGTAGATGATAAAATCGGTAAGGGATAGACCAAAACATTTACCCATAACCCAACTGTCTTATATTACAAAGACATAATAAGAATCAGAAGTGATGTGAATGCAGAATTTTTCCAGCACAAATGTGGACAGTGGACTCACAAACTGCTATGGCTTCGACATTTCGGAAACCCCCAACATATGATTCCTTGTTTTGAAGATACAAACGTCAAATCTCTAATTAGACCTGCTTGCTCCAGTCTGCCCTTTTCCTACCAGAAGGAATTTTCTGTTGCAAACTGACATTGAGAAAAATAATGAGTTGTGTTATTTTTGTTTCCTTGAAATTTCCAAAAGATTCTAGAATGGGCTGCAGCACAGAAAAGTTATCAAGAGGCCTTTTTTTGGAGCCTAGAAAAGAAAATTGACTCTTAACATAATAAATTTAAATTTATTTACATATTTTTATATTTATAATTTCATATATTATTTTAATAGCCATCCCCCTACCGTTCCCAAAATTTGAGAAATTTTTATCCGTTCTAGAAACCCCATCCTCACAGTTTGCGCATCCCGGAGCCTTAGGTAACTATGTATACTACTGAAGTGCAACTGGTACTTTTCATAGTCAAGCTGAAAATATGTTACAATGTACAGAACTGATTTCAAAACTACCATTCTTGAATGGGATTTTGTTTTTCAAAATTTCCACCAAAACATATTAATTTGCATGTAAGAATTGAGCTTCACTACATAGCAATGTTGTTTAGAGAATTGATTTAAAGATGGTTCCTTTGCTTTGTTTCCTTAAAAAATGAATACCACCCTGAAGATTCGGTTGCACATAATCAGTGGAAGATGTTGGTTACGGGGATGGAGGACAGGAACAGGGACATCGTAATGAAATAGGGTAAGGTAATGTCATAGATGAATAAGGGTTTAGGTATAGTGCATTTATATATAGCCACCATGAAATGCAGGTATGGGAACGAGATCTCCATCCCTGAACCCAACTATACTCAAGTTACCTGGTAGTGGTAACTATGGCAAAAACCTTCCAAACTACCATTGTACAGAGAAGCCATTAAAAACAAATTGGTGTATGTATATTTTCAGCAAATAAAAGAAATATGAAATGTGGGCCATGTTCCATTATTATCCAATGAAAAACACTCTTGGGGAGACTTGCAACAAGCAGCAATTTCTTTATGCACACCTGCAAAGACCAATACCAGGCTTTGATTTCACTGAACTAGAGAAACTTACAAAGGGTATGATTCAACAGTTAATTATCCAAGTGCCTAATCCCAACATAGTTTCTGATTCGGTGCCTTACAATGCAGATTTGCAAATCCTAGCCTATTCTCATCTGCTGTGGGTACCTTCTTCCCTGAGCGCAGCCTTGTCGAATCTGTAGAACAAGAAACAGATTTGCGAAGCACATTCATACAATGTTCTTGCAGCACATCTTGTTTATGTTCAGATCCAATAACTAGCTTGTGTAGAGCTTCCGCCAATTGTTCTTCATCTGTTAGGCCATATCCAATCACCTCAAACTCCTACAGATCAGAGAATTCAGCCATGGAAAATCAGTTGCACAATTTTAGATTGTATTTAGCAATCCAACATCTAGAGTGTAAACTAATTTTGAATGATAGCACTCTAGATAGTTTGTTTGCTGCGTTAAGAGTTGAGGATAAAGCCCTACATTAGGTATTGTACTATTTTAGACGAGAACCTCACATTTCACAAGAAGCAACTAAATGAGGTAAACATATACATCAAAATTACTATAATCGGTGTTTCTGGTTGACATCCATTCAAGCATGTATTATATATTTTATCAAACCCTCACTTACCTGCGACTTTGTTCGAGCATAATATGGAGTGAGACATGGGTTCATATCCTTTAGCATCATATCTTCTTGGCTTACTGGGGTTGTGGGTTCACTGGTGCAAAATTCCTTCAATGCAAAAAGAAAAAATAGAGCCACATTTATCAATATTTCCTATCATGCAAAGATCACTAGCACAACATATTTCATGCATCATACAACATTCCACATTTTCCAAGAGAAGCAAAATAAACTAAAACAAAGTAGTTGTTCTTCTGAAATTACTAGAAATCATATTCCTGTGCTCAGCAATAATCAGCAAGTGCTCAAACAAAAAACCAAACGTCTATTTGACTTCTGTGCACATCATGTTTACCTTGGAATCTTCAGCTTCCCAATGAATTGTTGGAGTTTTTGGGGTGGTAACATGTTCATCAAAATATGCCTTCATTGCATCTTTGTCAGCTTTCACCTACGACCAAAAGAAGTAAATGGAATTAGCCTATTGACCTTAAAAACATCTAAGGGGAACCGTTCTACTATAACCTACAAAAAGTCAAGATATTTTAATTGTGAATTTGTGAGCTGCAAAAATATTAAAAAAACCATAGAACTAAAAGAACCTTCATACCGTGTAAACTCAAGCATTCCAGTGCCAGATTCATGTAAACTCAGATTGAATAGCCTAGCAAGAGCCAATAATTTTCTTTAAGCAATGTTTTCCTCTTTTTAGAATGTTTGGTACTATGTCAAAGGGCTTTAATCTAGTTATGCCGTGTTACAATTATGTTAGTGTTTAAGAGAGTTGTCATGGGATTATTCAAAATTAACATCAGCAGTAAAACTTTTAGTATAATAGAAGCTCATTTCTTAATATTCGAATTTGTTTTTCTCTAATTCCCTTCATAAACTTTTGCCATAAGCATGCAATCACAAGATAAACCCAAGATTTAACGTGGTTCACCCAATTTGGGCTACATCCACCAGAAACAAGCCAACCTTCTCCTTTATTCAGTCCTAAGGAATACAATACAATTCTCTCTCTTTTTCATACTACAAAGAGTAAATCCATGCACATATATATAACTTGTGCACCTCTTTGTAAAAGTTTTCTTCAACCACAAGCAACCTAAATATCACATGCTTATAAAAATCAACCATAAAATAACACTTATAAAAATAACAACTCTAGTCTATTAATAAGACAATGCTATTTTTATCCATGGCCATGATTTCCTCCCAAAAAATAGAAAAAAGAAAACCAAACTACCACTTTAACTTGCAATCAGGCTCCACAACTTCAACAATCTCCCACTTGGAGACTAACTATTGCAACCCACTATTACAGCTCATCCTCAGACTCTTCTCTGACTTGTTTCTCTTCTTCAAGATCAATCTTGAAGACCTACCGAAGCCTGAACAACCTTCCATCTTCTCTTTTGTCACCGCCTTTGTCAACATATCAGCAGGATTCTGACTTGTATGGATCTTCTCCAACTTCAGTTGTCCATCCTCCAAAACTGATCTAATAAAGTGATACCTGAGTTGTATATGTTTGGTTCTCGAATGGAATGTTGAGTTCTTTGCAAGATGAATTGCACTCTGGCTATCACTGAATAACTTGTAATCCTCTTGCTTCTTTCCCAACTCTTCCATGAACCACTGCATCCATATCATCTCCTTGCTTGCTTCTGTAGCAACAACATACTCTGCCTCTGTAGTAGACAAGGCAACAATCTTCTGCAGTTTAGAAATCCAACTAATTGTCGTGCCACCAACAGTGAATACATAACCTGTGGTGCTCCTCCTACCATCCAAATCTCCAGCCATGTCTGCATCAACATATCCATGTAAGGAAACCTCTGACCCTCCATAACACAACTTTCTACTACTGGTCCCTCTCAAGTATCTGAGAATCCACTGGACTGCATTCCAGTGCTCCTTTCCTGGATTACTCATGTATCTGCTAATGACTCCCATTGCATTGGCAATGTTTGGTCTTGTGCATAAAACAGCATACATCAAACTTCCAACTGCTGAAGCATATGGAACTCTGGACATATATTCAATCTCTTCATGTGTTTTAGGACATTGTTTCTTACTCAACTTGAAGTGCCCTGCCAATGGTGTACTCACTGGTTTTGCATCCTGCATCCTAAACTTGTCCAACACCTTGTTCACATACTCTTCTTGAGACAAAGTCAATATTCTACTCTTTCTGTCTCTATTGATTCTCATGCCAAGAATTTTCTTTACTGCACCTAAATCCTTCATGGAAAATGTATTGGCTAATTGTCTCTTTAGCTCATTTATATCCTGCATGTTTGACCCTGCCACAAGCATGTCATCCACATACAACAACAAGATAATATAGGTGTCATTATCTAGTCTCTTAAAATAAACACAGTGATCAGAATGACATCTAGAGTAACCTTGTTCTATCATGAACCTGTCAAATCTCAAATACCACTGTCTTGGAGCTTGCTTAAGGCCATACAAGCTCTTCTTCAATCTGCACACCAATTTCTCCTTCCCCCTGACTTCATATCCTGTGGCTGCTCCATATATATTTCTTCCTCCAAATCACCATGAAGAAAATAAGTCTTTACATCTAATTGTTCAAGATGCAAATCTTCCACAACTACCAAACTTAAAACAGTTCTAATGGAAGTCATTTTAACAACAAGAGAGAAAATTTCATCAAAGTCTATACCTTTTTTCCTGTGCAAATCCCTTCACAACAAGTCTTTCCTTGTACCTCTTTTTGCCACCTTCTTCTTCCTTCAACCTGTAAACCCACTTGTTCTGCAATGCTCTCTTTCCTGCAGGAAACTGAACCAAATCCCAAGTTTGGTTGTGTTCCAAGGAGTCCATCTCCTCATCCATGCCATGCTCCCACTTTTTCCATGTTTCTACCTACATTGCTTCTTCAAAACTTTCTGGTTCTCCACCATCCATCAATAAACAATAGTAAAGTTGATACGAAGATAATCTTGCAGGGGTCTACTTACCCTAGTAGAACGTCTCACAAGATTTTCTGGAGTTTGAGACTCTTGTTGTTCTTGCTGATTTTGATATACAGAATCAACATCGACTATGCCAGGATTGATGCCAACTCTGTGTATTTTCTGTACTTGTTGATTTTCCATCCCTTTGAGCACTTCTCTATCTTTTATCTCATCAAGTGCTACATACTCAGACTTTTCCAGCTTCTTGTCCTATAGTTGTTCCCTGTACATAACCCTTTCATTGAAAATAACATCCCTACTCCTAATGACTTTCTTCTCATCCAAACTCCACAACTGGAATCCAAAATCATTAGTGTCATACCCAATGAAAGTACATTTCTTTGACTTAGCTTCTAGCTTGGTCCTATTCTCTTTATCAATGTGAGCAAAAGCTTCACAACCAAAAACTTTCAGAAAAGAATAGTTTACCTTCTTACCGGTCCAAGCCTCCTCTGGTACTCCACCTTCCAAAGCACTTGAAGGTCCTCTGTTTATCAAGTAAACAACAATATCTACAACATCCACCCAAAACTGTAAGGGCAATCCAACATGCAATCTCATGCTCCTTGCATGCTCCATGATAGTCTTGTTCATCCTTTCTGACACACCATTCTGTTGTGGTGTTCTAGGAACTGTCTTCACCCTATGGATTCCATTCTGTGAACAATAGTTATTAAATTCATTGTTGCAGTACTCTCCACCATTATCTGATCTGAGACACTTCAACTTCAAACCTGTTTCATTCTCAACCAGAGCTTTCCACTTCTTGAAAGTATCAAATACATCAGATTTCTTCTTTATACAGTAAACCCAAACCTTCCTAGTAGCATCATCAATAAAAGTAACATAATATTGTGAACCACCAAGAGAAGATACCTGAGCCGACCCCCACACATCCGTATGAACAAGCTCTAACTTGTGCTCCTTCTTGGTTGATCCAACCCTGAGAAATCTCACACGCTTTTGTTTCCCATACACACAATGCTCACAAAAGTCCAGGTCTATGTTTTTCAAATCTGACAACTTTCCCTGTGAATGTAAAATATTCATCCCCTTCTCACTCATATGGCCAAGTCTGTGATGCCATAGAGTTGTGTCTATACCTGTAGTAGCTAAAATAGAAGAGGGATCAGTACTAATAGTGGATAAATACAAAGTACCTACTTTCTTACCTCTTGCAACCACAAGAGCACCCTTGGTAACTTTCCAAGAATATGTTGTAAGTGTAACCATACAACCCTCATCTCCTAATTTCCCTACAGAAATTAGATTCCTCCTTAGGCTAGGAACATGCCTGACATTCTTCAACACCCAAGTGTTACCATTCTGCAATTTAACTTGAACACTGCCTTTTCCAACAATGTTACATGGCTCATCATCACCAAGATATACATGCCCAAAATTCCCTTGAACATAATCTTGAAAATATTGTCTATGAGGAGTTGCATGAAATGAAGCACCAGAATCTAAAACCCAAGATTCTAATTTACTATCCAAAGAAAGAATAAGAGCATCTTGTAACACATCACCTGCTATGTTTGCCTCTTTGTTCCCTTCTTGTTGATCTTTCCCTGATTTTAAAGACCAACAATCTTTCTTTGCATGTCCTGCTTTTCCACAATTCCAGCATACCATCCTGCTTCTAGATTTAGATCTTCCCTTCTTAGACCTTCCACGGTGTCCAGGACTCTTTATTTTTTCCTTGTCTTCCCCTGTTCTCTACACTCAAAGAATTACCAGATGACTCACCTGTGCTTTTTCTTCTCATCTCTTCACTAAGAATCACACCAATAACATCATCAAACTTTAAAGTGTTTGAACCAGAAACAAAATTACTCACAACCATAACCAAAGTATTCCAACTTTCAGGAAATGAGCACAAAATCAAAAGAGCCCTAACTTCATCATCAAAATTTACTCCTACAGAGCTTAATTGACTAGTAACCGTGTTGAATTCATTCAAATGATCATTTACTGACTCACCTTCTGACATCTTCATATTAAACAAATGTTTCATGAGAAATACCTTGTTGGAGGCTGAGGGTTTTTCATACAATTTACCCAATGTTTTCATTAGATTCTACCATTGTCTTTTCCTTAGAAATATTGAAAGCTATTGTTGCTGTCAGGCACAACCGTATGGTTCCTAGTGCCTTCCAATCAAGAACATCCCATTCTTCATCTTTCATAGTTGATGGCTTCATAGCTTTCCCTTTCAATGGTAGATAAAGATCCTTCTGATATAGGTAGTCCTCCACTTGCATCTTCCATAGCTGAAAGTTCTGGTCATTAAACTTCTCAACCCTGAACTTGTTATCTTCTTCCATTGCTCCCACTCAAACAAGAAACCCTCCTGTGAGATTTTTCTGCCAAAACAAAATCATGCTCTGATACCAGTTGTTAGGATCGAAATACAGATGAGCAATAAAAGTGGAATTAAAACAGAAATAAAAGAAGCATGCAATCACAAGATAAACCCAAGATTTAACGTGGTTCACCCAATTTGGGCTACATCCACCAGAAACAAGCCAGCCTTCTCCTTTATTCAGTCCTGAGGAATACAATACAATTCTCTCTTTCTCATACATCAAAGAGTAAATCCATGCACATATATATAACTTGTGCACCTCTTTGTAAAATTTTTCTTCAACCACAAGCAACCTAAATATCACATGCTTATTAAAATATAAATGCTTATATAAAAATAAACAACTCCAGTCTATTAATAAGACAATGCTATTTTTATCCATGGCCATGATTTCCTCCCAAAAAATAGAAAAAAGAAAAACAAACTACCACTTTAACTTGCAATCAGGCTCCACAACTTCAACCAACTTAATAATCTAATCCCACCCGTATATACATAGATAAAGTTTTAGAGATTTTGATGTGTTCTTTTGGTAGGGCCATCAAGTGAGTCCCCAACTTGGGTAATCCAGATTTTAATTGGAATTCGGTGGACAACACTAAATCACAACATATTTACGTGTTATAAAAATAATGAACTAAATAGAGAAAATGGACGTGGCAATAGCAATATAATGCAATCTAATGAAGCTTTATTGAAGCCAAGAATGGTATAAAAGAAGGGGAGAAATCTTTCAAAAGACAAATAAAACTACAATAGGTAGTGCTCTCAAAGAAGAAATGTGAAGCTATAATATCCAAATTTTTACTTTAAATGTCAATTTGTTCAAATCTTTTTTTTTCCAAAAAATGAACCATTGAAAAATAGAAAATAAAGGTTTGGGTTGCCCCAAAGGTTGAAAACAAGTTTATTCTTCGTGGAGTACGGAGATAGTTTTGCAGCTCATCCAATTTCAGATAAATTCAGGGGTTTCTCCTACATATTGAGGATAAAGTTGTAGAAACTCTTGCATTTTAGGTGTGAAATCAACACAATCTTCACACTAATCTTCATGCTCTAAGTCCTCAATAGGTGAAAAATGTTTGACTATCTTGAGTTCTAGAGGTAACCTTAGAGGAGGTAGGAACGGTCGTAGAAGAGGCCATGTTACAATCTAAGTAGGAATGAGGTTGAGTTTGAAAGAAGGGATTCCGTTTGGAATCTTCCATTTGAGTGTTTTAGAGATGTTTCATAGAAATGGAAAGATAAACTTTAGGGTTTCTGAAGGTAAAAGAAAAAATGGCAAACAAGGTATACTTGGCAAATCGATAATAATAAGAAGCAAGGAAAAGTAAAATGAGAATATGGTCCAGTAAATGGTGAGGCAAGATTCATGTCAGGTTCACCAAAATGTAATTTTGTTGAAGACAATGTAATGAGAAATAAAAGTTAAATCTGAAGATGACCCAATCAACAAGGGGATCAGATCTGTATTGTGTTCACCAAAATGTATGTAAGCTAAGATGATCTATATAGGAATCCTCTTTCTAAATTGGGGTAAAGTAGATCATACTAGAGCCAATACACATACAAAGATAAAACCGAAGGAATATAAGTATGAGGGTTGCAAACTGATCTAAAAGGGGTAACCTATACTCAATCACCAGGGATAGGAGATATAGGGAATCCAATGGGTTGTCTCTAGGCCGAAGCAAGAGCCATCTAGCTAAAGGTTGTAAAATGCCATTTGGTAGTAAGCAAGAGTTGTAACATAAGGAATTGTAGTGTAAAAAATGGCATGCTACACTATCCCCTCTAATACGTGATACAAATGAACAATCATCAACCAAAAAAAGAAAAGAGTTTAGGGATAGAGATACTTACCTTATAAGTGATCGATGTATTAATTTTTTTCCTTAGCTTGTAGCACCTTGTGGGAGATTGTTGTGGGGAAGGCTCAAGAAGGATAAGAAGAAGACCTGAGCAAGCCAAAGTGACCCAATGCTCCAATGATGATTTCCAAGTGTAAGCTCCACTAAACTCTAAAATCTCTTAAACCTTTAAGGGCATATTTGCAAGCAAAGACATAGCAAATTGTTTGTATCTTATATCAAGCAATGACAAGAGGGAACCCGTTATATATGGATCTGTACTATAAATTCATAACTCAGTCTTAGTCAACGTGGCAAGGCCGACGACATCAACTAAGACAAGGTTATGCAAGAGTTCGTTGACTAAGCTACTGAGGTTAGATGCAAACAAACCATGAAAGGGTGGAGGAAGATAAGGGGAAAGGAGGATATCAGAAGATACTTACAGCAAGTGTAAAGGTGATGTGAAGGTGCTACAAAGAAGTAGTGCAATGGTATAAGTGGTGTCATAATGGTGGTAGGAAGGATAAGTGCCACAACGATCTCCCACGATGTGCTACAAGTCGACCCACCTCAATCCTAGTGCACACCTTAAGCCATGCACTTGAAGAAATTAATGTGCTGACAACTTATACAAAATAAATCATTAGTAAGTGAAAATAATGTGTATGCACCTATTAAATCAGCCCCATATTCATTATGATTGCAATTGTTGTCCTCTTTTTCAATTTCTTCTCTTGAAAGTAACTAAAGGAGAACAAACATCTCTCTTGTAACTTCAAGCTCCACCTAGTTGCACATATCAACCTATGACTTGTCCAAAGAGGTATTTGAGGCAATTGACACCCCCTCTCATCAAAAATCCACAATACTCGCATATCACAATATTATACTTTGAGCCATCTACACAATGCTTCCAAGCTAGGTCATCAAACCTCCAACTCCTACAACTACCAAAACCGGATGTCATTCTTGTATATCACTACAAATTGCTAAATGCAAACTGAAAACTATATAAAACCATAGCTTCCTAACAAATAAAAAAATAGCCCAACATGCTTGGAGGTAGTAGTGTGAAACAATTAGTTTCACATGATTGACAAAGGTTTTGTCCCCACAAGCTCTTAGGCACCTTTAAGTGACCACGGGAACAACAAGAGGTAGGGGTCAAACTCCTAATTGTGAACCACATGGAATACAAACTCTAATATTATGGACACAAACCCATCCCCTTGTACACTTTGATCTCTACAGTAAAAATTAATTATAAGTTAAGTTCATGCGGCGATAGTGTAGTGGCAAATGGACGTTTTTCAAAGTTTGAGACCCAAGTTCAAATCCCACTCGTTACAATAAAATGCACTCAATTGACTTCCCAATAATGGGGCACCGTGATAAAGCAATCAATCTATGAGCATGATAATGTGCTTAAAATTCATCATAAATTTGTAGTCACAACCAGTTGCGGGCTTTGTGATGTCCTTGTTGACCCTTGTCAAAAAAAGGGGAGGGGGAGAAAGAGAAAAACAAATAAATATAGACAGGGGGTTCCCGTATGTATCTCTATTCCCTTCCCTCCCGTGCTTCTCCTCGCCCCTACCCCATATATAGTCATAGTTTTAGCATTCATTGAAAATCGCCTCCCCACCCATTTCATTGCCCCACCCCAAACTATCTTATCTTGTCAGGCCAAGTAATGGACTAAATGTCGGCTAATGAACTTAATCCTAAAGGAGTAGGAAATCTTAAATGGAAAAAATATAAAAACTAAAAAACTAAAATAAATCTAACTCATACCTCTCATATCCCCATCAAAATCCCTCAAAGGAAAGAAAAGCAAACCAAATGAGGATGAAACACAAGGAAACTATGTACATGAAGGAAGAAAAGGGAAATATGTGCAATAAGGAACACAAAGAACTATGTATAGGAAGGATCAACAGGGAAATATGTGCACTATGAAACACAAAGCACTATGTACAAGAAGCGATAATGGAACAAAGAAAACCATGTACAGTTGATGGAGAAGGCTCATTTACAACACAAGTGGCTAGATAAATAACTAGGCTATCATAAAATCATACTCAAGGGAGTCCATGTCAGAGTGTATATACCAAGAAGTACATGTATCATTTAGAGTGAGTTCAAGATGAGTAATCTCCATAAGTCTAGGAAAGATGAGTCATTGTCATCATCATTTGTATCATCACTATAGGGTAGATGCACAAAGTTAGGGGACAAAAAAGTGGCCACTTTTAACATTTCTTGCAAAGGATGTGCCTCATTTTCAAAAGGATACTCTTTAAAAAATGCATTTCAAACATATTTTGAATAGGTTTGGCATTTACAAACCTAAAGTCTATACACCCTATGTTATACAAAGGGCATATGCACTTTGTAGTGCATAGGGTATACGCCCTTTGTAGTTCTTATTTTGGATGGAAGTGCTTAGCTTAAATTTGAAATAAAAAGGGTGTGTGCCCGTTGAAATACAAAGAGCGTGTTCCATTTGCAATGCATAAAGAACACACACCCCATTGATTTCCCTTTGAAAGTTTTGTGTATGATGTGCAACATGCTATATGTCTATGGTATGTGATATATTTAGTAAAATAAATATTAAATATGTACTTTAAATTTATTTTACTAAATATAACAAATTAGGCCCACTCTACATCTTCTAGAATTGGTTTTCGGAGTTATTGGTGTTACCGCTTAGAAGAACATTTTTCAAAATCCAATATGATTAGTACTTAATTATTTTCAAATTTTCAAAGATTAAATATATGTTTTTTTGGTGAACCAATGGTCATTTTGTAGGTTTTGGGGCCTTCTAAATTGATTGTTGGCATTCTAATTACAGCCAATTTTGGTTAATTAGATGTTTATATCCTTAAGTCAATCAATCTTATACTAACACAAGTTTATTGTGACCAATTAAAGTCCACAAAAGGTACAGTTATCCCAAAATCAACCAATCATATACTACCAAAGGCTAATTACTCATTTGTTTCAATGAGCGTTGCAAATTGGAGAAATTGAGCTCATGAACCTAATTTGGACCACATAATGTTTTTCTCCAATCAAGTCCTTGATTGAACAAATTAGTCGAGTCCATATGGGAGAAAATGTAGAAAAGTCATTGGTAACTTAACTTACTTTAACGATCTAGAAGAGAGGGATCTCTTGTTGTCTTGTCTATTTGACCATGGCCTCAATGACTTGATTTATTTTTGTTGGATTGTCCATTAGACCATGGCATCAATGACTTGATCCATTTTTGTTGGCTTGTCCATCTGAACACAACATCAATGACTTGATCTATTTTTGCTAGCGCACTATAACAAAGATTGATTTCTAATTGTTAAAGAGTCTGTACAATGTCTTAAGAGTCCAATAAAGGTGGATAGTAGTGGCGCAAGAATTTTGTGTTGAAGACTAGATGCAACTCAAGGCAAGGAGGAAGATTAAGCTTGAAAGCGTTATCTCCTACTTTATTGATGATGGTATAGGGCTCATACCGAAGAGGACAAAGCTTGCAATAAGGTCTAATTAGTGTTTTTTTCTATAGGTGGAGCCATACCTAATCACCAACCTAGAAGGTGTGCGGCAATAAGGTCTAGTCAATCTTTCCTTCTATAAGTTAAGCCATACCTAATCACTAACATGGAAGATGTAAGGTGTGTGGTGTTTGTGGCATTGCTTGTACTTAGTGTTTTCTTGCTACAAAATGTGCTAGATGTGCTCATTGCTCGATGAACTTAACAGCTTTGTCAACTTCCTTTTAAGCTAAAGAAGTTGCTACTGTTGATGGAGGTGTAAGAAAAGTTATATCTATGGGCACCATAGGTTGCAAGCCCTAACAAACTTGAAAAGGATTGCGTGTGGTAGAGGTGTGCAAAGATGATGCAATCACGGTTGAGGATCCCAACTAATGGTTGCCTTAGACCGTAGATTTTACCAAAGTCAGATGCCAACACAACTTGTATAAAACAATAAAATCTTCTATTATTACTAAGGAAAATATTATAGGCTAAGGCACATTACATTTCCACTCTACCACAATCTTTTGACAAACTCTGTACCCAAAAAAATAATTTCAATCCTTGGATCTACCCTAGCTACACTTTCTAACTCACAAGGCTTCTACAAATCTAGACCCAAATACTTGGACAATAGAGATTTACAATTACCTTAGCTACTCACAATTCGCTTCTAGAAGCACTTTCTTACTTCTCAATCTCACTACTCTTACTTTATGATCTTTCAAGATGTTCTTCGATATTATAAGTGTTTTTCAACGTGTCTTAGATACTTGACACATCCATCGCTCCTCTCTTTATAGAATCTAGCAGGAGAAGTAAATATGACTTCGTAAACAAACATACCCTTGAAAAGATTCCTCAACTCGATCAAACATCGTCACTTTGATACATTTGGTTTGCAAATAGTCACTTATGGGTGCATCTTCATCCAATCAAAACATACCATATAGCTCAATCATCTAGTTAGCGAAGAAAATTGATCAAGGCCCACAAGTTTAGGTCGAATTATGTCAATGTCGACATTAGCTTGTTGCAATTGTGTTTAGGCGACTTGATATGCCCTAATTGAGTGCCCATTTAACGAATCAAGCGATTGGATGCACAACGACATGCAATTGGAGCAAATCAAGCCAAAATGTCATTAGGTTATTGCAATTACTCTTACGAGGCTGAATATACCCTATCGAGTGCCCTATACAACCAATCAAGTGATTGGCTACATAGAGCATGCAATTAAGTCAAATCGAGCTCGAAGTGACATTAGGTTATTGTAATTATGTTTAAGGGCCTCAATATGCCCTAAATGAGTATCTTGTGCAATCAATCGAGCGATTAGTTGCTCGAGGGTATGCAATTAAAGAAAATCAAGCCCGAATGACATTAGGTTATTACAAATACATTTAGGGGGCTCGATATGCCTTAATTGAGTTCCCCATACAATCAAACGAGTGATTAGTTCCAAGAGGGCACACAATTAGTGCAAATCAAAACTCAAAAAAACATTAGGATATGATATTTACACTTAGGGGGATCAATATTCTCTGATTGAGTGTTTTATGCAACCAATCGAGCAATTGGCTACACAAGGCACACAATTAGGGCAAATCAAGCTTCAAAAGACATTAGATTATTGTAATTACACTTGTAGTGATCAATATTCCCTAATTGAGTGCTCTATGTAACCAATCAAGCGAGGGCTACACAGGGCATACAATAGGGAAAATCAAGCTTAAAATGACATTAAGTTGTCGCAATTATTTTAAGGGGGCTCGATGCATGCCCTAAGTGAGTGTTTTATGCAAAACATTAAGTGATTGGTTGCACGAGGGAATGCAACCAAGGCAGATCATGCCTAAAATGACATTAAGTTATCACAATTATGCTTAGGGTGCTCGATATGTCCTAATTGAGTGCCCCATGCAACCAATTGCACAAGGGCACACAATTAGAGAAAATCAAGCCCAAAATGAAATTAGACTGTTGTAATTACAGCTAGGGAATTAATATTTTCCCTAATTGAGTGCCCTTGGCAAACAATCAAATAATTGGTTGAACAGGACATGCAATTATGGAAACTCAAGCCCAAAATCAAATGAGTAGGGTGCACACATCAATTTGCCCAAAATCAAATCAATTGTCATAATTTCCTACATCCATGCTTCCAATCACTCGATTGGTTACACAGGGTACTTAATTGGGACGTAACGAGCCCCCTAATCATAATTCTAACTACCTAATGTCAGTTTGAACTCGATTTTCCCTAATTGTGTGCCCTTGTATAACTAATCACTCAAATGATTACATGGGACATTCAATTAGGGTAATTGAGCATTATCGACATCGATTTCAATTAAGTTTCCCACACCCCTTGGGTGCGTTACACATGTCTAATTTCCCATATAGTAGCCCCCTCTATATATATGGGAGTAGAGGTGGGGTGCTCAGCCTGACTACTCTAATTATATATATGACCCAACTACCTTGATGGAAGTCGAGGTCAAAACATTTGATTTGTTAATGTGATTAAGCTAAATATGTAATTTATATGCCTAATATGAATGTTATAGCAGCAATAAATAAATGACAATGAAATACAAAAAATATACCCAAGCAACTAGGCAATAAATAATGAAACCCTAATGTGCAAAGAAGGGTAAGATGCCTTAATTGATTTCGTCGAGTTCTAGAAAGTGCATAGAGCTGGAAAATAAAGAAATGTGAAACACTAACCGTCACACGGGAGCTTGTAAAATTGCAGATCTAGAGAAGGAGGCTAGACTAGGGCGCCTGGAGAGGGACAAGGGTGCCCACAGGCGCTCTAGGCCTGTTTCGGGGCCCTAGGTCTGCAAAATTGCTCAGAAACCCAAATTCTCGGGGTCGCAAGATGTTCGTTGATGCTTGTCTTTTGTTGCTACGAATTCGCACAATGATTGTCAAGGTCGTTATAAACTTGCAATAAAGAATAGATCTGCAAAACCCTCAAATGGACATCACATCCTTAAAAAAGATAGATGTAAAATGAGGGGTCGGACTATCCTCAGCTGCCACAATGATGGACTTACTACTGAGTGTTGCACTACATCTCATACCCAATGTAGTTTTGTGTGTGTGTGGAATTGTGCCCTAGGTTGCTATTATGCATGTCGCACTTGGAATAGCGAGCAAGTAGCTAGATGTAGAATGTAATAAATGTGTGCATGGAATAGAATGAACTTCCCTCCTATGAAGTGTGATGAAGAAAACCCGCCCTTATGTCTTTTGTGGTGGAGCTAGATGGATGCAATGGAACTCTTGGATGCCTTGATGGATGCAACCTTAGGTGGTGATAAATAGTGCTTAGTGTTTGGTCCCTTATTATGATCACATAACTTTATATTTATATGATTCCTTCACTAGAATTTTGTAATTAACCCCGAAAAGGCCAACTACCAAAAAGATAAGATGCTCAAACGGCTAGAAAGGACCCAAAAAGTGAGAGTAAAGTATAAAGGGGACAAGAGCGCGAGGGGACAAGGGCGCCTGGCGCAAGTGTTCTAGCTGGGCGCTGGAGTAAAAAGACAAACTGAGCAAGTCAGGGTGCAATACTGAAAGTAGCAAGATAAAACAAAGAAAGGTGGCCAAAGACATGGGTTAATTAGTACTTTTCTTACTTAGGAATCATATGAATAGTAGTATGTAATCGAGACTAGATAATTACCCAAAGTGCGTGATTGTGTGTCTACACAATGGACCGAGGAGAAAGTTGCCTGACCCTTACTAAGCTTATAACGCTATTGTACGGATATGTATCTAACTAGGTTAGAAGCTTTCAAATGCAAAGCAAACTCACATCATGAGCCCATGCGACTTAGCACTCCAAGAGCCTTATACACGTGTGACATAAGTATAGGCCTAAGGCCCCCCTCCTTCATCATGAGAGGGTTCGGGCTCAACCTCATATATTGATAGGGGTCGAGAACCCCATAAATGGATAGGGGCCCTCAATCAACCATACCTTGAGTTGATCTTGTAGGTTAGGTGGTTGTGTTTGAAGAAATCAATCGAGCTTTGTTATTTATGTTAAATTAAAGCAAGAATATAGAAACCCCAAAACATAAATGCAACTTAATGTCATTTCACACTCAATCAACACTAACAACTTCTTCAACTCAAAAGGAAGTTAACAAAGTTGTTGAGTTCATTGGGAGCATGTATCACACTCTACAACAATCAAGCACTAAGTAGAAGTAGTGCCAAGATAAACACCACATGTTACACACCTTCCAAGTCGATGATCAAGTGTGGCTTCACTTGCAAAAGGAAAGACTAAATAAACCTTACCGAAAACTTCGTGCTCTTCAGTATGGGCCCTATAACATCATTAAACAAATAGGAGATAATTATTTCAAGCTTAATCTCCCTTCCTACCTTGGGTTGCATCCATTCTTCAACGTGGAACACTTGTGCCACTACTTTCCGTCTTTTTTGGATACTACAAACATTGCCAAGTCTCTTCCATAATTATAAATATTTCTTTACTTCAATACATTAGCAAAAACAAATCGATTCATTAATGCCAAGATCAAATGGATATGAAAACAAGAGATTCCTGTCTTCAAGATTGTCAAAGTGGTTCCAAAACCTTCACAAGAATAATGATTCAAGAAGCTTGAGTTGCCAACAACTTTTTGTATCTTCTTCCATAGTTGTACACAATAGTAATCATCGATCTTTAAGGAGGGGAAATTGATCTACGAGGACTTGCGACGTCAAATAACATGTGGTACCATGGCGTTTCTCCACATGCTTATCCAAATTCACCAATGGCTTGAATATCATACAATGCACATGTGTGCATGCCATGAGGTCTCAACTACTTTATGATATTGCAAAACTCCTGTAATGTCAACACTCTACCATACAACTCCACAATACCTTCAAATGCATATGATAAATTGATGATTAGTTATGAAGTGGTTATCACTAACCAATGTAACAGTCTAATAGATGTTTCATATTCCTCCTTTGTATATTAAGGCAACTTATATATTTGTAGTTAGTAGATTAGTAACTAGAGAATAAATAGTATGTAGACATCCTAAATTTGATCTCTCGGTACCTGTACAAGACTTGCATAATATAAATTTTCATTACAAGTATATATCTTATGTCAATTGTTTTCTTTATTTCTTCTCTATTTCATGAGCAGTTACATAAGTCTTCATCCCGTGCCATTCATAATATGTTTATGCATATAACACATCTAGATCTTGATTTAGAATCTTGTCAACTTGGTATCCTCCATGGCCTCAATTGGTTTGATTGGGCAAAATTTCACCCATCATTAAACTCAATGAGTAATTGGTTAGATCAAAGAACTAATTTGGGAAAATTGAGCCCCAAATCACTTTATGTGGCCTTAATTAGGCTCATAGGGCCTGATTGTACCAATGACATGTCTCATTAAATTAATCAAACAATTTGGTCAATCAAGGACTTGACGAAAATCGAGCCCTAAATCACATTGTGTGGTTGAAATCAAGTTCATGAGGCTTGATTTATCCCAATTGTGTCCCTTGTTAAATTAAATGAGAAATTGGATCGATCACAAACTCAATTGGAAAAATTGAACCCTAAATCACAGTATGTGATCGTAAGTAGGTTCAAAGAGCTCTACTTCTTTTAATTGACTCTAGTTACACATTTGATTGACCTTATTTGGTAGTAATTGGTTGAAAGTAGCCCTTGATAGTACAAGATTGCTCATTTTGGGGATAATTACACCTATTATTGACATGAATTGGTCATAATTAGTCACATTTAAAATGTGCTAGTACAAGATTAGTTGATTTCATGATATCAACATCTAGTTAACTATAATATGTTGCAATTAGAAGGCTAGTACTCAATCCAAAATATCCCACAACTTACTAAATGGCCATTGATTCACCTAAAAAAGACAGCAGCAAAACATATACAGTGAAAACCATGAGTTCAATCTTAAAATCTCAAAAATAACTAAGTAATGACGAGATTGGATTTTGAAAACCATCTCCTAACAACAATTCCTACTACTCTGAAAGCAATTCTAGAAGATGTAGAGTGGGCCTAATTTGTTATATCTTTAGTAAATTAAATTTAAAGTATAAGAATATGGAATATAATATAAAGCAAATCTAGACTTATTTTACTAAATATACACCATTATACAAACCAAAAAATTAAGGAAAAGCAAAGGGTGGGGGCCATTTTCATTTCATAAGGTGCAAACCCTTTGCATTGCTTGAATTTAAACTACAAACATTTCCCTCCAAAAATAAAGTACAAAGGGTGCATGCCTTATGAACTATAAACGTTGTGGCCCTTTGTTCTACTCTAATTTAAGGTTGACTCGTTTCCCTCCAAAACAACCATGGTTTATGGCTTTGAGGATTTGAACCCAAGCCTTGGACCTACACTAGACCAACCAACAATTTTTGCTAAATTTACAAGATTTACCCGTCTTCATGGACAATTTATTCATTATATTTATTTATTTTCTAAAAAAACCTATATGGATGTGTAAACATGAGAACATGGTTTTCGAATGTGTGCATGTGGTGTGCGAGTGCGTAATATATATGTATGTATGTATGTATAAACAATAAGTTATTATTTTTAATTATTGCTTAATTTTTACATCGCATACCTCATTATGCTTTATACATATTACGTTACAAATATTTTAATAACTTTTAGAGGGTTTATCAATCTTTTATAAAACTTATATATCAACAATCTACACCTTATTGGATGTTTCCACTTCCAAAAAAAATCAATGAAATTAAGGTCAAAAAGTTGTGTCCATACACTTGCAATATCATTTTTCCAACTTTCTTGAGTTGCAAAATTAGTTTTTTTAAAAAATTGGTTAACAAATTAAGAAAAATTCCTCTCAATAATCTTCAACATTTTCTCTATCGTTCTATATGATTTCATAGCAAAATTCATTTTTTTTCTCCAAAAATGTGTGTACGTGCACATGAACTTTTGTTTTCACAAAAAAATACCATGTCATTGTAATAAATGCATCAATTTTACATACTTTTCTCATATGGGTATTGAAGAGAATTATACATTGAGAAACTAGATTAAAAATGCCACAATTCATCTGCTTACAAAGTGTCTCTAAAATCTCTCCAAGTTTAGATATTGTTTTTTAAAAGAAAAGAAAAAAGTACTCACTTAAGAACCTCCTCTTTTCCCCCATTATCCTGCATTTACCCTATGTTCTATTGTACATTTATGCATAATGATATGACCCTTTATTTTAGTGGTATTAACTTGAAAGAGAGGATAATTTGTAAGCATTCTTTGTGGTTGTGCAATGAGAGGTGGTTGCAAGCATACCCTTCCAAGTGTGATTTTAGCTTTTGGAATTTTATGACTCGGTCTTAATGTACAAATTTCGTTTTCTAGAGAAGTTAGCCTATAAGAAGCTTTGTTCAAAAGTATAGCACCTGGAACAAGATTGATCTAATGAGCAATCCCCATTGAGGGTGGTAGTGCCACTAGCAATTGTATAGTTATAATATCAATGAACTCCTTCAATAACTCTTACACTTTGATTGGATGGGCTTGGCTTCTTCCCTAGGATACGATAGATAACAAATTTCCTCTTCTTTGGCTACTTGTAAAAAATCTTTTTGACCCAAAAGTACAAGAGAAAGTGCAGAACTTACATAATCATGGTCTTCTCTTAAGGATTTTAAGAGATTCCATTTGCCACCACAATGTACTTCATAAGCAATATCTTCCCCATCATGTATTGAATTCCTATCGTATTGCCACCGCCTTCATAACAAGTGGCAACCGTCCATAGGGACTACATCACATAATACTCAATCCTCCTATAGTCCAATATTGAATGAGACATAACATGATTGATTTACCAACAACTTTTGGCCCCTTTATAACCATGAAATTCGAAATTGAATTGGATTTGAAAAGCAAGCAAGATTCAATTTTCTAACCATTTCGGTGCTTACCAAGTTGTCTAAAGAACTAATATCAATGATAACCTAAGAACAACTATCAATGACAACCTAAGAACTACTATCAATGACAATTGTTGTCGCTTGAGATTGCACCCTTGCTGAAGCTAGGCTCAAAACCTCAATGTAACATTGAGTGACCTTCGAAGTGCGGGATGATGGCTCCTTTAAGGTCAATCTCCAAAGGAAAGGTCGGTTCCTTCAACTCCAATTCACTGCAACTAATCTAACCAGCACTATAATCTACTACTAACTAGTTCTAATCTAAGATTTCCAATGGAGCCAAATGGTTTAGAAGATATAAAATACTAAATGACTTTAAGATAAGGTGGTGCACCAAACTAAAAGTGAATTATTTCCTTGAGATGAATAATGAGAGGAATAAATGCAATGCCAAGAGGGCAGAAACAAGCCACATTCAACTCTGTAATTTTTCAAACTTTGATTCTCTGCATAAATGACACAAAGGATTGAAATCATGCAAATATAGCTTACACACATCATGCCATAATATAATAGGAAGGCAAGAACACAATAACACAAGTTAAAGAGTATAAGGAGGGCCACAATAACAATATATCAGCTGATTGAAATATGCATTCACAATTTCTGACAATAATGGTGAAGGAATTGTAGTGCACTGTGCACAAAACCAATACAGAAGTAGACTTGTAACTGAGAATGCTTGGCCACATAAAAGGGTGAGCATAACCTTTCATTTAGGCGAGGATCCATTTTTCAATTAAAATTAAGTTACATTTATATAAGAAGAAAACATGAGAGAGGAAATCCAAAATCAAAAAGATCACTCACTTCTTCAACTACCAAGGACCAATCAGCATTCAAGTGTGCAAACCAAGCATGGGCGCCAAAGATTTCTTGGACTATGCAAAGTCAAATCATCTGAACAAGGGGTTACATAGGACAAAGTTCAATGCTGGTGGTTAGAGTTGCTAAAACATTTGTAACTGATCTAGGCACCATTTGAAAGAGAAAAAGGACTAAAAAGAGCCCGAAATTCTGTTAAAAATATCTCTCTGAATCCTCAACCATCATCTAAAAAATTATACCCAAAACAAATCCCTTTTCATGCCCTTTCTAACAAGACCACATGCGAGTGAAATGGACCTCTAGATCAAAAGATACGAACAAAAAACTGAGCCCCAAAATGTGTTGCAAAACCCAGATCTGAAAATGGATGTGGATCCTTTGTCCACGTTTAGGCTCAAAAATACACTTGATCACGATCCAAAACTACTTTTAACGTGTAGTGCTCTTTAAGACTTTTCCAAAGGTACCAATTTTGTCTTATTTGGTGACTTGGATCAAAAGATATGAGCATTTAGAGATCCCAATGTCGTTATGCGCAATTGACAACCACGGGGTTGTCAAATATAATCTCGAGGCCCCTTCCCTATTCTTGGCCTTCCTTTTCCATTACGCAGCCTGCCAATGTTGCACTGCCTGCCAGTGTTGCGTGGCTTGCTACAAGGTAGAAAATGGCTAAGTCCCTTTGATTCTATTGGAAGAGTTAGGAGGCAATAAATTGAGCAAGCTTGGAAGAATTTGAGGCCACCTTAGTCTAAACTTGAAGCAAATTGTCCAAATAAGCCACAAGTGCTTATTTGAAAACAACCTTACATACCTTCCCTTGACACCTGCAACTTGTTCAAAACACATTTGTCCTTATCCAATCAACTTCTTGGGATTCTCGATTTCCCATTGGTGGTGTTCTTTGAAGCATGGGATTTTCTCCAGTCTTGACTTCAATTTGTGCAATTGATTGTACTTCCTCTTGAACAATTGAATTCCAATTTTGATTGTGGGGGTTTTGAGGACAACCAAATACTTTATGATCACCATTACACATGTGGCACATTAGGGGATCTACTAAATCCTTTAAACGGTTGTCCACATTTGCTTCCTCTAAATCCACTTCTATATTCACCACATTCCCGAGGTTCTAGTACGATCCCTCGGTGCATTCTTTCTTCCCTTCCCCTTTGACCATGTTTTCTTGGTAGTCTAGGTGAACTTGCTCTCCCCCTTGTTTGATTATGGTTGCCTCTCCTAAACATTTCCTTGCCTCTATTCCTATTACATTTTTTTACTACTTTCAAGGCATATTGAAAAGCTTCATTAACAAAATGAATCCTCAAGTTGAAAGTCCATTTAGATATCTAGAGTTGGTTTCTCTTCATCTTCTTTCAGATCAACTCTAATCTGTAACTTCATGAACTGCTCAGTATACTCTTGAACAGAATTCCTTTTGCCTAAAATTTTGAAACTGCTTATACAATTTCAGCCATATTGGTATATAAAGGCAAAACAATTAAACTTCAATTGCTTGAGCATCTTTGGCCAAATTCTTATCTTTTCTCACCTTGCCTCCTTTCCTTCTGCAATTTGACCCATCATGGGGCTGCATGAGATTTCATTTTTGGTGTGAAAAAACTTTATCCTCAAGAACATTTTCCAAATCAAAATATTGGTCCAACTCTTGATTCCAATCAAGTAGAGCGTTGTGCTCTAAACCTCCCTGAAATTTTGTCACCTTCCTCCTCACTTCGGTGTTCTGTTTTGTTATGGCTCTGATAGGCCTTTCTATTGGATTGGTTGCTCAAATCTGTGCTCCCTAGATCATTTGCTCCTCTTCTGAATCATCTTGCAGCAACCTATTCTCAAGTGCTTCTGTTCTCCTAAGCAACTCATCCCTAGTATCTATCGTGCCGCTTGCATTTCTCGTTCCTCTCCTTCCCCAGTTCGTCTAAAGTCCCCTCTGAGTCATAAACCTAGTAACTATGGCTATGGATTTGATACCAAACTGATGCAAATAGGTACAGCAGCTCTGCTCCTTTGTCTCTACAAGGATATATAAAAAAACAGCATAAAAAAAATCAATGTATGGCTTGGTTGTTACCTCGATTTTAATTACGATATTCAAAGAATCAAAACATAATTCAAGTTAGGCACAAACTTGAAATAAATATATTTTAATACCATTTGGCGCAGAACCAGGGGGGGGGAATATAAAATTTACCTAATGCATAAAGATATGATAATATCATCCCCATTCGAATGATTGTACCCGAATCATCAAGAACTAATTGTATTAATTATTTATAAAGTAATTTATTTAATATAATAGTTGGGCATATAGCATTATGTTATTGCATGCTATGCAGAAGTGATTACTCAACTTTTAGCATTAGATAAAAACATAGGCGGAACTGGGACAAAGCAAAATTTTACTTCTTTCTATTCTATTTGCGACTTTCATTTCCAAACAACAATACCCCCCAATTTTTCACTTTAATCTTGATAATTATTGTTTCTCCTTATTCTTGACAATTAGGCTCTAGAAGCCTTAGCTTTGCGTGTATATCAGAGCACGGGATGTGCTAAATTTGAATATGTATAAATATAATTGTAACACTTGATTTGTTCTCTGTAAAACAACTTAATCATTTTTTAGAACTTGAAAGGTTATTAACATAGTTACCAGATCCGGAAATCCGGATCTGTTCGGGAGGGCAAAAAAATCTGAAATCTGGAATTCTTGAAAAAGTTCAGAAAAATCCGGTCCGAAATATATATGAGTTGAATTTTATAAATATGAAATTTTGACAAGTACAATGAAACAATTTAATAATGTAATGTAAAATGTTATATTTTTTAATATATAAGGTTGATAGATGACTGTTTTTCCAGAAAACTACAGAAAATTTAAAAATAAAAAATAAAAAATCCTAAATTAGGGCCGACCCAAATAGAATTTATCCGGGTCAGCCGAAAAATCCGGATCAAGCCGGATTTTGTGCAGATCCAGCCGGACTTGGTAACTATGGTTATTAATGTGTAACACAAATTCATAAGGATCAAAACCACTCTGGGTTCATAATCTCAAATTTTATAAAAGGAACATTTTGTAAATTTTTCATGAGCAGAAGTTTTGATTGGAGTTACAATCTTAAAGGCCAACGTTACTGCTTCAACTGTAGAAATACACAATGTTTAGACTGAGCACAATTACAATGGGAAAAACCAAATGTTTTTTGAGAAAAGAATCCAGGGTAATATATTTTATTGCTCAGAACTCAATAGCTTTGAAATAAAAGAGAGTGCATATACTGTAATATTGATTTTGCATCCAGTAATAGTTTAGCAGACCAACAAGTTAATTCTCGCAACAAACCCACAAACATATCTCAAATCCAAATCTCTTTAAGAAATTAATCTACAAAATAAAGATCAGAGCACATAAGAGCTATTACATTCACTAGATCAAACATACTGCAATGCAACTTAATCGAGCACACTGTTTTAAGTCTTTGACCCACATTACTGTGTATAATGGCAGCTCTAATTCTTGATTTCTCATGAGATCTACCTTTTATGGGTTTTATCCTTGCAGTATCACAAGCTGCTACAATAAAACTGCATGGCTCATAATGCTTGTATTCCGTCATCTTTGAAACATCTCTAAATCACAACTTCTCAAGATATTCACCTTTTTGTGCCTATTATCCTTGAGGCCGTGCAAAATGCTACAATAAAGCCACGTAGATAATAATTCTTGCAATCTGTCATCTATGAAGTACTTTTCTCTTTTGTTCTAGCAGGGAGGTTACACAAACTAGCACAACTTAGTGAACCAGTGAATGCAAGAGCAAAGTTTTGTTCTTATTGTGATTAGTTAAACCTGACTTTCTTATCCATCAGGTCAAGTCCTCAAATTTAGGCAAATAGCTGAAAGTGAAGCTCTGTAATTCCTAGAAATACATTGCACTTTGCAGTACAGATTGCAAAAAGAGCTTCTGTTAGGATTCTACTCAAACATTCTATACCCAGTTTTGAAATAATTGTCAGATTTATGAAGACTATTGAATCACATATAAAAATTACTCTGGGATGTGAACTATCTTTCTTAATTTATTTACTCCTCTTTCCTAAGAAAATTAAGCAGGTTAGGACATTACAGACTATTGAGCAGATGAGAGAAATCAATGGATGCAATAACAGGAAAACATGATTGTCTGATCAAACTTACATTGAAAAAATATTTTCCAATTTTAAACCATAAATACAACAAAAACAAATTGATGTCTCAAGGAAAATAAGGTGGCAAACGGAAAATTTTTTTAAAAAAAACAAATGATCATAGCGCACACTCAAAGTGGGCAGGCAACATAAGTAGCAAATAGTGATAGAAAACAATGTTTCCATTGTTTCTGAGCAACAAAACAAGCCTACCTCAGCAAGGCCTTCTGCAAGGGATTTGAGCTGTGCTGTGAGAGAGGTCACCTGCTCTTGAAGAGTGGGGATAACAAGGCGAGCCTGCTTGAGCTCTGTTCCCTGTTTCTCCAGAAGCTCGTGCAATCGGAAAGAGTCTTTCCTATTAGCTGGAAATGAACTTTTAAGTGCTTTTATCTCATCTTGTTGTTTTGAACACAATTCCTTCAGCATTATGCCCAAACTTCGTAATCCCTCCACCTGCTCAATTGCAAGGAAATCAATTCTAAGCAGAAACAAATAACTTCAAATTCAGACAAGTTTTCCAAAGTGTAGAAAAATGCAACTCTATTAAGTTCAAAATTTACAAACAGCAATTAAAAAAAGCCCATGTACCATTAAAAAAAATAGAATAAACAGCTGCATTCTTTACTTTATTTTGGTGACCATCAACCTGGTATGGGGCAATCTTCCTAGGCTGTGCTGGATACACAGCAAATGATAAGCAACACTATCATCCCATTTTACTGAATAGAGTACATGTGCTCCTATGCACATCAACTACAGTCTGGAAATTTGTCCGATCCGTTATTGCTAGAGGACCACCTTATCACAATCAAATTTTCAAAATACAGTATTTTCCTTAAAACCTTTCTGCATTCATACGTGTATATAGAATGTTAAGAAAGTGAATGTCAAAAAAAAACCATGTCAACCATGAATTGTATGTTGTTTACTGTCAATGTTGTTGATAGAGCAGAATGGTTGTACTTTGAGATTATGGGATTCATACCCTTTTCATCAAGAAATAAAACTGTGGCCCACTGGCTTGAGTTATAAATGGCTTGGGTGCGGCAAAAATGTTCCATACTAGCCTTAAAGTCCAACCCACTTCGTCAAAATGCATAAAGGGTCGTCTAGATTTTAATCTACCCATTAACGCCCAAGATAAACGGATATGATCATCTAATAAATATTATACAAGAAAAGAAAGCGGGGAAAAGAGCTGACCTCTGCATTCTTAGCTGCAAGCATACTCTGCAGCTCGTCTATTTCAACTCGGTGCTCTCTATTCTGCTGCAGAAGTTCCTCTTCACTTTTAAGCACCAGAGACAGAGGACGAGTGGGCTTAGAGTCGGTCAACATTTTCTTATGAGAATGGCTCCCGGCGGACTTCCCTGAGACTTTATGCAGCAATTTTTCCTGCAAGCTTTTGAATTTGGTGGGCTTTGTCGAGGTTTTCTTGAGATCCTGTGCAATGAAATCCGCAGGGATGACGAGAGTGTTGGCATTGGGAGGCACGAGTTTCTTGGAGTCCATAAATTTCTTGACGAGAGAAGTCATGTTGTGGCAATCAGGCTTCGCTTTGGAATGGGCGGGAGAAATATAAGATTTGGTGTTGACAATGGAAGAGGAGGGCTCCTTCCTAGATGAAGAAGGGGTTTTGTTTTTGGTTGAACAGGGGGAGGAGTATCTGTTTACCAGGCGTTTGACAGAAGAAACCCTTCGTTCACCTGAGCTGTCTGAACGTTGGGAGGAGACGGAGGAACGTCCATCGAATGGAGTAGATGATTGCCTTTCGTACCGAGTAGCACTGCTGCCTCTATTCGCCATTGCTGCAGATCATATATTGTTACAGACCCAATACAATACCTGTTCCTGTTCCTGTTCCTGTTCCTGTAGTATAGAAGAGAATGTTGGGAATGGCATTAATCGGGCATAGCAGTGGAAGGATGTTTGAGCGCACTTTTTTGGATTTCTACTGGGAGATTCCCAATTCAAATTTGATGCCGTCTTCATTGTGGACCGCATGTTAAAATTGACGGTCTGTCATACAAATTGCTCGTCACAAAAAAATTTAATTCTTTTAATGTGTTGTTGTTTACTAGTAAACAAAATCAACAGATATAATACATAAAATAACCATCTACTTACTCCGTAATACATTGTTGTTTGCTTTCATTGTTTTTTGAGGAGCCGTGGACGAATTTTCTATTATACTAGCAATTGCATGTCAAATGTGTGATGGAAACGCCGAAGGGGATATATTGAAGAAGTAAAACTGGGGGGACCAAAACAAGTAGAGAGGAAGAAGGGTGAAACTCTTCTTTCCTACAACCACAAGTCATTTTTGTTAATCATTAGAAGGAGAAAGAAGTTGTAGTGTGAAAGGCATCAAGGCAACTTCATTTGGAGATATCTTAGAAGCGAAGGAGTGGTTAATCAATACCGACATTATCAATAGTTGTTTGTAATGTCAGGCCTTGTGTTTTTTGGTTAGTTAGAACTCACATAAATGTAAGAGGAATTTGCATGCGTGTCTTGCAGGACGCTTTAAAGACAGGGATATGTGTAGTAGACCTAGAATTCAAGGTAGTGATTTCATGCACAATTGTGATCAGGGGGTCTCTAGCTATTAAGGTAACGATTATGGTTTTATTCATTAACAGTTTTGATAATGAGGTCCATGAACGACTACCGACATAAAATAGGCTTTGTTATTTTTATCGTGCTCCACATTATTGTCTCCATCTCATGGGCACTATCGAGAACCATTCTTGGCATGCACCATGGGTTGTCTAGCGGTGGCAGCACAATAACCTCTATAAAATGGGATTTACTTTTTTTTTTTTTTTTCATTTTTTCAACATCAAGGTTATCGATTCGATAGAGTTTAATTTGTTAGATAAGACAAAGACATGAATGGAAAATTGGAAATAGAAAGGTGAGAATATAATACCTGCATGTCCCACACCTATTCCACGGCTTGGAGTGTCCCTACTTAAAAAATATGTGTTATCAGTGCTTCACTTTATCATTAAATCTCACTTGCAATATTCATATCAATGCAATATGTGATTAAAGGGGCCAAAATTAAAAAGGGGGAAAATCCAATAGGTTTGAGGTTTGAAACGTAACCCCATTGTGTGCTTCTTTTAGCACTTTGTAAGCCCCCTTTTCAGTTTTTAGCTAGAGTAATTGCAAGGAAATCGGGTTTGGATGAACAATCATCAATTATTGAGCCCCTCCAATGGTTGGTCATATGACCAACAAGTAGATTCTCTCAATCAAATTTTGTTATTTTTTTCTTTTATAGTGTTAAGGTCATCAATTGGGTGATGTTTAGTTTGGCAAATAAGACATATACATGAATGGAAAGCTAGAAATGAAAAGATGCAAATTAAATACTTGAATGTCTCACAGATCGCATTTTACTACTATTTTTTTTACAGCATTAAGGTCATTGATTAGACGACGTTTAATTTGGCAAATAAGACATACATGAATGGAAAGACAGGAATAAAAAGGTGTAAATTAAACACCTGAATGTCTTGTCAATCCCGAAGGAAGAAAAATCAAATTGTTAAACCAATTTGTCGCAAATGTCCTCCTTCGAGCTTGTTGAATGTTTATTCTCTAACATATGTGATAGCAATAGTTTGAGAGGATTCCTAAATACAATGAAATCCATAACCTTCATCTTCTTTGTCTTCTTTATTTCTTTTTTTGGACTCCACGACCCAAGGAAAAACATTCATTGTAGGATGATATGTCCAGAGGAAAGTTGAGCAGAGCTTATGTTCCCCTCGTTCTAAAAGTGACACGGTCATATGCAGCAGCAGCAGCTTCCGTGGTGTCAAACGTACCTAGCCAAATGTGGGCTCCTTGCTTTGAGAAATCCTTAATCTCTGTAGCGAATTCCCCAAATGTCGGCACAACACTCCTCTGTAATGTCTCTTACACAGAAACAGACTCCTGCTAAATTCATTGCCTTTCAATTGTTGTTATGTATTGTCAAACCTATGTTGTCCATCAACTGGAGAAAATTCAGTGCAAATCAACGACCCTTAGCGGCCCGTGCATCGACGTCCTCCCTCTCAGCTTGTTGGTCGTCCATTCTCTAACACTTGTCAGAGAGGGAACCTCCAATCCAACTAGGAAATGTCTTTCAACGTATTAAAATCATATTAGCCAATTACGTGTGAATTATATACTTAAAGAAATAAAAAGAAATCTAATGAATCCATGAGGAATTGAATCATAAAATCGTCACTAAAATTTATAGTTTGTATAGGTTTATTTTTCATGTGTTGTTTTATATCATACAAAGTAAGCATAATTTATTATACAGAATGCATTTTCGAAGTTATAATGGACCCAACCTTGTTAACTCTGGCATATATCGAGTGACGGTATCACTGACATAGTATTATTTTTTCTATTATTGTCAGTGCTAGCTAAAGTAATCATTGACATTTAAATTTTAATATATGGTGCAATGGAGACAACGAAGGGGATTCGTCGAAGAAGATATATTTGAGGGAGGGAAAATTTATAGGATGAAGAGGGGCAAAGAGGAAGGGATTTGAGAGAGCGAAGTACACATTAAAGTAGGGTGTGTTAGATCAATACTGCCAATTTAAATAAATAAAAATGCTAACAAGTCTTCAAGTGACACCCATTGGTGTACCATGTTTAGAGGCATTATGGTTAATCGAATCACAAAGTATCCTTTGTCACCACCTATAGATAGGGAAACTTGCATATGGTAAATACGAGAATTCTACATTGCATGCGAACAAAAAATGTGGGCGAGTATAGGCAAGATGCAAAATGTGGTGATCATATCTATGGTTAATTAGAATTTTATTTACATTTGACAAGTAAAACATTATAAAGATTGTATTTAAGTTTGAATGACATAAAATCTTAGTCGATTATATAATAATTTCTTGTTGCATAAGTAACAAGTGATCACCCCGAGGATAAATTATAAGTATTTTATAATGATATAATGTAGCCATTAGTTATGGTTTACATTTTCCAAATTTTAAAAGCCTCAATGCTACATTTAATTTTTTTAAGTGTTTATTTTTTACATAAGACGAAGACGCAAACGGAAAGCTTGAAATAAAAAGGTGGGAATTAAATACTTATAATTTGTTACATAAAACGAAGACACGAATGGAAAGCTTGAATTATAAAGGTGGATATCAAAAACCTACATATCCCATCCCTATTCCATGGCTCAAGTTGTTCCTACCCAAATAATATTTGTTATTTGCACTCCATTTACTCATTTGGATCTCACTTGCATTATTCACATGAGTGCAATTCTTAGTTAAAGGAGCCAAAATAAAAAATGGGAAAATCTAATAGATTCCAAGTTCAAAGCTCAACATTAAATGTGTGAGTGTAATTTACGATTGAAGGGACCAAAATAGAAAATAAGAAAATCCAATATTTGTGCCAATTGTAGCTGTGGAATTCGTGAAGAAAACAACAATACTCGTATATCATGGCTTAGATAGAGCTAATTAGGTAGACTATATCTTTGTCGCACTAAATATGAGACAAGTCATACCCTTTCATACCAAAACATGAAGAAGATTGATATGGACATTGTACAAAATGTGGATGTAATACATGAGATTTTCAAGCATTTAAACGCTAAAACTTTGGTTGTGGCCTCTTGTGTGAGTAGACGGTGGAATGAGGCAACCATGCACGACAATGGCTTGCGAATTGGTTGGGCACCTCAGGTATGTGGTGAGTATTCTTGAGGGATTTAGATGTTTAGATGTCAAGTGGTTGTGTCCTTTACTTATCACAAATTATAATGCTTTCAAGGAAGATAACTTTGTGTGGAGTGAGGATCAAGTTCAGTGATTTTCTTTATCTTTGTTTTCCTGGGGAGTACTGCGAGAGAATTTGGTGCTACACAAGTACAACTTCATCCTCTAATGATTTTTCCTATACTTAGTTGTTATTGTCCTATACTACAAAGCAGTAACAAAATTCGGAAAATAGACGCGTGAATGCCCGGAAGAAGACAATGAATGCCAAAAAACTGCGTTGAAATAACTAACAATGTACATGCCACATGGACGGCTAAAAGGATGCAGTACATTAACGACTAGTTAAATCCCTGCCCTCCGTTTGATGTCCTGTGTCAGAGACAACAGGTCTCACTTCACTATAGAACTCCTTCGGCATAATTAAGTGATTTGCTTATTTACAAGTAATTATAATATCAATGTTCTAGTTAGCTTTTTGTTCTTCTTTTAGTTTAATCATATATTATATCATTTTGAAGTATAGGAGCATGTTTAGTTAGCTCTTTGTTCTTTTTTTAATTAAAACAATTAGAAATCCAATAAATCTTTCTTAGTTTAAATTTATTTTATGGTTATATTGAAATACTTTTCTATTTCAACATATAAATTTTGATTTATAATTGTAAATATAGAAAGTAGATTTTACATTAACAATATATTGCACTAAACCACAACTCATTACAATCAAACCTACTTTATCTTTAATGAGTGTATGTATATCTAGTTGCATAATAGTAATAAATTCTAAATATTGTAGAAATGACATAAAATGGTGAAATAGTAATACATAATCAGGGTTTGGAAGGAGAATAGTCAATTTCAAGTGATTTCACAAATGACAATAATAGATGGAATCATAAAATAAGTGCAAATATCTTCGCAAACAAGTCTCAAAAGATTCAAACCTCAAAATTACATCAGACAACTTTCATATGATACCATAACCATTCGTGTACCATGAATAAATGATCAAATCCTATTATAAATGGTATGAGATGTCCAAAATAAAATCTAACTTGACAAGTGGATGTGCGGTTTCTTAATGTGCCAAAGCCTGACTCAAAATATCTCCATCACTCATGTCATTGGGAAATTGGCCTCTTTATGTATAAGCCCCAACCTGTGCCTAGCTCCTTACAAAATCCACTAAAAAAGGAGAATTTTAAGGGGGGATGTTTTATACCTCCAAATTATTGTCAAGCCCCTAGGTTTTCAACAAATTTGTGATTAACACTCATGTAAGTCAGTAAGAAAACTCATGTCCCAAGCCTTGTCTTTTACACATGTGTGACAACTAGTATAGTTTAAAATGAATTTGTAGATGTTTGGCCTAGTCTTTTGGTTTATTGGTGCTTCAAAAACAAAATATGTCTTTATCCTTCAATATCACTCATGTAAAAAAAACTCTTTAACTATTTATTGTATCGTCCTCTTTTGTCTTAAATGTATTAATGCACCAATATTTACATAAAATTTAAATAAAGACTATATCAACATGCAAGTTGACACACAACATGTATGATATACAAACAAAGGAGTTATGAAACTCAAAAAAAATAGTGTTAGGGGGCGAAGGGGACCAAAAGAGCGAGGACCAAAAGGTCGACTTAGGGTCAATTAATAAATAAATCATTCACATAAGCCATATATAAAAACACATACACCCTATTCATCAAGGACACCTCTAGAATATTTGGTTATCTAGGGGCTCCTATACCCAAGCACTCGAAGGATTGTCGTTGACTATCACTTCTTGAAGAACATCAGTAGGTTATTAAATCTTAGTACATCTGATGTTGTTTCCTTAGTTCACTTTCACATGCTACAACTTGCACCAAAGATCATTTCCAAGTTTCCAGAGGCCTTATTAGGGTCTTGCCAAATCAGTATTTATTGCACATTTATACACATTCACTAAGAGGGAGAACTATGTGCATCTTGATCCCTGTTAAGAGTATTGTAAATAGTGTAGCATTTATCACACCACTAGGAGTGGGGTGAGGTCATTCTAGCCCAACCAAACCAACCCATTTTTTAAGTCTTTAAAAGAGTGAGAGTGTTCATAAAGAAGAAGCCATATCTAGTCATAGAAGTACAGTCATTGAATTTTGATGACATAGCCAAAACCCAAAGAAAAACCTTTCAGGTGCCAAAATATAAATACATCTCAGATCATCGGAGGGAAAAATCAGCCAAAAAGTTAGAAAGACTTAGATGTTTCTTATTGGTTTAGAAAAATCTACCCTACACTCGATTTTAGCACTCCGTATTTTACAAGAAATTAACAACACTTTACACAACCCATATCTATAGTCATGGTCTTTTTTTCAACCTCCAAATCACGCACATCAATGTAATATTTCTAACACTAACCCTAATCTACTTTATCTCACTTTCAAAAGCTTGCATATTTCCGTTTTTGATCATTACGTGGTTCAAGATCTATGTATCTATCGTGTGTTACTATATTTCTTATTTAAAGCCATCACTACTTATTAGTATTTTTCTTAATTAGTGTAGACACAAAATTATGCACTTATTAGTATTACATTATGCCTCTATTATGTTGTTATATGCATGATTCCTTAGTGATAAAAATAAACACTAGTGACACCGCTCATAGTCCTTCTATTGATTTAGATTGTGACTTTGTCTTATAATTTATGGATTTATACTTTTTGGTCATGTCACAAATATCCATGTCTCTGTCCATGGTCTAATTTATATTTCTTATCCTAAGGACATTAGTGCTCAGTAAGGACACTAGTGTATGTCCCTTCGTGGCGTTCTTTTCCACTCTTGCTTATATTCCAAATTATCGTTTAGCACTTGATTTAGGATATTCTATAATTCTTAATTCATTTTTAGGGTCGACCTTTAGTGTCACTAAGTGTTGAAATTCAAACAAAGGAGTCATATATATACACAACATACTAGCTATTCTAAGGGGTAATTGGGTTACTATTTTCTATCTACTACTTGGGTAAAAGGAACACTTAAGGACTGCAATTTGGTTGCTTTATTCACTGCATAGGAAGGGAAAATTCTGAATTCCATGACATGCATTATCTTGGGGCAAAATAGTTCCTGTTATTGGGGTGCAACTTGTATACGGGCAACCTAGCTTCAAGGGACACGATTCTATCACACACACCAAAACTACATTGAGTCTGAAATGTAGTATATTATCTAGTGACAATCGCATTGGGGTGCCTGTCGAGGTCAGTCCGACTAAAGCACATGTATATTTATTTAGTCTAATGTGTACTTGAGCCTTATGTAGGTAGTTAGGGTTTGTTTTGCAAGTATAGCTGCGACATAAACACCCTACATCAAAGTGGATGCGACACAAAGTAAAGTGAAGGAGATAATATCATATCCTAGAAGAATTGGATTCGCACTCACTACCAAGACACTAGCGTACATTTCAAACACTAACACCTGGGGCGGTATTGTCCCCTTCTAAGTGTTACTATCTAGCACACCTATAGATCATTGTCTCCCAGATGAAGAATGCACAGTCCATATTGAGCTTGTTCCACCATCATTCCATCCCAAATTCAATACAAATAGCTAGATATCAACTAAGTCACTCTCATACTTGTTTATCGTTACATGTTTGTATATTGTATGTTTCTGATATATTTGATTGATCACCGGTTCTTTGATTAAGATTTAATTTTTGTTAAATCATTTGGTGAACTCGTTTATTGATCGAACCCTAGATAGTCATAAGATCCCTAATTTTCTTTGCTTTTTTATTTATAATGGCTTATTGAAATATGTTGTGTGATCGTATTTCTAAGCCTCTTCCACCCAAGCACGATTCTTTACCTATGATTGGTCTTCAACCCTATTTTTCCAATGCCCAAGAAGAAGCCAATTTTATCATAAGGAATATGGCCCTAGGGATACAAATGACCTTCATTTTCTAATAAAAAAACTCATAGCCCCTCTTCCTGATGTTTCATTCATACCACCTATCGAGGCCACTTGTGATAGTGATAACAGTATTGTTTCTCATACTATAAATGATATATGTGTAAAGGATTAAGTTAATTTTTCATATGAGGAATGTTTTGTTGATGATGCTCATGCTAAACATACACAAAAAGTTCATACTTCTAATGTGTAAGTAGATGTTATTCTAAACGGTATTAGCCTTATTTATTCTTCTATGCATTCCTTGCCTACCTACACACAAATAGTTATAGATGACCTTATTTGTACTGTTCCTCCCATGGTTCCACCCATTATTGATGATGATGTTAATGTTCCCTTTTTCTTCTGAACAAGGTACTTGTGCATTGACAATTGTGCCCCAAAAGACATATCTTTCTTCATCTCCTACTTGTGTGCAACATGGTGATGTTAGTACTCATTCTTCTTCTCGTGATGTGTTAGAATCTACAAAGGTTAATGACATATGTGTTTCTACTCTTGATGCCTAAAAGTATAGTGTACATGGTAATGATCATAAAGATAATGTGCATGTTAATTGTATTCCTTATTCTAATGGGCTTGTTGACAAAAGTGTGCAATATTCTATTTCTCTTTATCCCTCTCATGGTATTCCTAACACTAGTTCCCCATTAGCTGATCCTATGATTACCTTCCAACCAAATAATGTACCCATGAATATTCGTAATGGAAAGATATAACCACCCAATGAACCTCTTAATGTTTATGCCATCCATCCACCGTAAGTTATTTATCTTATGCATGTTGTAGGTTATTTACAAAATAAGATTCACACTCTTACCCTTGAGAGGAGGGCCTATAATGCTAGTATTGATAATAATTATCTCCATGGAAATCCTATTCCTAAGAAAATATATAACTCACCTTTTCCTAAGGGTTTTACCATTCCTAATTTTACACTTTTTAATGTAATGGGCAATCCTTACATGCATCTTAAAGCTTTTGGTTAGCTATGGCTTCACATTTTAATGATATATTATTTCTAAAAGAATTCCTCATTAGTCTTACTAATATTGCTTCAAATCGGTCTCATCAGTTGACTAGTGGATCTATTAGTATGCATCTTGATATGGAAGAAGCATTTCTTAGACATTTTATTTCTAATAATGGTCCTAAAGTTACATTTGAGTGTTTACCTTCTTTACATAAAGGCAAGAATGAACCTGTTTCTGATTATATTTTATGTTTTAAATCTTGCATGCATCATTTACTTTATCGTCCCATTGATTTATAAATGCAATATTTTTTCATGGCTTGATTTTTTCTCTAAAATAAAATTTATTGTATGACACATGTGAATCCTTTATAGTTATTTGTCTTAAATTTATTCACTTACAACAAGAGATGATTAATGTACATTTTGTTGCACATGATTTTAGATATTCTATTACTCCACCTATTACATCTTCTAATCCTCCTACTACACCACCTTTGTGTTCCCCATCTCCACATAGGCATGCTCATAGTCATTCATCTTGTTTTCATTCACCTCTGCGTAGACCTCCACCACGCTTTACCCCCCTTATAAGCATGAGCCATTATATTTTTTCACATTTTGCTAGGCCTCATGAAATTTTACACACTTTGATTGATGAGAAATTGATTTGGTTACCTTCTACTGAGAATCATCCTCATCATCAGTTACAGAGGCATAATAACAAACCATTTTACAATTTTCATAGGATTAATGGACATAGAGACAATGATTATTATGCACTTCATATCAATCTTAAGTTGCTTGAGAACAAGGGTGTCATTAATTTTTCATGCATGACATTATGATTGATCACATTCTCTCATGCCACGACGCATAACACCAAAATTTGTTACTTTGACCACCCCTTGTCCTCCAAAGATCTTTTTGTCTATTCCTCCATTGACTTCAACTACGCATGAGACAATTGCTCCACTTATTATTCATCCAAGGCTAAACGGGTCCTAAAGGAGCACCTCTCACCACTACATGATTCACATATTCCTAGCATTGCTACAATCAATTTGGGCTTATGATTCGGTACCTATGCTCATAATTCTACATTAACATCATTTGAGCCACCGGTGCATAGATGTCACCTTGTTTCTAGATCGATGTTATATGATCTTCATCATTATGTGATTACATGTCTAATCTATACACGTATGTCATCCTTTATTTTTCCTCTCTACAATTTCAAGCATATAATCAATTATTATCTAGATATCATCATTCTTGCTATTATATATGTTATGTGTACAATTCGATAATCATACCACATTCATTTATCGCTATCATCATACTATTATCATCACTATGTTATAATCCTCATCATACTACTATCATAACTATGTTGTCATCATGTATAATATATTATATGACATCATCACAACGTAAAATAAATCACTATCTTGAATAACGCACTAGAAAACATCATACAAATCAAATCATCCACAAAATACACATTAGCACGTCATATACAAAAATTATCTCATCATATATATGCATCAAATGTTTTACTTTATAAAGTTGGGGAGTCACATACCAGGTCCCATGTTGCTCAATGCTCTCACATATCTCATGTATGTGATAGGATATGGCTACCCCGCCTCCATCCACAACCACAAAATAAGCTAGAACCATTGCAATGAATTTTCGTAAACGCGGAACCCCAAATCACACTTTATCATCCAAAGTCACTGAAAAATCTGCATGGACATGGGACCTTGTAAAGAATCTCCTAGCTTCTCTCATCTTCCGCTAAGTATCCCATAGGAGCATTACCGAGACTCACTCCCATATCATTGGCAATCACAGGATGTGATACACATCCTCTAATGTCATTGTTATATCTCTCGTAAGGAATGAAAAGGTGCATGTGTCGGCACACCATATCTCACATGTTAGAATGTAATATTTAGTGCCTTTAAGCCTTAGTTTATAATTGAATAATCAAGAATAGTTATATTTTTAATTATTTAATATAAATTTAGTTGTTTATGTTGAATTGATTATTAATTAATCAATATATTAAATCGGGGTGCTATTTTATCACACCCTGTCACTTAATAAGGTTCGTGACCTGTGGGGTCAAATAAATATGACCTTGGATCATATTGTGCAATTCACCTCGTGTTGATTTAATTGGGAGAGAAATGAGGGAAGGAGATTTACTGGACTGCAATTTGTTTCTCACATAATGGAAAATCACTTTTTACCTTGGTTGTTTCCCTTTGGTGTTTTCCGCGTAAATCTTGTGTTATGTGTATTATTTATTTATTACATAGTTTATAATGTTTGACATTAAATATGCTTTGCAATTGGTTAGTTAATTTCCTCATCCAAACATAGTACCAGAGCGGGAAGAAATAATTATTCCTTATTAATTTAAACCAATCCAATGTGTCGGTTGGGTGGTTAGGTAGTTAGGTGGTTAGAAAAAATTAAATAAATACCCCTTCCCCCTTCGGGACATACATTGCATGTTTTTTTGCACATAGGTAAATATTGTTACACTTAGGTGAAATATTGGGCGTGGAAAAGTTACTAGAGACCTGCAAGTAAAGGTAAGGATGTTTTTTTATTGCAATATTTTATCATTTCTCTGTAGTTTTTTAAAATGTGCGAGTAGTAATAAATACGGGGGTAAACATCAAGGTTAAATTCAAGACCTATGGGGAGACACAACTCCATGAAATTAGGAATTCAAATTTTCCTATTGGCCCAGACTAGTTCTATGCCCCTCGGTGTGGTAAAACTCTAAATTGCCTTGTTCACATTTGTTATTCGAAAAACTTTTTTTTTTCAATGTTTAAAAAGATCCCTTATTACTAAGGGTTGCATTCAAATTTCTAAAACTATAGTTTAAATTCTATATAATTTAGCAAAATAAATAGTCTAGGCTCACAAATTCTATAACCTAAAAACTATAATTTAAAGTATAAACACTAATGTTTAATTTTAAACTATATACTATAGTTTAACATTTATAAAATAATATATAAAACTATTATATGTTGAGTGACCCCTTCAAAAGCACTCACATTCCTCCGCGTGCCACTTGGAGGCCTCTGCAGGGACCCCTGCACACTCCTCTCCTTCCCGTCCACATGGCCCCCTATGCTCCCCTATGGGACGACCAACCATCTACCACCCCGTTGTCACTCGGTTGTGTTGGTCGGGGTAATTGTGTTTTTTTAGACCTTTAGTCCCACATTGGTGGGGATGGTGGCATTTAAAGGCTTTAAAATCTGTAATGTGGGGGAAGGTGGTTGTGACTTCAATCACACCATAAATGTTTTTTGAAAATCCCATGGGGTTCGGTTGTGGCTCACAGTAACAGGTCCTTAATTCGCCATAGCAATATGGCATGACTCAACTATGTTTGAAAGTAGCTCGGCCTTGCACTTGCCTCGGTTAAAAGTGTCCATTGACAATGTTGACTCACCAAGTTGTGCGATTACATAGCATGTTGGTTAGATAAATATGATCTTGGGACCCAGCCTGGTCTTTCGACCTCTCTATAAACCTTTCATACGAGTTATGCTCCAATTTTTTTATATATATGCATTATATATTTATTTTTCTTTTCAATCAAATCAAATTAATTTACTTTTTTTCTTATCTTATATTTGTCAAAAAGTAGCTTTTAAAGTACACTCTTTTTTTATATAAGTTAAAAATAACTAAATATACTTTTGTACGACACGACGACTAAGTCGTTATTTTTATGTAAAACTAAAAAAAATCACTTACATTTCAATGAATAATCATTATCATCAAAATAATATATTGTACATCTAGAGTACTTGTTTGAAAGGTCTATTTTTGAAGCGAATCCATCAAAATACGAATGGTGTGGTTTGAACAACAACAGGGGTATTCTTAAACTACTATCACTAAAAACCTCGTTGTTCTCATTTGTTGAATTCGTTTAAGTGAAAATGGGATATAATCATTTTATGATTGATAAATCACAGATGTTAAATAGAACTAATTACAACATCTAAAAGATAAGAATGAAGGTGGAATTCATGACACACAAGTTTTGGACAATCGTGAATGGTATGAAAAAGGCTCCAACTGACAAACAAGCGACAACAGAGAATGTCGATGCATATCAACATAAGTAAGGTGCAAGAAGAAATGTCTATTATATTATGAAGTGTGTAGGATGATCTCCTCCTTCACATTGGGAATCAAGAAAGTCCGAGCGAGGCTTGTACAAAACTAGAATTAATGCATGAAGGTAGGCAATTATCAAAAATTATAAAGTTGATTCTAGAATTGTTGAAGACTCTCATGAAGGGAGATGAAAAGGTGATCAATATTTCAACAAACATTAAAAATATTAAGTCTCGATTGGATGGGTGTAACTTCAATTTAATTCATGATAAATTATTGTACTTTATTATTTAATTGAATATACATGAAAGATTTAGGAATTTCATTTCAATATTGAATTCTAAAGACCAAACTAAGCAAGACATCCCTGATTTGCAAACTCTAAGTGCTCTTCTAATCCAGGAAGAGTAGGTTATGACTACTTTTGATTTAAAGAGAATTCCACTCAGGCACTTCTCGCTCAGAAATCTAAAAATCCTTTCATATTTAACAAGAATCAAAAACCAAACTTTGAACCACATAGTAAAGATAAAAAAACCTAGAAACTTAATAGTAAGTTTTGATGGTAAATGTTATAACTGTGGTAAATTTGGTCACAAGAAAGAAGATTGTAGAGTCAAAAACAAAACAAATTTAAAAAATCAATAATGGAATAAACTTGATCAAAATCAAAATGAGAATGAAGAGAATAATCATAGATCTAATGTAGTAACTCTATAAACTTCATTTGTCATTACTAATGAAAATTAAATGTTTTGGTATTGAATTGAAAAAGAACTTGCTTTCATTCACAGCTAACTCATAATAACTATTGTGTAATGTTGCTGAAAGATAAAATGGTTTATTAAAAATGAACTTAATATCACTATAGTTGAAAGCATAGAAAAAAATAGCGTATAGGTGTTTTAAGGTTTTTGCTTCGGCTTCCTAGTTGTTTATTCAAAAATGGAAGTGTGTTCAATTTTGGCATGGAAGATAGATCATTTTTTTAGAGCATGTATGACATGTCTCGACTTTAATCTACCACCTATCTTTCATGAAATGTGTGAAGTGTGTTTACATTATAATCTATCACCAAAAAACCCTTCCTCGATCATTTTTTGAGGAAAAACTCCTCATAAATCCATGGAATGTTTCCAGAGTATTGTTAAAAGATTTTTTCCTAGGTGGTTCATTGTATGTTGTGATTATTCTTGCATGATTTGGTTATCTTTTCAGATATGTTATCTATTAGTCTTATCACAATTGTAGAGGCTTAGAATATATAATGAAGATATATATGTTGTTGATAAAACTTTTCTAAATTTTAATTTAGTATGTGATTACTAAAAATAGTATTATATGCATATCAAATGACACTTGGGGATGCTTTTGTGTTTATATTAGAGATATTCAATACTGATTGCATCTAATTTATATTTTACAAAATTAATATGTTACAATTGTTCAACATACTAGTAATGTAACATGGTTAGTTATTAAGCATATTGTTATTTAAGTTGTTATACAACTTGTGTTTAAGTTGTCAATGTAATTTTTATAGATGGTTAAAAGTGAAATCAATATTGATTTATACTATGCTTATTATGATGTCTATATGGGTATTATGACTCTAACCATGTTGATGTTGTGTTACTTATAAAATATACAACTGGATATGTGTTCAAGTTTTTGGTACAAGTACCATTACTTGGAACAGTAAAAAACAAGCAATAATCTCCATTTCTTCTACTTAGGCATAGTATAGAAGTGTGATGGAAGTAGTGAAAGAATCCACGTGGCTAAAGTGGCTATTGGAAGATATACACATGGAAGCTAAAGGAATTAATCCTCTTCTATGTGATAGCCAAAGTTGTATTTCTCTTGTTAAGAATCCAGTTCAGCATCAAAGAACAAAGCATATAGAGGTTCATATGCATTTTATCTGAGAGAAGGTTCTCTCTAGTGATATAGATCTTCAGTACTATCCAACTGAAGATCAGGTTGCATATATTTTTACAAAGTCATTGTGTGCTATAAAGTTTTGCAAGTTTCGTGTACTGGTCGGCCTTTCAAAGTTGTCATTGAGGGGGAGTGTGCATGGTAATGTCACCTCCTAATGGTTGGCCAATTGATATATCCTTCTCCTCTATACTTCTACCCCAATTGTAAAGCATTGTAAAAATATCCTTATGATCTTTGTAAACTTTTCACTCTAAGTTTACAGAGTACAGTCCAGTGTGCTACATCTATTTGTAAAGGAGGTCCTTGTGTTATAAAAGGCTCCTAGAGATGTTGGTTGATATTTTTTCCATGAGAAACTATGAGATCTCTCACAAATCATGTTTAGCCTAAATAATTCACTATTGATTTATGGATTCTAAAACCTTTTGTACGAAAAGGTAAGATGAGCATGATGAAGGTGTATAAATCTTTCAAATGTGATATGATAGCCTAAACCTTCACTATGGTTTATGGATTTGTAAATCTTGTTGTATAAACAGGTAATGTTGGCATATGTTCCCCAACTTAATATTAAGGGGGAGTGTTATAATGTAATATTAAGTACCTATAAACCTTAGTTTATAATTAAATAATTAAGAACAACTATATTCTTAATTATTTACCATAAAATTAGTTGTTTATGTTTAATTGATTATTAATTAATCAACATATTAAATCGGGGTGATATTTTATCACACCCCATCACTTAAGAAGGTTTGTGACCCGTGGGGTCAAATAAATATGACTTTGGGTCATATTGTGCAATTCACCTCATGTGGATTTAATCAGGAGAGAAGTGAGGGAAGGAGATTTATTGGATTGTAATTTGTTTCTCACATAATGGAAAATCTCTTTTTACCATGGTTTTTTCCCTTCAGGGTTTTCCACGTAAATCCTGTGTTATGTGTATTATTTATTTATTTATTGTATAGTTTATAATGGTTGACATTAAATATGCTTTGCAATGTTTTATTTTAATTGGTTAATTAATTTCCTCGTCCAAACATCACAAAGAGTTGTGATCAAATGCATATTATGGGGTACCTACACCAATCTAGTCACATGTCATAGACCAACTCGAACCAACAACTCCCACTCATCCTCCTTTAGGCCCAACCCTAGCAAAGTCATCAAATGTCTCCCCATGAAAATCACGAGAATGAACATCCTTCTACATAGCACAAACAACACACAAAGCCACACATTAGTGTATCATACGAGAAAAAATTCCTTGCAAACTATATTAAACAATTTTCACATTCAAAACATAAACATCTGGTAGCCCGAACACTACCTTTTGGGACTGGATAGTAGCACCTGGAACTGGACGGTGCCATCCCAAGGACAAAATCGTCCCCATCGATTCTGTTTTAGTCAGAAATGCCAAGATTCTAAAAAATGCAAAATTTATAAAAAAGCCAAAAATCTTATAATATAACCTATGCTAACTTCACAAAGCAGTAATTACCAGTTGTTTTTTTGTCTGCGTTCATATAGCCTCCACAATTCATGCACGTGGCATATTTACAACCCAAAGCTCAAATCGATATCACTTGATTTATAAATGAAAGTATTATTTACTTTTTCCTACTTAATAAATATAGTAATTTCTATTATCCACACAATTCCGAAGTTCATACAGTTCCTCCTATGACAACTAATATGCTGACATAGTTCAATCCATATCTTGAGCCTCATTTATCCATTTTTGACATAGTCACTGACAGTAGAATCGTGATTTCCACATCTACCATGTTACACATTCACTTATACACCTATCTATGCTTTGTTACACATTTTTCTTGTGATTATCTCATAGTTATCTATCTTATTATACACATCTTTGATTTCTATATAAGTGATCTTCCTATTTTATTTTGGCCCATGGTTTGATGATTTTGTTCTCGCCCTTTCACTAAAAGGGGAATTAACATTTGGGGTCATCCTATCACCCCTCCTAGTGCAAACCAAGTAAATCTCCAAGAAAACATGCACAATTGCACTATATACCACTACTATATCTTTAATCAATCACAAAAAAAATCAAATTCGACAAAGTTATCAGTCAAAATTGTAAGTCTCGATCTATTTCAAGCACAATATTATCTTTGATTCTCAATCACTACAAAATCCACCCTCAAATGATCTAATCTGAGGGCAATTCAATTTTATAAATAAAATTCGAGTCAATCAAATGTAATCAAATATCATTATTTAATCAATATAGAATGTTTCTAATTTTATTTTGACAATATCATCTTTTGTCCTAGATGACCTAACCTGGGAGCCAACCCATACTATCTAATCAATTTTGTATATTTGGTCAGTTTATACCCTTATGACATAAAGTGGGGGCAGTGAGACATCATTGCATGTTCATATCCATTTTACAGGGGTTTTTGTGACTAATATGCAAGGTAACAATTGGTTCATTTCTGTCTACAGTGGTAGAACCTGTTTTGGGGAAGCATCATGGTCTCCCAAAAATCTTCCTTTAATGACAGGATGCCTGAATATGAAGAGTATTCATATCAGTTTAAGGATTTATTACCTTTGACCCTTCCTACCGTCTCCAATGTTTGAAAATTTCTACATCTCCATGACATGTTGTCATTCGGTTATTCCTTTGTGATGATACACTTACTCCACATGGGTCAGAGTGGTGATCCATGGTTCACCATGCTATGGTTCTTATTTTTGGCATCCATTCTGCTATAACTTCTTCAGCCATTCACAAGATCCTATTCAACTTCATTAAAATAACATAAAGGGGGGGAAATGTAGATACAAAATTATGCACTTATTGCTATTACATTACGACTCTAGTATGTCGTTATATGCACGATTCCTAATAGGGAAAATTAGTCACCTCTCATAGTGCTATTGATTTTTATTGTGACATTGCCTTATAATTTCTAGATTTATACTTTTTGGTTGCATTAGAGGGACCCCTATCTCTATTTGTGGTCTAGTTTATGTTTCTTATACTAGGGTCGGTAGCACCCAATAAGGACATTAGTGCCTAGGTAGTAGTGTCCCTTCCTGGAGATTTTGTCCACTCTTACTTATATTTCAAATTATCACTTGGAATCTAATTTAGGATTTTTTATAATTATCATTTCATGTTTGGGGTCAGCCTTTGGTGTTACTAAGTGTTGAAATTCAAATAAAGGAGTAATATATATGCACAACCTACTAATATTCTAAGGGGTAATTGAGTTACTATTTTTTATCTACTACTTGGGAAAAAGGAACACTTAAGGACTGCATTTGGGTTGCATTATTCACTGCATGGGAAGGGAGAATTCTAAATTCCACAACACACATTATCTTAAGGGGAAAGTATGTGTATTCCATTATCTTGGTGCAACTTGTATAAGAGAAACCTAGCTTTAAGGGGCATGATTCTATCACACACCAAAACTACATTGAGTTTGAAATGTAGTGTAGCACTAGGTGACAATCACACTGGGTTGACCGTCGAGGTCATTCCAACTCAAGCATATGTATATTTTATTTGGTATAAGTGTGTTTAATCCTTGCATAGGTAGTTAGGGTTTGTTTTATAGGTATAGGTGTGATAGAAAAACCCTATAACGAAGTGGATGTGCCACAAAGTGAATTGAAGGTGACACTATCAAACCATGGAAGAACCAAATTTACTCTCACTACAAAGACAATGGTGCTCAGTTCAGACACTAACACCTAGGGCAGTATTTTCCCCTTTTAGGTGCTACTATCCAACACACCTTTAGATCACTGTCTCCCAGACGAAGCATGCAAAGTACAGATTGAGCATGTTTCACCATTATTCCAACACATATTTGATAAAGATAGTCGTATATTAGTTAAGTCACTCTCATCCTCTTGTTGTTAGTACTTGCTTGTAACTGTATGTTTTTATACTATGTGTTTATAATATATTTGATTGATCACCAGTTATCTGATTAGGATTTATTTTTTGTTAAATCAATTAGATTAACCCTAATTTTGATATTACATTTTTCGTGAACATGCTTATGTATTTTACACACAACCTAGGGCTCTGTGTTTCACCATTGGGGTTTAAGATTTCTAAATCTGATCAATAATTACATGACTATTTGGGTTGGGTGGGAATGAAGGGTTTTCCATTTTAAAAGAATAATAAGATCAGACCTTGATGAAGGGGAATGCCCACTTTATCATTTTTAAATTTTGAAATAGAAGTAAATAGGGATCTGAAAAGGAAAAAGGGAAAACTCATGGCCTGGTTTCTTCTCAAATAGTTGAGAATAGATAAGTGATAAGAGAATATCTTCCTAAAATTTCCTTCTAACGTGAGATAATTCATAACCACTAGACAAACATTTACCCAATGATTAGGAAGACAACTTTGTGTTATGTCATCATCATACATCAAGATTTTCTCACTAGGGCAAAAAATGTGGCTATTTCATGTTTGCGCCTAGTTTTATCTTTAAATTTTTTGATACCCTCCAGAGATAGCCCAGTAAAAACAAAAATGGTTTCCTCCGTAACACTAATTTTAACCCCCCTCAAATTAAAATACCCCTCCACCTAGGCATTTCCAAAATCCATAGAGAGTTGAGGGTCATTACCTTTGACATGTTGGATGTAATTCAAAAATCCTCCTCTCCGCAACAGTCTCCAAAGGGTAGCATCATTCTTGAGGTACATGACATAATTTGGTTTCGTCCTTAGTTTGTCTCCACCCATCGTGAGTAGAGCACTTTTCCCTTTGTTTGAAACAACCAATTTAGAGCTAACAACCCATAACAAAAATATTAAACACAAAAATGAATGATTCATTTCCCTTCCCGAGAGATGAAGGGCCTTCTTACGGTACCAAACATGTGAAACTTAGGTAACATCATTACACAACCTCCAAGATCTTGTCATTATTAACCAAATTTAAAATACTCGACCACAATATGAGTTCCCCCGGCCATGTCAACATTTCTAACATAGTGTTTCCATAATTGGCAAGACCATTCACGAGTTTATTTCCCGACCTATAAATGTGATGAATCTCCATGCTTTCAAATGATATCAACAACGTCTTGGCTTCCACAATTATGTTGTTTAATCTCCAACCATTGTTTCCCAGTTTCATAAGGGCTTTAACCACGCATAGTGAGTCTTCTTCAATGACGAGGGATTTGATGTTCATTGTTATACATTGTTGTATACCCCAAAGCATAGCCCTTGCATCTGCATAATTATTTGAGTGATTACCCATGGGACCCATATAAGCTCTTATACATCCCCCTAAGTGATCATGAATAAGACCTCATCCCCCAGAAATCCCCTCCCTCGGTTTAGCTAAACTGCAAAATTTTAGTTTGAAGCAACCTTCGAGTGGGTATTCCCATTTTGCATGGTTTTTGTTTATGCTCACATTTTTGTTTTTATTCAGGATTTTGGGACTAAGATTCAAGCCATGCAAGATAGTTTTTTCCAAGATAGGGCATGACTTAGAGGATTTGGTCTTAATGATATGATCATTATCCTTAAGAGTTTTTCCTATTCTCCTAACAACCCTTTTTATACTGGAAGATTGATTTTGAAAGATATGATTATTTCTCTCAAGCCAAATACCCTGGAGAGTATGAGGTAGTGCACATTTCCAAATCTCTTTAGTAATATCATGTTGAAAATTGAAACACCAATCTCTAGGAAGAACCATTTGTAACCTGAAAAAATCAAGGACAACAAAGAAGACTTGGAAAGAAAAGGTGCATTTAGAAAGACATGATTAGCCATTTTATCACGTTGTTTACACAAATTACATCTATTTATAATAATCATACCTTTCTTTTTGAGTTTTTCCGTAGTCAGAATCTTTTTTGAACCACTTCCCAGAAGAAGAAGTTAATATTGGGAATAAGGTTTTTATTCCATATCTTCTTCCAATAGTTATTTGATTCAATTTGCTCAAAGTTCAAAAGGTAACCAGATTTAACCTCATACTCTCCAGAGTCCATACCCCTCTATATTAGTTCATCTTGAGCTCTTATATGAGGTAAATGACATTCCTTAAGATTGTGATTAAGAACATCAAAAGGATGTTGAGGACCCATTTAGTTTGAGGGTGGAAGAATCTGAACCCATCGTCTCTCCTCGTTCCAGTAGTTACACACCATCTCATAAAATTCCAAGATAAAGAAATGTCTTCGGTTGCTCCATGGCTCTTCCATTTTAAGGGTTTTTTCCCTAATCGAAGGATCATCCAAAAATTTAATCTTTGTGCCATCCCCAAGATTCCATTTAGTCCCCTTAACTTGTAGCTTCCTAGCTTAACAGAGGTTGTTCCAAAAAAAGCTAACATTTAGGGAGCTCATGTTCTAAAAAAAAACCCAAAGTGCCACCAACATTCCACAAATATTTCACTTTCAAAATATTTTTCCAAGTTCCTTCTTCTTTGTGCATTCTCCATCCAACTTTAGCTATCAAGGTTTGATTCATGAGTTGTAGATCCTTCAATCCAAGACCCCCCTTTGTCCTTAGGTCGAGTGACCTTATCCCAAATATCAAAGGTATTCTTATATTTTCTTCCGAGCCTGACCATAAAAACCTCTTTTGGATACTCTCAATAGCTTTCCTGAAAATAGACATTATATAGACAACAACTCCCTCCAAAGAACTTTGAAGAAGTTGTGCTTTTCTTGCTTGTGTAAGAAAAGATCCTTTCTAAGATGAAAGTTTTTTATGGAACCTCTCAATCAATTTATTCCATCCCCCTTCTTCCATATTTCTCCCACAAAGAGGAATACCAACGTAGTTATCTGGAAGAAATTTAATATTACACCCCAAGATGTTAGCTAACTTGGTTTACTGATTTTCCTTAACATTGATGAAGAAACAAAAGCTCTTTTGAAAATTAACTTGTTGGCTTGTGAATTCTTCATATTGTTTAGTGATATTTTTGAAAGAGCAGGCCTCTTGAAAAGAAGGTTGCCTAAGAAGCACCATGTCATTCACAAATTACTAAAGGCTTTGGTTAACTACCTCGTTAGCTACCTTGATTCCCTCCTATCTTCCTTTAAATTGGGCTTTTGAGCACAACCTACTCAAGGCTTCTGCAACAATAATATAGAGAAAAGGGGAAAGAGGGTCCTTGTACGATAGAAAAGTGACATGCGAGCATGAGAATCTACAAGAAGCCCTTATTCATACCCGACTTCTCAAGGTCATGTCGAGACAGCCGGTGGAAATGAAATGGATGTGGATATAGACAAACTAGTTGGGCAATCTTATATCCTCAACACACAATAATGGGATCTACGAGTCTAAAGCAAAGAAATCTCTCCTAACCTTAATTGGTGTAATGGATCGTTCAGATATAATAACTACTCAGAGGCTCCAATCAATGTCGAGCTCTGTCAAGATCCTATCTATTGGCTGTTGGATACGTGAAAAGTGACCTGTAGGTGCTTCGTGTATATTTCCAGACAAGGTCATGGAAAATGGTAGCGAGAGGTGTAGTGGATTTGTAGGAAACTATGGGTGGTTTTCTAGTCTAGCCCATAAAATATTAGCTTATTGGATTCTATATTTAATGCAGAAAATTGTATTATGATATCCGGTGGGAGTGGTGAGGATCTAAATACTAGTGCATGTAAAATGGTATCAATACTTAACTGACTAACAGGCTCATTGGGTTGTGCGACCTGGGGATCACAACCATGACTTCATGGTTGATGTGGACCTATTATGGTCATGTGAAGAATCAATATCTTCTTTCGACTATCCAATAGTCATAAGCCTTTTCAGCTTCTATGTTTAATATCAGGAGTTATGTGATCTTCTCATAATACCTTACGGGTGTTCTGGAAACTTGTATACATAAGCCTGTGTCTATGTTGATGAGAAGGTCTCCTGCATTTGGCTGCAAAACTAATGGATCACAACTAAATATTTGTTCTCTTTCAGGTTCTTATATGGTCATGTGGATATCATATCAAGGCAATCTATAGTTGGGTTGACTTGACTAGAATGTGTATGCTTTGTCGTCTTCAATATTCAATTGTCTCAATTGTTCACTAGCTGCTTGTGGGTTTATTGTCGTTTTAAAGACCTGAATCCTAAGCCCTTGATCTATATCCGTTAATGTTGCAAAGAGATTTGGCTGAGGTACTACCGGTTCAAATACGTAATCCTTGGGCTCTATATGTCCCGTAATTGTCATGCAAAAGATGATTCAACTTTAATTGAAATGAGTAAACTAATTATGAAAGATATATCTACACTATGCTTATATTCCTTTTGTTTTTGTATTTTCAATGATGTATATTTGAACAAAATTTAAAGAGCAACTATTCTAATATATTCAGATAATAAATAATTAATCTAATAACAAAATTAAAACAAGCAAGTTAGCCTGATGTAGTTGTTTTCTTGTGCACTTGTGAATTTATCCTAAATATTTAAATAACTAACTAATTTAATCGAAAGACTTTCAATCTTACCTCAGAAGCTATCATTCCCCACAACTTCCCTGGTAACATTGAAAGCAAGCTTAACTGAAATAAAATGATCTGCTACTCTATTTGATATATTGTAACTACAACTTTGATAGTTCAAACCTGGAGTTTTACAGAACAATGGTAAATCTAGGTGTGTCGTGACTTGTCCCCTCAATATGATCTCTTCGTTCCTTCGTGTTCCTGTGAATCTAGAAAAGTGGGAATGTGATAGCGGTAGCAGGAGGAGATACTCGAACAGTGGTAGCTTGGATGTAAACTAAATAGAATGCAAGTAAGAGAGGGATAGTGCAAGTGAACATAGCTTGAATATGTGATTCCTAGCATGATTTATTATAGGGATACAACGCAAATATACCGAGAATTCTAGGAGCTATTTCTTGTGACAAAACAACAACCTACAATTATAAGATTACAAAAATGAACTTTAATCTAGAACTGAAACTATTTTATGCTAAGCTGACTGCGTTGAGGATAGCAATGGAGCAAAATGAAAGTGTGAAGATCGATGATTTCTAAATCAGAAAAGAAGAAAGGAGCCTTGAACTGAGAGGCTGAGAACTCATGCAAAATCTAAACTTATTGAAACTTATGGGAGAACTTCAAAACACACTGAATAATAATTCATAGAGGGAGAGGGGCCATTTGCTTGTAAACAAGCATGGTATTTATAGCATTTGGATTTACCAGAGGGTAAGTTTGAATTGAACTCTTTTATCATAAACAAAGAGAAATTACTATTTACCAGGTGGCTAAAACATAAATGCAAGCAAGAGTGGTTGAAGAATGTGTGCCACTTAAATTTTTTACGTTGACAAAAGCATAAAAAAGTTATGGAAAATGCACACAAGACCACCGCCCTGCGTAGGGCGGTGGTTACAGGACCGCAACCCTGTCTTGGGCGGTGGTCATGGGACCACCACCCAAGTAGGGTGACAGTCTTGAAACTAAAGACCAAAATGTAAGAAAAGAGTGGAACGTGGGCAGAACAAAGCATGCAAGGGCTAGATAAGGCATTTTGGGATGCAAATGTGTACTTGACGAGCTTTTCTGGATTCCAAACACCTTATGAAGAGATCTGAATCATCATTGGGGTTTCTGTAACCTCTCCCGGTAGTACAATACCTACATTTTTGGGTACGTACATATTACCCCCTCAGAGAAGCGTTTTAGCCATGAAGGGGCGTAAAACGGTGGTTTCGAGTATGGCAGTCCTGAAATGGGGAGTTAGAAGTTATACTTGACATACCCGTGTGTCGCAGTGTCACCATCCAGATTCTTGCTATTTGTAAAATGAAAAGAGGACTCAAGTGCATATAGATAAAGAAATCGAAAAATAAATACTAAATTAAAATGAAATGTGGACTTACCACTCACGCAGGGATGAGAACTTACCTCCGTCGGTGCTCCAACTCTACGAAAGAACATTCAAAACAAGTTAGAATATTATATATATATATATAAAGAGCTCATTTTTCTATTCATTTGCGCGTGTTGATTTGGCAATTTTTGAGCTCTGGGAACCACGGTAACCGTTTTCAACGAGAGTACAATCAAAACGTTCGTTGCGAGATCGTGATCATGCATTCGAGAGCAGGACATCGACCTACGAAGTCTCAGGTTAGTTTTTCTCAATGTATTGCTTTTAAACCTAAAATATAGAAATGTTGAAATCTTTGTCTTGGGGGGGTATTTTCAAAAATCTTAGTGTTAAATGAGTCTCTAGGGGGGTGCCCATAGGGTAGGTTTTATTTTAGTTGAAAAGGTGTATTTTGCTTGTTTTTAGGCATTTTTAGGGCTTAATGGGCGCACGCCGAATCGGCACAAGACTGCCACTCTACATAGAGCGGTGGTCACAGGACCACCGCCCTTAGATGGCGGCTATCACAAAACTGCCGCTCTGCACACGGCAACGGTTTTGGACAGAAGGCAAAAATAGATGCCTTAGTTAAATGTTTTTGCATTTTTAATATTTTGCTATGTTTTTGATGAGTTTATCTATTGGATTATGTTGCTAACTTGCTCTTTTTCTGTGTTTTGGGTGGATGTAGAAGGAGGAGTATATTAGATGGAGTAGAGAGAGGGAGTGTGATTGGCTCCTGGTAGTGTTGGATATGTTGACCCAGGAAGAGAGAGACAATTTGCAGAGGGCCGGTATTTTGAGGATCTCTTCGGTCCCTCATATTGCTCCTGCTAGTCACATATTGTGTGACTTTTTATCATATTGGGATATGGATCGGAACACTTTATGATTTCCAGGTGTTAGGGGTGAGTGACTATCACCTTGGAGGATGTCTATCACATACTGGGGGTTTCGATTCTTGGGAGGTGGTTATCTCTTAAGACAACAAGATCTAGATCTCATATGGTTAAGTGGGCCACCTATATGGGACATGTTGTTGTCTCCCTTGGCTTGAAGAAGAGGGTGAAGGTCTGATCCATTGCTACTTCTCCTATCCCTGTGATCCGCAAGGCTATTATGGGTATCTTGGCCTCGCGGTTGATTAAGGGTAAGGGAGGGGATACTCTCTTATACTACTGGGCTCCCATTATTACATAGATTGAGCCCATGGCCATACTTACGCTTGGGGATCAGATATTCTTGGGACTACATACCATGACTTACTAGTAGAGGATCTGGGGGCTGTTAGAGTAGTGAGGTCGACAGGGATGATAATGCTCAGGATGCCACATCAGCAAGTGCCTTCATTGACTACCGCAAATATGGAGGCCACTCCTTATCAGGCCATGGCGGGAGTATGGGGAGAGGAGACACTTACATTGATCACCTTTTCTACTACAAGTCAGTTAACAGACAAGATAGAGAGGGAGGAGGTCCACCCATTTGACCGAGTCCCTCAGTAGTTTGGTCTCCCCTATGTTGATATGCTTCCTCCAGTGGGGGCAGTATACAAGACTATTCGTGAGGCCCTGGGAGGCCCTAAAGGAGATCGGGGTTGGACCACAGTTACTTTTGGAGTTCCTATAGTGCTTAGTCGAGTGATTCAGGCCCGAGGGGTAGCTAGTGCTCCTCGAGCACCTTTACTTTAACTCAGAGTCGCTTCTCCTTTTAGTGGGGGGGAGAATGAGACTGTTGATGTGGACTTAGACTTTAAGGAGTTCATAGGAGGGGATACAGAGGAGGGGATGATGGGAGGTGAGATCGATGGGATGGCCGAGGAGGATGAGAGTGATTCTGAGTGGCATGACACTCAAGATATCTTGAGGGTCGAGAGGGAGGAGGTGAGTGCAGAGAAGATGACTCTGATCTTATAGGAGTTGCCTTCTCAGGACTTAGGGGGAGATGATGAGTCTGTGGTAGGATGTCATTTCTTTCCAGATTTGGGGGAGGCTCCGCAATCCATAGCAATGTCGATAGTAGGTGCAGATCCTAGGGACCCCACCTGGATGCCTAGAGATCCGAGTGAGTTACTACTATTTTCTCGACCTTGTTAGTTAGAAATATTAGTTGATATTTCCTTTTTGTTGTTTCATTTGTTCTTGACCTTGTTCTTAGTGATTTTCTAACTTGTTATTTCTCTTTTTTTATTTGTAGCGACTGTTGAGGGATGGCAAGACTTGATTCACCGAGTGTGTGCGGACACCCTGTTGCTTACTAAGGACATTGGAGAGCCCTTAATAGCTAACCGACATACTTATGTGTTTGCCCTTGTCTAGAAGGCAGCAAAGTTAGTGACCTCCCTTCGTGCTGAGGTAGCTAGATATAGGACTGCTGAGCATTTGATGAGGTAGAGTCATTCTCGTAGTGAGACCATAGCCAGTGGCCATGATCATGAGCACTTAGTTCATTCAGAGTGTCATCATAGCAGGAGTCCTAGGTGCGATCATGCACCCTCTGAGGGATCCCACAGGGATTGAGAGGCCATTTGGTCTTTTTTTAGTGATTCTGCTAGATGTTTATATGGGTTGTTTTTGTATTTTTTGGGCTCATTGAGCGTTTTGACCATGCCTAGTGCATGATGGCATTGTATGTAGAACATGATTCCTATATATATATATATATCTTTTTGGATCTAGATCTTCTTTGTATCTAGAGTTTTTGTGATTCATTTCCCATGTGTACACTAAATGTTTTTTAGAATCTTTGTTTTTATATGCTTTTTAGAATGTATGCAATGGATGAAAAATGATAACAAATGTTGAACATAATGTTTCTCTTTTATTTGTTTTTGTAATGCTGATATGTGATAATGCAAACATATTGTAGTACTGAACTTTTGGCTTCTTTGGGCAATGTTCGTTGCTTCTTGTTTTGGAAAAACGTGACAAATATGTAGTGATAATGAGATGAAATTGCCCCAATCCTAACTCCACGCAACTAGTAAGATGTGAGGGCTCAACACCAAGAGTTGGGAAGGGCGCAAATTGTATGAGTTTGAATGAATGAAAATGATGAGAGAAATACAAGGTTTTGACATAAATCAAATTTAGACCTCCATACTTACTCTTACTCGAAACTACTACATAGTTCAAAATGCAACTTACTTTTCAGTTGATCTAGACTTACATCCATGGATGAAAACTTGGTTGAAAAAAACTAGTTTTGAGGATTTGATCTCTTTGGAATTTGGACACTTAATTTCACTTAATACACTTTTCTTTAAAAAATTAATATTCACTAATTTATGTGAATGGACCCCCTATGCCCTGCCCCATGCTACTAGTAAGAAGTATGGGCTTACCACCGAAGGTAGGACGTTGGCAAGTAAGGGAACTTATTTCATTTCTCAACCTCACATCACCAATAAGAGATGTGGGATCATTACCGAAGGTTGGTGGGGCAAAGAAGTGTGTAAAAATAAAATATTCTATTTTGTTTAGTATTTTTGATTTAATTTGACATTTCCAATTTGTGATTTTGAAGTATCCTTGTTTCAAAGAGATGTAAGAAGGATAGATGTGACACCCAGAAGCTTCTAGAATAGACCTTAGGCAAGAACAACTTAACCTAGTAGAAAAAAATGAGTATGACCAAGTATGTAGGCCTTGGTATGGTTTTTGTCAAGAGTTTGTCTGTCAAATTGATGAGATGATTTTGGAATCATTTCATGATATTATGAAAATTGAAGAGATATGATTTGAATTATTTTTCCAATTTTTTCAGAATCTTATGATAAATTGCTTAAGAATAATTTCCTTGACCACAAAATTTATGAAATGATTGAACAGAATGAAACAACTGAGTGACTAATGAAATGTAGGTAGATATAATTACAAATGGTAATGCTGATGACTTATGCGTAAAACCATTTAAGATGTAAGGAATTGACAGTTTCATTGAATTCCTCACCTTCTAGTGTACATAAGAGATATGCACCATTTCCATAGTCTTTCATGGCTCGGTATGGGCCCAACCACTTGGGCCGGAATTTCCTTCCTTCACCGGTTTTCTTATCAATCCGGCTATCTAGCCTTAGAACTAGATCTCCCTCGTATATTTCTCATTCGTAGACATTTTTGTTATATTACTTGGCACATCCAGCCAACATAGGCTATGTTGCTGCTGTTCGGACCCATTTAGCCTGGCCTCATCAAGACTTTCTAGTTTAGAGAGGCGTGCCTCTCTATAGGCTTCTTCTCCCAAAATCCCTTGTAATGAGATGTGGAGACTAGGTATTTCGATCTCAAGCGGAAGAATAGCTTCTGCCCCAAATAATAATGAGAAAGGGGTTGCCCCTATTGGTGGTCTTATTGAGGTTCGATGGGCCCACAAGGTCGGGTATAATTTTAAATGCCGATCCCGTTTGTTCTCCTTAATTATTTTGAGGAGAATAGATTTTAATGTTTTGTTTGTGGTTTCAGCTTGTCCGTTGGCTTGAAGGTAATAAAGAGAGGCCATATGATGGTTTATATTGAATTTGTTGTATAACTCACGGCCCTCATCATTCTTAAAGGATGTGCCATTATATTGAGATAATGACTTGCGGGACACCGTGCCTACAAATGGTATGATTCAAAATGAACTTAGCGATTACAGAACCTAGTACGGTGGTGAGAGGCATGGCCTCTACCCATTTGGTAAAATATTATATAGCTGTGATTATAAAGTTATGGCCATCTGTTGATGAGGGAAAGAATTTACCTATCAAATCTAGGCCCCGCATCGAAAAGGGCCATGGGGTTGCGATTGGTTACAGAGCTTGTGCTGGCATGTGAATCTCGTGAGAGAATTCTTGGCATTTATGGCACTTACGCATAAATTATATTGCATCATGTTCTAAAGTGGGCTAAAAATAGCCCAACCGATGTATTTTGTAAGTAGTGGCATGGCCACCAAAGTGGCGTCCACATATCCCATTGTGGGATTCGTAAAGAATATTTTTGGATTCTTCTGTGTCAACACATCTTAAAAGCATTCCATCAAAGGCTTTACGATAGAGCACTTATTCTAAAATAACATATTTAGCAGTGATAATGTGTAACCGCCTTCTTTGTTGCGATGTGGCACCTTCTGGGTATGTATGGTCCATGATAAAATTGACTATGTCGGTGTACCAAGGACATATAGATATGGGGGGCCTAGTTTTGACAAAATATATGCATTCATCAGGAAATTCTAGGTCTACTAGATCACCTCCATCTAACGGATTGTCAGCTAACCAATCTGCAATGATTTATCCCTTAATGGATTTCTGGTTTACAAATGTTAGTTCAAACTCACCCATCAAGGTTATGAAACGTCCAACCTTTTTAGATAAAGACCCTTGTGTGAGGAATGTCCGTAAATGATCTGTCTTTACAATGACCCTTGTTTCTTGATTTAACATGTAATGTCTTAAACATTTCATTGCGAAGACTATGGAAAGGCATTCTCTTTCTACCTGTGTGTAACGTGTTTCATAATCAAGCAACGTCCAGCTAATGAAATAGACCATACGTTCTCATTTATCATTATCTTCCTGAGCCAACATGCAGGCTAGCGAGACATTAGTAGCCTGCGAATACAGGATCAAAGGATGATTTGGTCTAGGAGGCATTAGCGTGGGAGGAGAAAATAAGAAACATTTAACTGCTTCTAAGGCCTCGTTACATTATTTTGTCCAATCAATGCTATAATCCTTCTTTAATAAATTGTTGATTGGATGAACAACAAAACTTAAGTCAGGGATGAACCTTCGAATTGCGTTGAGTTTCCCAAGAAATGATCTAATACCAGATTCATCTGATGGTGGAATCATTTCAATAACAACCTGAATTTTGGCTGGATGAACATCAATCCCTCGTGAGGATATAATGTAACCCAGAAGACCTCCTGTCAGGCCAAATACGCATTTCTCTAGGTTCAATATGATGCCATATTCGATCAATCATGAGAGAATGATACGAGCTTACCTCTGGGTGATCACAACGTTCTTCTTGGCCTTGGCCAATAAGTCATCTATCGTAGGATTCCACAATCTTATGAATAAGGTCATGGAATATGTATGTGATTGCTCGCTGTTATGTAGCACCAGCGTTCTTAAGTCTGAATGACATGACAACGTAATAATAAGTTCCCCAAGGAGTTATAAACGTGGTTTTGGCTTGATCCTATTCAGATATTTTTATTTTATTAGATCACGAGAAACCATCCATGAGAGACAATAGCTCAAATACTAACTATTGCATCAACAATAACGTCGATGGATAGTAATGGGAAGTCATCTTTAAGACAAGCTTTGTTAATGTCTCGAAAGTCTATGCAAATGTGTATCTTCCCATTCTTTTTTAGAACAGGGATGATATTAGATACCCATTGTGAATAGTCAACTGGTTTGATGAATCCCGAGAAGTTTCATTACTTCTTCTTTTACCATGAGAGCCACTTTTGGTTTCATTAGTCTCGACCTTTTGTTTAATTGGCTTTGCATCTGGTTTGGTGACAAGATTGTGTACCACGATATGTGTTGCAATTCCCATCATTTCTTTATAATTAAATGTCGAAATCCTTTTGACGTTCCTTAAGGATCTAGGATATGTATTTCTATCTCCTCTATAGTTAATGAGGATCCCAACTTCAAAATCTTTGGTTCTTCCTATGTTCCAATATTTATGTCAATCATTCCTTCGATTAAGGAATCGTTGCGTTCTTCAAATTCAAGCGGGGCCAGAGGTAGTTCCAAACTTTCTCCGTTCTCTACCTTGTAGTTATCGAGATTCTTTTATGCAGGGATATTTTATCATGGGATTTCCAAAATAGGAACAGGAACATGGGATTAGGAAAAAATCTACTATGTGGTGAGCGAGATGTAGCTCCGTTTAGGCATTTAGATATCCAAGAGTGACTCTATCGCTGTCAAAGTGATCCAGGGTAGAAAACTCATTCTCAGCTTCTATACGTGCCATGATCAGGTTTGTTGGTATTTTACATACCAATGGTTCAGTATGAAGTGATACCATGAAGCTTGTATTTTCCAACTCACTGCTTGGAGTGAAACAGGAAGCTGAGGTTGTTATTGAATCTGCGAGGAGGTTCTGTTCTCGTGGGATTGCTTCGATTGATATGAAGTTCAAATCCTTTGGTTAGATCTAATACCACCATTTTATAGAGTTGTAAGTGTTCAACTCTAGTCTCATATACCTCAAAGACTTGGTTTGTAACTAACTGTGAGTCTCCTAGCATTCTAATGTTATCAACAACCATCCTTTTGCCTATGATGAGGCCAAGGAGGAAGGCTTCATACTCAACCTTGTTGTTCGTACATTCGAAGTTTAACTTAAAGGTAAAAGGTAGGATCTTTCCCTCGAGATAAGTAAAGATCACACCTGCCCCAGCTCCAAAATGGCATCTAGCTCGATCAAAGTGGAGAGTCCAATATTTGCTTGGAAAAATGGATGTTGGGACATTCTTCGCATCTGTTTCTTCTACCTCAGTTACTTTCTACCATACAAACTTCATCTGCTGGAAGGGAGCCAATTCCTAAGGTACATCTTATACCCATAGAATCAAATGGTAGGAGAATAGGTAAATCCTTTTCTAGCAACTCGACAATTTTTGCGGCAGTCCCTAATGATATCATCTCTATGACATTAGTCTCATTCTTGAGTGCTGGAATGCCTTTGACTAGATTCATAATTTCTAATTCTGTTGTAGGTATCAATTTTTCTTCTAGTTTTGAATTGATTGGTTTTGTTAAGTTGATTCGTTGGGAGTTCAAACTTAGAGTGAAATTGCCTGGTCGCTTCTTCAAATCTGCTATGTGTATATCGAATGGTTTTGGGTCACCTTGCACCATAAATATTTTCCCTAGGTGTAAAAATCTTATTTCCTGGAATAACGTGGAAGGGATTGCCTTCATGTGGTGTATCCATGGTCGACCGAGGATCATATTATAGTTGGTTTCCTAATCTATAATATAAAATTCGCTGAGGATTGTCTTAGGTCCTAAGGTGACTGGTAATATTATAGTCCTAATTGAAGTGGCCTTGAGGCTATCATAACTCTTAGCGTATTTCGTGTTATGGAACAATTTGTTTCTCCATATCCTAGATTTTGAAGAAAAGCGAAGGGGACTATGTTAACTGATGCCCTATCATCAATCATTATGCACTTAACATAGTTATTATAAACCCATACATGTAAATGTAAGGTTGGGTCGCCTCTACACGTAATTTTAGCGTCTGTTGGCATTTTGCTTATATCAAATATAAACTCAGTATCCCTATCTGGTTGCCCTGGAGGGTAGATATCAAAGTCTACATGGTTTACTTGCATTTCAGGCAGAGGAGTGATGTTAATTAGATGACCAAGACCTAATGCTTCTAAGAGGGCAGCCCTATGGGTGGGATAGTTCTTTAATAAATCCAAGAAGGAAATGTGAGAGAAGGTCTTTGTTAGGTCATTAATTAGATCGTAAGCACCTATGAGTTTTACCAATGTTCTAATGGATAGTTTGGAACTGGTTGAGAAGAATAATCTCGTGTTCTTGTTATGGTTTCTATGTGTAGCTTGGTATCTGACTCTACCAGACCAACCATCTTGGTTTGTGGTCGAGTTCCTAATTGGGGTGCGACTGACAGATTTAATGAAGTTGAGGCTTCATGATCGTTATTTCCTATCATAATACCCTTGTTCGTCTCGTTTGGATCTAACATGTTATTGTTAGAGTGGTTTGGGAGCGGATCATTAAAAATCTTGAGGGGTGCATTTTGAGGGGAAACTGCCCCCGTGTTAAGTGTTTGATGTGGGTGATGTAGAATTTGCTAAGAACATATCTATAAAGAGTTGTCTTTGGTCTTCTGGAAAACATTGCATGAATTTATTGTAGTCGAGGAAAGTCCTAGTATCATGGCCTCGAATCTTGTGGAAATGTTGGCTAGATTTTCTGCATAGCACAAAACCTAGGTAGTCATGAGATAAATCTCCCTCATTTACAGGTGAGGCTCCCGTGTCAGATTTGTCAATTAAAATATGCTAGTATCTATATGGGTTTTAATTTAATTGTTCAACTCATGAACCATAGCTGTACAGTTCTACAACAAGTAAGTAGCTGTTTAAGAAAGGAAATATTTAAAGAGGAATGGAATTATATAAACACAAAGAAGAAATGGGGAAGATGTGCATCCCAATCAATATATAACAGAGTTGATTGCATGCACATAGAAGAAACCAATATATATCAACACATAATTATAAGTAACTCTAGATCTAGATCTAAAATAACACAAAGTTTATTTGAAGATCTAAGATAGAAAGCTAGAAACAAAATACAACGTGACACAAAGTTCTCCAAAAATCTGCTCCTATATATTCCTTTGCTTCAAGTGGCTCTCAAGGGTTTCAACACAAAGTCTAGAACACAAGAATGTTGCTTACCAATTCTGATCCTTTAACCCAAATGTTCTTCCTCTACTTATAGAATATAGAGGGGCAATTACAAGTCAGAAGCTTTTAGTTGAACTGACACATGTGGAAGTGGGAAAGGAAACAACTATAAATCTCCCTCCTGGAATTCCTCTTTGCATGACATGCATGATTTGCAACTGAAAATAGAACCTTCTATTTTGCACGTCTGTCACCTATCTCCAAGTAGTTGACTTCTTCAAGTAATGGCTTTTAAACAAATCACTTAAATTGTATAATTTAATTGATCACTCAATTATTTTGTCGGAGGAAATAAGAGAAAGAAGAAGAAGAAAGTAGAAAGCTGCAGTCTTGTCCTTTTTCATATTCTGCATGCAGTTGATTCTTTTGCGTTTAGATTCTCACCAGCAGCTGGATTTAGAAGCAGCTGGATCTGGAAGTTGTTGGATCTGGATGCAAGCTAGATCTAGTTATTTTGCTTGCGGGTATTGCCTTTGACCTTATCTTCCCTTCTTATCCTTGAAGCTTTTGTAGTTCTTCTCCAGTACATGCATCAGTGCAATGTTTGCCGTAAATAACTCATCATTTTTATTTTTAATTGCATATGAGCAATTAAAAATTCTGGAAAGTACAGTCTGGGTGAATGCAAATTCAAAGAAGGCTTCAACTGGAAGATTAGAAGCACATGCACAAGATCCTGGAAGGAATTTTTCACTGTACTGACCTTCTACACGGGCTGCATTAGAAACAAGAGGATGAAGCCTTTTTGTCGGAAACCTTTGCAATTATGAGATCTGGATCTGGATCTGGGCCTATTGACTGTCAGCAAATCTGGAAGCTAATGCATGATTCCACAGAGCCTACCCTTTCATCCCATGCTTTGCCATGGCTGGAGCAATATTTGTCTGAGCAACTCTTTTTCTCCTTAATCTATGTTGGAATTCTTTGCAAAATTGGTGTAGATCTGGACAATTTCTTCAGATTCAAAGGACGTATTCAATGTACCTGGACATTTGATTTGCAGCTCTCTTTCACTTATATGAGTGCACTCGTAATGAATACCTGCATATTAATTCATGACAAAGACAGATTCCAGAGTATGAACACTTGATTTTTATCATAAAAATCTGCATATAAAGCTCGCTGCACCTAAAATTTGTGGCTTTGCTTGCATGCAAAGCAAGCATAAATATTTTCAACTTCACCTGGGCACCTGTACCGATATGCAAATAATTAACCAAGCCTAAAACAAGTTCCTCCAATCCTAGGTGCCAAACTTTGAGGCTTCCTAGCAGTGGAAAATAAACTTCAATGCAAAAATCCTCCTTTGGGCACCAAAACTATCCGGGCTGCACTCCTTTGCTAAAAGAATTAATTAATCCATCGTTATGGCAGCCCCTGCTTATATAATCCTTTAACATTCTATGATTTAATTAATCACCCATGCTATTTCTAGCAATTAATTAATTAACCAATACATGCTTTATTCCTCCAACTGGGGGCGCCCAAATTGTGCATGCTCATGGCTGCCATTAAATAAAGTAAATTTAATTTATTTTTAGCCCTCTACTTTCACTTAACTCAAGTCTCACAGTATGCTTTGACCTCATGCGCACTGAAAATTAGGAATTAAATCCATTAATCATTTAATACTTCAAAAAGTATTATTTCTCCTCCCAAATGGGTCGCACTTTTTAGACATGCTTTGGGGTTTACATTAAATAAATTAATATTTATTTATTTTTAGAACTGTCTATCTTCCAGTTTTCCTTAACTGTCTACTTCCATGCGTTGACTTTTTCTCATCCCTGGGCACCAAAATTAGGAATGAATAAACAATTAATAAATGCAATTATTTAATGCATTATTATTAATGCCCAAAGTGGGTCGCACTTTTTGACATGGCTGAATTTCTATATTTAAAAGTCAAATTTTTAATGGGATTATTCACCCTGCACTGCAGCTCCTGAAAATCCTATCATCCACTTAAGCTCATTTGACTTCCATAATGAGAATTATTTACCCTGCAAGGCAGGTAAGAAATTCCCATCAATTCCTTAAGTGATTTTTCTTTATTTTATAATGGGAATTTTCTACCCTACAAGGCAGGTAAAAAATTCCCGCCTGCCTACTGCCTCTAATTTTCCCATCTGTGACTTAAGAGACTTTGCATTCCATGGGGAAAAGTACCCTGCAAGACAGGTACAAAAATCCCACCTGTCATGTTGCGACCAAAAATCCCACTGATCCAGCTTCAAATCCATCCATTCCAAAAAATGCCACTTTCCTGGGAGAGGCTTTTTTGTGCACGACTTTGTCTTTTTAAAGAGAAGCTGACTTCCTGATGGCTGAATTCCTTCTGGCATGACGTGCTGTATGATGATCTCCAGATACTCTAGGACAATAAAACAGACTGTACTCAGCGAAGGAATTGATCCTAGGGGAATTTCACAGAGAAATGAATACGAGAAAAATAACAAAAACGCAAAATGTTGCTAGAAGTCACAAATAAAGCCCAGAATCCATTCCTGATGAAAATCCTATTGGTATATGTGAATATTGACATGCAAAATTTCAACAGGGTTAAACTGGAGCGCAATTTACCTCAAACAGGGTTCAAAATAATTAAATACAAATTTCCCGCAGATAAACCCCAGTGACGAAGTGATAAAACAATTTTCAGCATCTATTTATTTGTCGAAATTGGCTCCTATGATTCACTGGGAATATCTAAATGACACATTACATGCATTTTCTGGCAATAAAAACACAAAATGACCTATTATTTTAAAAGAACGAAATTTTTAAAAACATGGGGTAGTCTCAGATTTCAGGGTGAAATCTGGGGACACCACATTGAAACTTTGGGTAATGATGCATAGTTGTGCATCTCATCCTCAGATTCAAGGTTCTTGGTTACCCATCAAATCAAAAGCATGGGATTATTGGATCTAAAGTTGTGCTTTCATCTTCTTGTTTTAGCAGCTGGCTGAAATGTTTATGATGTTTTACCTTTCAACCTGGTTTGTTACATCACATCTATTGTGGAGACCCCGAGTTTCCTACCGATAGAATATCATTGGGTCTCTTGATAGGTATTCCCGGCATTAGGATAGGTCATCCACCATTTTCATCTGGGAGTGATTAAAATTCCCGTATGTTCCAATAGTGTCTTCCAGAAAAAGTGTCTATTATGAGCACCATCGCATTCATGAAATGCACACTCGAGTACTTCATCATAACTGTACACTTAGTTGGAAAATCAGGACTTATTCCTGTATATCTCTATTGAGAGTATGAAGGATGTACAAGTCAAACTTCTAAGAGAACAAAAATATGGAGCACTTGTTGAATGATTCTAGAGGACTGTACGCCATACTTTGATATAGAGATGAGCAACCGAGATTCATTATGCTCTTCTTTAATATGTAAGAATACAATCTGATTCCTGTTCTTGACTATTTGCTCATATCAAAAGTCTCTGATCAATTCTCCATAGAAGTTGTTTGAATGAGTGTATCGAACCTTCAGGTATTCTGTAATACCAATCAAGGGCAATACCCTCTAAGGTTTTAGGGAATATCTTAGCAACAATGGCATCCCAAGGGAGAAATTCTCGAATGGTCGTGGCATAGGCCTTGATATGTGCATTTGGATCTCCTCTCCCTTTTGTAATTAGGAAAATCGGGAAGAGGTCTTGGAAGCATGATGCTTCGCACATTGTGAAATCCAAAGGTTCTTTTAAATATTTTGAGTAAGTCCCTACCGCATAGGTTTATGACCATCGATGGTGCCCGTTGAGGGGGTAGAGGTGGAATGGGTTGTTGATATTGTCATAGCATATGTATTTACAGGGACGTAAGGAAATCCCATGGTTGAGTGAAACATCTATGGGAGAGGAGAACATGTCTCCCTATGGTGATTTTGAATAAATGTTTAAGTAGGACAGGATACATTGCTCTGATATAGGTTGTTTGGTAACTAAAACTGGAGGCATCATACTTTCAACTGGAGCAACGTTTGAAAACGTGGTTCTAGTTGGTGTTTGCTATGGATAGTTATATGAATGTTGAGGAGGCATGCCTAATGTGCCTATTCTTGTGAGGAGGTCAACTTGGATGGGATGATGCAGAGGGTTAGAAGTTCCTGCTTTCCTAAAAAAGTGTGAATTTTGATTTGACTTGAGAAAATTCTAGTCCTCTAACCTTCTCAACTAAGGCTGAGATGAACTCGCATTGGTGAAGACACAATATTTTTCCTTAATGGCGGTTGTTGTATAGCCGAGGTTGCAGATGCGTATGGTACCCTGTTATGAATTGATCATTACCCTGCCAAGCTTCACCGAGATTATTTTCCATAGGTGGAGGAATGGGGGTGTTTTCCTGGAGAAGGGTATCGAGTTGTGTTTACAAACTTCCTATAGGTGGGTACATGTTTTGGAAGTGTTGTTTGCTTCTAGCATAATGCTCTAAGTACTCCTCATCCAAAAATGGGAGTGGATCTAACTGCCTACTGATTTTTGGTCTGAACCAAAACCCAAGGAGATGAAATGGATTCTCCAGTAAACGTCATATTGTTAGAGCCTTGAGGGCTCTGATTGTTGTGTTTGTGTGAGCTTGAATCCATCTCCTCAATTCAGAATGAAGAACTAGAGCTAGTTCTTTGAGGAAGATCTCTTTGTGATGACAAGTAGTTGCTTGAAAAGTTGTCAGCCCATGCAGAAAGTGGGGGTGATCAATTGTCTATTTGTTTGATCCTAATGTGCTTCGAGACCTGAGTGAGGTTTTCCATATGCGTCGTATCCCAACATATTCTGGGGGTATATAAATACCTGTAGAATAATGGGAGAGAGCGAAGATGGATGAAAGAAATGGAAATAAAAAGGGAACAATTGTTTCATTCATGTTGGGTTCACCAATTTTGTACGATAGAAAAGTGACATGCGGGCATAAGAATCTACAAGTAACCCTTCTTCGTACGACGAGGGTCCAGAGGTTAGTGCCGAGTTCAGCCGGTGGAAATGAAATGTATGTGGATATAGACAAATTAGTTGGGTAATCTTATATCCTCAACACGCAATAATGGGATTTGCGAGTCTAAAGCAAAGAAATCTCTCCTAACCTGAATTGGTGTAATGGATTGTTTAGATATAATAGCTACTCGGAGGCTCCAATCAATGTCGAGCTATGTCGAGATCCTATCTATTGGCTATTGGATACGTGGAAAGTGAATGTAGGTGCTTCGTGTATATTTCCATGACAAGGTCATGGAAAATGGTAGTAAGAGGTGTAGTGGATTTGTAGGAAACTATGGGTGGTTTTTTAGTCTAGCCCAAAAAATATTAGCTTGATTAGATTCTATATTTAATGCAGAAAATTGTATTATGATATCCAGTGGGAGTGGTGAGGATCTAAATACGCAGCAAAATGCATAAACTGGTGTCAATACGTTAATTGACTAGCAAACCTTGTTGGGTTGTGGGACCTGGGGATCACAACCATGAGTTCGTGGTTGTTGTGGACCTGTTATGGTCATGTGAAGAATCAATCTCTTCTTCCGACTATCCAATAGTCATAAGCCTTTTCAGCTTCTATGTTTAATACCAAGGAGTTGTGCGATCTTCTCGTAATACCTTATGGGTGTTCTGGCAACTTGTATATGTAAGCCTGTGTCTATGTCGATGAGAAGGTCTCCTGCGTTTGGCTGCGGAACTAATGGATCACAACCAAATATTTGTTCTCTTTCGGGTTCTTGTATGGTCATGTGGATATCCTATCAAGGTAATCTATAGTTGGGTTGACTTGACCAGAATGTGTATGCTTTGTCGTCTTCAATATTCAATTGTCTCAATTGTTCACTAACTGCTTGTGGGTTTATTGTCGTTTAAAAGACCTGAATCCTAAGCCCTTGATCTATATCCGTTAATGTTGTGAAGAGATTTGGCTGAGGTACTACTGGTTCGAATACATAATCCCTGGGCTCTCTGGGTCCCGTAATTGTCATGCAAAAGATGATTCAACTTTAACTGAAATGAGTAAACTAACTATGAAAGATATATCTACACTATGCTTATATTCCTTTAGTTTTTGTATTTTCAATGATGTATATTTGAACGAAATTTAAAGAGCAGCTATTCTAATATATTCAGATAATGAACAATTAATCTAATAACATAATTAAAACAAGCAAGTTAGCCTGATGTAGCTATTTGCCTGTGCACTTGTGAATTTATCCTAAATATTTAAATAACTAACTAATTTAATCGAAAGACTTTCAATCTTACCTCAGAAATGAGGAATAAATCACAGCTTCTCAGAAGCTATCATTCCCCACAGCTTCCCTGGTAACATTGAAAGCAAGCTTAACTGAAATAAAATGATTTGCTACTCTATTTGATATATTGTAACTACAACTTTGATAGTTCAAACCTGGAGTTTTACAGAACAATGGTAAATCCAGTTGTGTCGTGACTTGTCCCCTCAGTGTGATCTCTTCATTCCTTCATGTTCTCATGAATCCAGAAAAGTGGGAATGTGATAGTGGCAGCAGAAGGAGATACTCGAATAGTGGCAACTTGGATGTAAACCAAATAGAATGCAAGTAAGAGAGGGATAGTGCAAGTGAAAAAAGCTTGACTATGCGATTCCTAGTAGGATTTATTGCAGGGGTACAACGTAAATATACCGAGAATTCTAGGATCTATTTCTTGTAACAAAATAACCTACAATTCTAAGATTACCAAATGAACTTTAATCTAGAACTAAAACTATCTTATGCTAAGCTAACTGCGTTGAGGATAGCAATGGAGCAAAATGAAAGCGTGAAGATCAATGATTTCTAAATCAAAAAAGAAGAAAGGAGCCTTGAACTGAGAGGCTGAGAATTCATGCAAAATCTAAACTTATTGAAACTTATGGGAGAACTTCAAAACACATTGAATAATAATTCATAGAGGGAGAGGGGCCATTTGCTTGTAAACAAGCTTGGTATTTATAGCATTTGGATTTACCAGAGGGTAAGTTTGAATTGAACTCTTTTATCATAAAAAAAAGAAATTACTATTTACCAGGCGGCTAAAACATAAATGCAAGCAAGAGTGGTTGAAGAATGTGAGTGCCACTTGAATTTTTCACGTTGATGAAAGTGTCAAAAAGTTTTGGAAAATGCGCACAGGACCGCCTCCCTACACAAGGTGGCAGTTACAGGACCGCTGCCCTGTCCTGGGCGGGTGGTCACAGGACCGCCGCCCAAGCATGAGCAGTAGTCCTAAAAACTAAAGACCAAAATGTAAGAAAAGAGTGGAACGCTAGAAGAAAAAAGCATGTAGAGGATGGATAAGGCATTTTAGGATGCAAATGTATACTCAGTGAGCTTTTCTGGATTCCGAACACCTTGCGAAGAGATCTAAATCATCATTGGGGTTTCTGTAACCTCTTCCTGGCAGTACAATACCTACATTTTTGGGTACGTACAGTCCAATTACCTAAGACCTCTTTCCAAGTTAAAGAAGCCATTTGGTTTACAATTTATAATGACTGAGAAACTGGGGCCAGAGGTACAAGCTTGGATTATTTTGACAAAGTGAGGACGAAACCCCAATTTATGCAAAAGTGAAAACATGAAATTCCATGATATACGGTCATAGGATTTTTACATATCAACTTTAATGATCATAGCCTCTCTATTATATTTCTCCACTGAATGGATCATTTCATGGATGGATATGATGCTATTGAGAATTTATCTTCCCGGCACAAAGGCACCTTGATTTGGAGATATAAAATTACACAGGACCTCCCTCATTTTGAAAGCCATAATTGTTGAAATAAGTTTGTACATAGTGCTACAAAGATGACTTGGTATAAAATCCCCCAAATCCTTAGCACTTGGATTTTTTGGTATGGGGACTATAAATGTGTGGTTGACTTGATTGAGCAGGCTGCTAATACAAAAGAAATTAAGAACAATAGTAACAAACTCTTTTTTAACAATATACCAATACATCTAGAAGAAAAATGCAAGGAATCCATCAGGTGGTAAGGTTTTATCCCCTTTTATTTTGGATAAAATAGCTTTGACTTCTTCCTCCGATGGGATGGTAATCAATTCTCTATTTTCCTCATGGCTAATGACAGACTCAAAAAGATTTAAACTTTCAAAGATAGAGATCCCTAGAGGGGGTTGACCTTTAACAAACAAATTTTTGAAGAAAAATATTATGATATTTTAAATATCCTTAGCCTTAATTGCCATTTCACCATCTTGTTTTCTTATTTCTTGAATCCTACCTTTATTTTCTTTAATAACAGTTGAAATGTGGAAGAATTTGGTATTACAGTCACCCTCTTTAAGCTAGTTAATTCTGGTTTTGCTTCCAGTAAATCTCTTCCTTACATAGGATATTATGATAGTCTGCTAGGAGAGATTTTTCCTTATCTTTATCTTCCCTACTCTAGCCCCCTTGTTCCATCATTTCTTCCAATTCCTGAAGTTCCTTAGAAATTTTACTTTTTTGTAAAAAGATATTTCCAAAGGTGTCTTTGTTCCATTTCTTGATCTTTGATTTGACATTTTTCAATTTTTCTATCACTTGGAACATACTGTTTCTACTAACTTCAATATTCCACCATTACTCTATCATCTTTTCCAGATCCAGATGAATAGTCCACATTTTTTCAAACCTAAATGGTCTGCCTTTAGTTTTCCCCATTTCACCATAGTTAAGGATGATTAGATTATGGTCAGATCTGATATGAGCCAATGAGGAAAGAGAGTATTGTTGTTCTTGAATCCATTGATAATTTACCAAGAAGCGATCCAATCTGATTTTAATCATATTATCCCCACTACGCCTATTGGTCCAGGTGTATTTAGAACCACTGAGCATAAGATCAAATAACCCATTCCAAATGATGAAGTTAGTTAAGTCTTTATTTTTTGAGGGTATTAAAGGAGTATTGAAATCACCCCCTATAACCCCACTTGGTTCATTAAACATCCTTATAAATGTGATCATATCTTCCCATATCACCTGCCTACCTGTTGTGGAGTTAGGAGGATAGACATTTGAAAGGATAAAATATTTACTGGAACTGATTATAGTGAAACAAATGGAAATATGGTGTTGACTATTAAATAGAGGGTTACCTTCTAAAACATTCTTATTCCACATACAAAGTAGTCCCCTCGAGACTCCAAATGAATCTTGACAGTATAAGCTAACTTTTTTCCAAAAATAATTATGAAAATCTTCCATCCTCACCTGATTCATCTTTGTTTCATGAAGCATAATTATATTGGGTTTCTTGGTACTTCTAATATAAGACTTAATCCTATGTTTACTGGGGTTATTTAAACCCCTTCTATTCCAAGACATTATAATCATTTATCAGAAGCATTTCTTTGGCATACCATTAATGGTTGTTGTCGTCCTTCCATTATTTCCTTCTTTGAGGCTCTTTCCCTTTTTTATTTCTCAGACGGTCTCCCTGGAGAGGCTTTGTTGGCCCCCACATCTACCTTGTTATAAGTTCCTCTTATTCTGGGAGTCATTTTCCTTTTTGGTGAAATTCTTGGGCTTTTCTTTGTTTCCACTAAAATCAAAACAAGGGAGCTCGATCCTTTAAGAACCTCGTTTCTCCCTTCCTTTATACTTTTTGACGAGATCTTAGGTTCATCCTCCTTGGACAGTTTATCACCGGTTTGAGAAGAAGACACTTCTGAAAGTGAATAGACTTGTCTGTAAAAATTTTTATTAGTCTCTAGGATATGTTGTAAGTCCTCTTCAACTGTGGGGATATCCTCAAGATTGATATCCAACATGTTAAACCTATTGCTAGTTTTCTGAATAACTTCCTTGAGTCTTTGTGTAAAGAAGCTATCATCCATGGTGTCCAACACAATAGATCCAATGATATCGTCTTCCTGTAATGCAAAAAATTCCACTAATTCCTCCATTTTTTCTTTTTCTAGCTCAACTGCCTTTTCGTTGACATTTTCTTGACATTTGACTACAACAACTTCCTCCATAACCGGTACTATATTTTTGAGGCTTTGCTCCTTAACCTATGAAGGTTTATTAATTTGCATCCATGTGGGTAGTATAGCAGAGGGTCCACTTGCATCTTGATTCATGATTCCTTTACCTTTCTACTCTTCCTTAGAGTTTCCTTTGTTCTTTTTGAGTTGGGATTTAAGTGCAACCTTTTCTTTGGCCTTTGGGAACATTTTAGCATTGTGACCCTCTCTGTAACATGAGAAGCACATAAATGGTGTAAAATTATAATCTATTTTCTGGGCATGAACTTCCCATTTTTATTTAAGATCAACACTCCGGGGAAGGTCTGTATCTGGTACCACATTAACATAGAAACAAGAAAAAAGAATTCGAGATTTGGCACAAGTGACTAGGTCGATAATAACCAAAGAGTCAATAGCTTTTGTTGCCCCCTGAAATATGTCCAGATATTAGTATTCTAAGGGCAGACCCAGGAGTCTGACCTAGAGCAGGAATTCGTTGATAGTGGTCTCAAGTGGGGTGATCTCGGTTGCCACTTTTGAACTAACACCACAGTCCCATCCATAAACTATGGGCCACCGACAAGTATATTTAAAAGATATTCAGTATATTTAAAAGATATTCTTTTAGAGACAGGGTGACCATGAAAAAGGAGTTTACATAAGCAACTATATCCATAAATCCTTTGTGTATCCACTTTCAACTTGCCCATTTTTGAAAATCATCTATATTTGGGCGAATACCTAGAATATTGGCCAGAATAGTGTTAATCATTGAAGAACAAACACACTTTGCAATCTGGTCTGGGATGTCCAAGGAGAAACCGTTCGTATTACAAATAGGGATAATGTTAAAGGAAGGTACATGTTTTGTTTTTTTTTTCTAGAAATGACTTTCACACATGTGAATGCAAAACCCTTTGCCAGATCCACCTTGTCTCTTTCCATTATAAAATTTGAATCTTTCCTCCCATCTGAAAGATTCACATTCAAATCTCCTACAACCTGTTATTCTCCATTTTCTTGCTCGCTCCCAAATTTAAAAATATCAGTCTATTCCTTTTACACACAAAAAAATGCTCGTATATAAGTGTGCATAATGTTTTTATACAATGACATGAAATTTGTATGTGCAATAGGGAACATGAATTTTTGTGGAGGGTGTAGAAGTTATAAGGCAAGAGGAATGCACATAAAAATAAAACCAAGATGAACCAAAATATTTGCGAAAAATGGGTATGAAATAGATAAAACAAAGTTTGAAGTGCAAATCCATACTACCTTGAGAAATTAGAAGGGGTTACATGATTTCATTTTGTGAAATTAGGGTTGTGTTGTGGACACAACAACAAATGGAAATTCTACTGGAGAATTATCTAGGAAATTATTTTAATGAAGTGAAAAGGAATAAGAATCTATAGTCCACCTATAGCAAAATAGATAAGCACACTACAAAAAATGTGTTATCAATGCAAGTGTAAAATCTAGTGCTTTAACTATGTAACGTGACATAATAAATCAAAGAATTTTTAGAGATTTTGGTGTGTGCTGTGTATTTATTTACCTTGCCTTAGATATTTCTACTTGGCATGAAGAATTTCACATGGTACTAGTTGTTGCACATGGTTTTATTATATTTTGTATTGTTCATGATTTTAATGAGGAATGAATGGGAAGGGAAGGGATAAACATTATTATGCTGTCATCCAGACATCTATATTACTAAAAAATACACCTTTGGTTATGATCACAACTTTACTTCACTATCAATTGGACATCCATAGCCCTAGTGGAGATTACCATAAACACCCTTACATTAAGAAATATTTTGATACACTTTAAATTACGTGATTTATCTTTCTTATCAAAGTCTCGTAGGTTGGGAACCATATTAGTCAGGTTGGAGGATGGGCAAAAATAAGAAATGCATTAATGAGACTCAAATTTACATATAATTGAAAGGAAATATTAGCATGATGTTATGTGATGAATCCCTTAGGAATATATATACCTGTGTATCTCATGTTTTGTCTCTCTTACAAGTTTAAAAGCATTTGCTAAATCTCTGGCTGCCATCAACACTGGATCCGCTATCATGGTCACATCTGTCATACCTAGGATGTCATATAGGATCTCATGATGTGTATCCTTGATCATCATATGCCAATAATCAACATTCCACCCTACAAAATAAACCATCCACACATTATACATCTAGTTAACATCTATCTAATCACCATAATTCCATAGATATCCTATCGATCTTATTCTCGAGTCTTACATGGCCACACGAGTAGCTCATTGATGATCACCCCATCTATTTGACCTCCAAACACTGCCCCTACCTCCTCATACCTCAAACAGTGACCTCCTACCAACCGTGCCGACCTATCTCAGGGCATAAATATCATGGGTGATCTCCTTAGAGCCTCTTCCATCTCCCATGACCAACTTATCATGTATGTCACTATTTGGGCCCTTGGATCTAATTAATATCATCCTTCAAACCTTTTTTGTTACCACTCATGATGCCATCCTCAAGGCCTCACTACACCCACCTCCTTTAAGGCAACATGTCTCTAAGGGATTTCATTGACCTCCACTATCTGAGGTCCCTCTTCACTTTTAGATCCCCTCCATCACTCTCACTTATCACCTAGATGTGGGGCACACCTCACTCAACATGGTCATAATGATGGTATACCTACCAATGATCCTTCTCTCCCTCCTCTATCTTTCTCTCTCTCTCTCTCTCACATATCTATGCTAATACTTTGGGAGATGTGGGGTCACCACATGCTCCAAATGCCTAAACTGCAATAGTACCATATCCATTGGTGTGCCTTAACCCACCACACATAATTCCCTATGATCTCATATATCCCCTCAACTACTACCACAGTCGGCTAGTTGGGCCATTAGTCCACTACCCCTCTATAGGGCTTCCAAACTACATGTTCCTGACTAACTTATGACAATCTTATGAAACCTACAATTGGCCCCACTATCAGGCATCTCTCCCACTATAGAATCCTCAATCTCCTACTACTTTTAGTAGTGTACTCGTGGTACTATACATCGAAAACCTCTGATATATCCATGATGATAAAAGTGTGATGAACCCTACTGCCTCACTCAAATCTTGTAAAGATCTTGCACTAGTTTCAACCATGTGGTCATGTCCCAACTGAATTAATTATAAGTATTTAACACATCCCTACATTCCATTAGCAAAAAAAGTAGTATGACTCCATCCATCTTATGGAATAATACTATTACCACAACTATACTAATGATAACCTTTTGAATATCCAGAATCTATGCATCATGTATGACACTCAATCTAATCATCAAAAATACCAGGTGATACTCATTATTTCTTATGAACCATCATGCATGTGCTCTCCTCTCCCTTATATCTATTGACACATCACAAAACATGCATACTCCCCGAAGCAATAATCCTAGAATAACATGGATGTCATGAAGTGTTGTCGCATCCTCTACAATATGTCCATTGGCCCTTCACCTAAAGGTGTTGGACCTAAACTCCCAATGCATCAAGAACATTTGAATCAATTTTGCATCTAATAGGACACACACCATTTTCGTGATGCCTCCAAACCTGAGGCCCTAAAACTTTGTAATGTCATGTGTGGACAACCGCCTCAATACCTTTGGTACCCATGCCATATCCACTGATCTCCATAGTCATATCCTTTATGACACCTGAAAAAACATAAAATAACAATTACCCATTATATCCCAACACATATCCATCATCAAAACAAAAAAAATGCATCTACAAACATCAAAATCCCATTTTTCCGACTATATCGGCCCTGCTAGCAAAACACCATCAACCATCGAGAAAATTTCCGTACTTCCCTATGTCATCAGACCTTTTATCAAATTCCATCGACCATGGTAGAAATTCTTCGGCTAGATACAATCAACCCTATGATAATGGGACATTCCAACATGGTCAATCTCATTTATTTTAGTGTCTTGCGAGAATTTATGCATTAATTATAAAAACCTTACCTAATGACCTTTAAATTAATAATGCTCCCACACCCACCTAGACCTTGACTCGATATACATTTTGAATATATTTGTGGAAATTTTCAATATCTAAATTTTCCACGTCATGCATTTTCCCTTTTCTCCTAGCCACACATCCCTAATTTAAAAAACAACACCTACCCTATTCACACCACCGTGTGCCCTATCTCAGCCACCTTGTCTATTACCACATACTCTTACCATTGTCATTAAAATTGTTCAATTTGATTTTTATCATAACTTAGTTTCTATTGATATCAAATTAGCAAAGTGACAAACGACTTCCTCCCTTTACTATTTAAAGTAATTTTAGTAACTAGTTTTCATCGTGATTTCCTTTGATCTTCAAAGATTCATATATTTTGCACTATAAACCCTAAAAAAAGATAAATTGTACCAAATTTATGGCAACAAAATTCTCTTTTTGACATATTACACTTATCTACACCACCATGTTGATGAAAACCCCTTTTCCCATAATTTCAACATTAGATATCATCCCTCCCATGACCTCCTAGCTAGGTGATTTATGATTATTTTATTGATTATCTTGTAGTGTTTCTTTTTAGTCTTGCTTATACAAGGTTCCAAGTAGCTGAATTGCACCTACCACGGGAAAGTCGAGAAACACATGAAAGTAAGTATGAGTTAGGTATATCTCATTTAACATTTCCTTCTTTCATTTTAACACTTTAATTTCAAAATTTCCTTTTGATTTCATGTGCATATATATATTTTTGAAGACCGTTTCATATTTCACTACTTTGACATGTGATGATATTCAATTGGGTAATATGTATACCCCAAAATTTTGACACTTGTTAACCATATTTTTTGTACAAGGGATGTTGATGCATCATCCTCTTGAGTGGGTGCCTTAAGGAGCCTAACAAGATTTGGGTATTATCGGACCTGGTCATGTGGGGTAGACTACATCATTTGAGAGATGTCACTATTAGCCTTAATTACCATATACTTGTCTCATTTCTTTCCCTTTCTCACACATTGCACTCATTATGTTTATTTATCTAATTACACTCACTTACTTCCTCTTGTTGTATGATATTATCCATGCTTTCAGTCACTCTAGACCTTCGTCATTTATCCCCACTCATGTTCTAGTTTTCATTCCTAATGTTTTCAGCCTCTAATCTTAGGGTATCCCCTTAATGCCTATACCATCACCCATGAGTGATGGTGCCTATTTTGGTTTTTTCATGTCCAATGTCATTACTTATAGGTGATGGCATCGAGTATATACACCCCTTTGTTTTCTTGTTAGTATAACTACATCAAATAATTTTCTATCACTTGCTTACATACATTTGCACATGATCTACTCTTCCTCACACTATTTTATATTATTCACTGAATTTGGAGTCTTAAATCTTGTATCTTTTACATTTGGGTCACTCATATTGAGTTAGAACTAGAGGTTCTCTTGTTGAGCTTTCCCCTTCTCCATCGATAGCGATTCTCTCTCGGTGTTGTCTCTAGGGAGGATTATGCATCAATGGTCACACACACACACTACATGTAAGTATTTCTAACCCTCTCTAGTCTCTTGTTTTATATGTACATGCTTGTTTACTACAAATTAGAGTAGATGTATGTTTAATTTGGTTTATTTTTTTGTCTTCTTCTTACTACGCCACTTGTCTTTAATTAATCCTTAGTTGTCTCCCTCTTTATTTCATAATCCTAGTTGGATACCTATATATATCTTAGTTGTAGGCCTTGGAAACTTATAGCTACCCTATGGATAGGGCTATTATGCTATAGATTTATTAATTTAGCACTCCTTGAGCACCTTTATATTTACATGGTGTGGGCAGTCTTAGATTGGGTGCCTATATTTGAGAACCCGAATAGGAACCGCTCTTTTTACCCATCATACAAAATATCCCTGTTTGATTTTTGGAGGGAGAGGTGCATGTTCTTTATTTTTACTTGGAGATTTGGAATGCTAAGCTTGCTAAAGTATTGAGGGTGACTAGTCCCCAATTGTGATGAGGAGAAAACAAAGTGTTAGGTAGATGCAACCCAACATGGAATGGAGAAGAGAGATAAGAAAAGTAAAACCAAAGCACCTCGTGAAGGAAGAAGACAATGTATCAAATATATGCAATGACTCTGATATCTTCCCTTTAAATGTAAGAGGAAAAGAAGGGCTACTTATGAATAAATTATTCATTTTGAAACCTTCTATAACCCCATGGATCATACTACTACAAATGGATTCAAGCGCAATTTTGTAAATAAGGACACACGATAGAAAAGAGAATGAGTGGCCTTATACCCTTCCCATGCGTCATAAAAATAAATATATACTAGATAAAAAATGTATTGTACTAAAATGTAGATGCATATAGGAGACCCATGCCACCAAAATACTTGAAACTGTAACTGAAAATAGGGTCTCATGGTGAAGAAGGAGTGAAGTACTTCATGCCCCTATAAATAATTTGAACTGAGTGTAATGAATTTGAAATTGCATCAAGAAATTATACTTTAGGTGGTAATATAAACATGTTGAGGAAGTTGATGTAACTTCCCTTGAGAAAAAACATGTGAAAAGGTTAAATTTTTCCATACAGTCTTTACCAAGTTGTATGTTTTTAAACACGTGCATGATTTTCTAGATATCTATATTTTATGTTGTTTTTGAGTACTTGTACCCAGTGTATACATGTTTCTAAGCCACAAAGTATTTTTGTGTTTATTGTAGGCATAGAATACACCTAGATGAATGCCCCCTCTTTTGAGGCACGAGTGATAAATAATTTTGAGCACACAACTCAAAATAATAGATGTTTAACTATGTATGATAAATATGATAGTTTGTGTCAAAACACATAGAAAGATGTAGTGGTGGCCACTGATGATGGGATCCTAAACCTGTAAAGGAGATGCACATGTTGGAAATCATGGTGTGTAATAAGAAAAACAATAACAACAAGAAAAATAATAGTAACAATAGTAATAACACGTGTATGAGAAAACAAGTGCAAATATATAACAACAATAAAGTTAGAATTAAGAGTATACAAATAGTTTCACACAGAGGTGTATATCTATAAATATGGGACACCCACAGTGTCACAAGACAATCAAAGCCCTTGGGCCTACAAACATGGGAATAAATATCACACAAGATAGACATAAATCCACAAACATGAGACACCCGTGGTGTTACAACACAATAAAGGAACTTAGGCCATGATCAATGAATCAAGAAAGTAATAACACACTCAACTAGTAAGTATGTGTAGAAAACAAGAGTGCCAAAGTGTGATGAAATAACATAAAAACTAATATTGATAAAACATGTAAAATAAGATGTGTCAATGTTCTGTAAAACACGTGTTATTCCTATTAGATCAAAAGATATAATGTACACAATATATGTAACCAAGCGTGAAGAGGAAGTAAAAAGGAACTATAATGAAATAATAACACCTATAGAAATTCTGGGTAAAGGACCCACCAATACTTGTCATTGTGTACCACTCTGTGTATTTCATGCATTAAGCTCAATATACTACATGAACTCATGTGTAAAGAGTAAAGAGATATGTTATGTATCGAACTAAAGTGACAAACAATATATATAACGTAAAGTGATAGCAACTCAAGTTATGTGTACAAGTCTTGATTTTGTATTTTTACAAATATATGAATGCTTTTTGTATTTTTTAACTATGCCAATATTTTTATATTTTTTATTGTTTAGCTATGAATAGAGAGGGGTAGTACAAGAGATACCCAATGAGAACCTCCTAAAGTGGTGAAGCAATTATCAGAGGAGATGGAGGCTCGTGCCTCAATTTTACCAAAGAATGTGACTCAAATGCAAGTGATATAGTAGTGATGGATGCCAAATAAGGTATGTGAGATAAATGGGATGAAACAAATGTGTGGCGAGTGTGTGAAGTAGAATACCTACGGGGAGGACTAAAAGAGTGAGTAATCCAAGACTTAACATGTACACTTGAACACTTCATATGAATTAGAGATATTACATGCACACTAAAGGATTGACGTGGGATCATACGAGAGCCACTAGAGATAATGTGTGAAGTGGAATACCTATCTAGAGACCTAGGTAGACTAGAGACATGAGATAAAGTGTGTGTAACCAAATGCCTATCAAGATACCTAGGAGGAGTAGAGATGTTAGAGATATTTTTTAAAACCAAATACTTATTCATAAATGTACGAGGAGTAGGGATATAAATTGTAAAAGAATGACTAGGCAAGCTAGAAAAAGGGGCCTCTAAAGGATCACCTCGAATTATGACAACATGATGATTATGAATAAACTTGAAACATTGGTGAATGACTGATGAAATATACCTAAGAAAACATAACCAAGGGAGACCTAAGCGAAATGCACCAAAGCTAAGAGTAACAATAACCAAGAATAAAACTAATGTAGTGATAAAACCAACTATAATGTGTAGATTTATACATCGATATTGAGGATTACAATGGAATGTGAGATTATTTGTAGAATTTCTAAGAGATTGAAGTAGCGTCAGAAAGAAGGCATTATCCTTATTTTGGATCAACCAAACCACAATCTATAGGTACTTGATTAATAGAGATAGGAATGGAAAAAGTATCAAAACCAAGCGTGTCATTTATATTAGACTTATCAAAAGTGATAATCGGTGTAGGATATGACATGTGAGTAATAATGCCAATCATTTCATCCAAAGGGTGATCATAAGAGGGTGATGGTGGCACCTCATGATAAGCATTATGCACTTCTGAAGTAGATTTATCATTATTATTTAGATATGTACACACATATAGAGCATTAACAGATAAATTAATTAGAACATGTGTTAAATAGAGTAAAACACAAAGAGGCGAGTTAACTTAGCTATTTGACTAGTGTAGAAGCTAATCTAGGTGTGATAAAGGGATGAGCTGGTTAGAAATCTCCAACAAATAATTTATCTATGTTTATAGAGATACAATGTACACATGAACAAAATCATTTTTTTGGACCAAAGTATTTTCCATTTTCTACTTAATGGATAGTTTGGTATGGGAAATAAATGATGCTCTATAACTTTCTAAACCTCTTCTAATGACTAGAATATGCTTTTCTGTGAAGTATTAGGTCTTGAAAATATGCAAAACACTATGAAATCAACCAAATTAACCCATAACCCTTAATTAGGGAAAAACCACTATATAAAGGTTAGAGGATGGGTTGAAATGCAATCCATTATCACTTACATTGGCACTACTCTAAAGGATGCCTCGAATTGCATGTAGTTCTCCACCTAGAGATATGACAAACTACTACATTGATGCACCTATATTTGATAACTTGATCACTTGTTATTACTTTGTAATGACTTGGCTTACTTGTGCTTATATTAATTTTGATGGATTTTGATTTGGGAAGATGTGGGGGATGTTCCTATTGTTTGTTACTACATTAGGGAAATTTAGGAGAGTTTCATATGCCTTTTGATAGACATTGGCTAGCGGAGTTTTTGGAAGTTCCAGGTGAGTAAATGAGAGAATTAGACTTACTTATATAGGATTTTGTAGATATAATTTTTCATTAAGTACGACCCATAGTGAAAGTATCAACCCATAAAAGATAAACAAATTGGGAAATTAATCATTGAGTCATCCTTGGTGGAACCATTTTTCCTAATCTGACAAAATAGTTGGATGGTTTGGCCTAGGAGGATGTAACGAACCATTACACCAAAACCTCAAGGCGTTAGTGAAATCTACACATGAGGATCATAACATCCCACCACGCTTCCGTAGCCCAAACCCCAAGCTAGATTTGCACCCATATAGCGGGACCCCGCCCTGCCCTATACGAGCCCCAGGCGAACACTGCAATGCCGACATAGCTACCCGTGCCGGGACTCAAACCTGGGTGGTCGCTCTGATACCAAATGTAACGAAACCATTACACCAAAACCTCAAGGCGTTAGTGAAATCCGCACATGAGGATCATAACAGAGGATGATATAATGATGTAAATATATATAAAAATAAATTAAGATAAGTGGATTGCTTGTGATTTATGTGAACATTTTTTTGTAGATGATTGATCAGTGTAATAAGAATAGAAAATCTTGCAATAGAACTAAGTAGAGAAAGTCCTATAAAAGAACTAAGGATGGAGTATGATATAATAATCAGGCTCATGATTTAAGGGATTATGAAAATACTTACATTATCAAGTGGTAAATCACCAACTTAGTGTATATACATGCACATGCACACATGCACGTGTGCGCGCATACACACATAGGCACACACATGCACATACACAGACACACACAACCACACACACACACATGAACACACACAAATACACACATGCACATGTACATGCACACACACATGCAGTACATAGACACACCCACACACATGCACACACACTACATGAACACCCACACCCACATGCAAACACACACACATATATTTTTACACCCTTACTAAATATATATATATATATATATATATTAAAGTGAGTTAGGTAAACTAAAAAGGATGTAAGGGGAGCTACAAGAGGTTATTCTAATCAATTAATTTCCAACATTAATTATGCAAATCAAAATAAAATTAATTATTACAAATATTATATAAAATATTCTATAAGATAAAAAAAAGAGAACGAGTTCACTTAGTTGATTACAGATGGATTTGGGAAGTTCTAAGTGTGCATACTACTAGAACTAGGAGATATAAACATGTAAGTTCTTTATTTTTAGAATTGTAGCTAGAAAATGACCCGGTGCAAAACCGTACAGATTTTCTAGGATTGTATGTATGGTTTTACACCTATTGTATGGTTTTGACTCTGCTATGTAACTTTATGAGATTGTCACATGTATGGAAATTTATGTTGTTGTCACACCTTAGTTGATCATGCTGCAAAATCCCTCTAAATATTTTGAGTAAGAAATCAAACCCTAGGAAAGGGTAGGAAATCCTACAAAACAAACGATAGTTGGGTTAAAGTGCAATCCTTACACCGCCAAAGCACTGCACTGAAGAGGCCTCAAACCACATGTTGTTATCCACCTAACATGTTATATCTAAATGAATTCAAATATGATTTGGCAATTAGAACCTCTTCAATAATGCTTAGAAATGATTTTGGATCTTTCTAATACTTGAGATGAAGATGTTTGAGTGCTTTCAAATGAGAGAAGTTGATTCCTTGACCTGGTAGAATGCTTCATACATGTAGTGGTTGTTTCTCTAATGATTGTGCATGAGATTTGGTGAGATTTAGGGAGCCTTGAGTGCCTTTAGAGCTATCTTTTGCTATAGGAGTTCAAGAGAATTCCAAGTTAACAAATGATGTGAGTTTAACTTGCTTATATATGGCTCCAAAGGTACATGGAAAGGCTGATTTGGAGGGATAAACAACCTAATGAAGAATATATAATTGAAAGATCAGATGTAGGATATGTCGGTCCAAAACCATACAAGTCGGCCAAGATCAGAATCTACAAGCCGACTAAAGTGGACGTTTTTAAACAAGGGTGAAAACCATGAAAACTGAAGGTTGCATCCTATCAGACAGAGTCTATTTATGAATTTTATGCATTTAAATCTTAGAATTTGTCGACATATTAGTGTGTGTGAATGAACAACTTAGATAATAATCCTCATGATGTAGTGAGCATGGATAAGAGTGTATTTATCTTAGCAAGAGTGCATTGTTAAAACAAGTAGTGTTAAAGAGTAAATTACCAAATTTGAGTGTTTATAGTAGTGGTCGAGATGAGGAACATGATTGTGTGATTCCCATGAGAGATTTTGTTTTTAAATTGGGAAATGGTAGCTAGAAGAAAAATAGAATAATGTGTGCCAAATAAAATTTAGCTAGTGAAAAATTCCACAAAGATAGTCAAAATGTAGATTGAGACTATTTCTAGGTGGCTTTGGGGTTATTTTTATATTTAGATTCATTGGGATGAGTTTGTGATTTTAATTATAGGAAGGGTCGCACACCCATGAGATAGACAATATCAACCATGTTAAATTATTCAATCACATCAGGGATTATGGCATTGATTTTTTATAACATGACTAATGGTCCTTGATTTTAGGTGGCCAATGCCACTAGAGTAAGAGGATATTTTCATGGTGGAAAATGACATTATGTTTGAGTGTTTGATATAGAAGGAAAACGATAATTGTTACTTAGTGGCCAATCTTATACAAATTTGCATGGTCGATGGTGTTTGATAGTGTTATATTTTTATAATTATTTTGGATAGAGATCTAATGGGTTATTTTTATTTTGATATTTTTTAGGTTCCATGAAGGATACAACTACAAAGATCATTAGATGTGGAATGACTACTAGAGTTATTACATGGTTTGTTTATGTAGGATATGTCACAAATACAAGGCCTATATTTTGGAGGAATTATATAGATAGTGTGAATCCCATTGGATCTAAATATGATATAAATGTTTTTCAGACACTTGGAGTTTAGGTCCAACTCTTTTAGATTGAGGGCCGAAGGACAAACGATAGGGGTATCTATCACATTGTAGGATGTGCACATGGTTATTGGAATGCACATTTAAGGAGTATGGATGTTTTGTGACGTTCTTTATAGGATAATAGATAGGAGGGACTTATCACATTGGGATAATAATAGTGATGATTATCATATGAACTCATCGATGTTATGATTGAGTGTCATGTTTACTGCTTAGATTATGGATATCTAGAAGGTAATTGTTAGTATGGTTGTGGCATGGATCTTGTCCCACAAAGTAGATGGATCAATACCGTTATTTATGATATTGGCATACAAGAATGTAATGGAGTTTGGTATATAGTTCAGCTAGGGGATTTCCACATGGGTATGACTAGTACATGACCAATATAATATTTTAGTCAGATAGTAGATGGATGCATGGCCCATTATTACTTTGGTGGCTTGGATCTATGTGTGCTTCCCAATATACAGACCTTAAGGGGACACCACTATAGGTAGTAAGGAATGTTTTAAGGACACAAAAATGAGAGAGAGGCCTAAAAATGAGGGATGTAGTGGGATCTAAGTCAATGATTCATGTTATGAAAGATTAGGTAGTATGGTATATTTATATAGGGACAATGGATTAGTGACCCAATTGGATGACAATTATTATTGTTGAAGGTATTATGTGTGGTTGGTGGAGACACTCAATTGGTAGAGTTCCTTTATAGTTGGGGCACCTGAATCATGTAGTAACACTACCCCTCATAGAGTATTGATGATGAAATTCAACATAGAGAGGAGATAGAGAAGGTCAGATAACATTTACCCCACCATTGAGACCACACCAAATTAGGTTTGCATCATAACTGAGTGCTAGGAGACAATGATAGAGGGGAGTAAGAGGAATAGAGGGGCCAAATGTGATAGAGGTGGGTGATAACCCTAATAGATAATATACTAAGGAACAAGAGAGATACTTAGGTGATGACACCACAAGTGGTCGCTATAGAGACTTAGAGGAGGATATATATTATCCATAAGTACATAGATTTCAAATTCATGATGTAGGAATGTAGACAAAGAGTGGATGCTTCGAAAGGATTAATGGTGATATTGGTTCCATGAGATAGGTGGGAAAAATTGGTAGGATCCCATGTATATTGAGATATGATAATGATGGGGAAGTTTTGGGAGGTTATGTAGATGGAGTTTTCATGGTTGAGAGACTTGGTGATCCATGTGAGCCTCAAAGTGATTTAGGTAGATTTGTGTTGAGAGTGTTATAATAAAGTATATTGATTTTTCATATAGATTAACATTGATTTTATATGTTTTTTTATCGCAAAGTGGACCACAACCAAGTGAAACTCATTTATTAAGGGTGTACACTATGAGATCTTGGATGACACATTGGACCCGATGGATAATTATGTGATGAAATATCTCATATCAACAATGGCCGTAGACTCAGTGAGTGCATTTAGGCTTGTAGGTGAGGTAACTCCTGAGCTTTAAAGGTATCAATATTTTTTTTCGAAAATAACTCCCCTAGTTGTTTTAACAACTTACATCCCCATTCTAGCTCTGAAGTTGAAACATTTTAGGTTATGCGCACTTTGGTTGTTCCCTTGGCACAATTTACTTAGTTTTAGTTCTTCCACGCACCCTTGCGCACCCTTCCTACTTCTTCCTTGAGCCTGATGCTCCCTCCTGCATAGCTTCTATGCACCTCCACCTTCCCCTTCATTCTTCTATCCTCTTCAATTTTCCCTTACGCACACTCCTTACACATCTACCTTGTTCCCCGGTCATTACGTATTACTTGCGTGCACCCTCTATCTTACCTTCCATCTTGGCCAAGTCCCCTGCATACTTTCTCCACCCTCTTTCCTTTCTTATCGCCGTGAACTCCTCATTTGAATGTCATGCCTTGCCTGCATAATTGTATCCTTCTACAGAAATGCACCCTCACTATTTCCCATGTGTGTAACTTTTGTGCATTTGATTTCTACATTTCCCTTTCATGCCTCTTGCTTTCATGCGCTCACCTTGCACATTCTTCTGTGCTAGTCACTGTGCCACATGACAACTTGTTAGATTGAGTGTATCACATGCAACCTATTAAAGCATGCCAACTAGGTGCCAAATCCTTGTAATGAGTCAATATGTGAAATATAGAAGAAAATACAAAGCAAATTAACAATCCACCGAACCCTTTAGCCGATCAGAGTGTGTCATGTGTCATTGCATGTTCATCTTACATTGTAGATTTCAAATCATCATAACTTAAACTACAGAGCTTGGATCCACACACTTTTAGTCTCACTGGAAAGGTATTGACGTGGGCCACACGATAGACCATTAAAATAATATTTTAATGGGGTTTGGTAGGTAAAGAACAAGGAAACATGTTTCAGCCATTAATACACAAATCCAGTTGGTTCAACCACCCAGATTTGATCTGATTTTCCCTTTCCTTCTTCCATAAGTTAAATCAACATAGGGAGGTAGATCTAACATCCTTGTAGGAAGATTTACAGATAGTTATTGCTTGTTATTGGTGGTTGAGATTTTGAATATGAGTTTCCCTCTTATTTCTCCTCCTTTTCTCTCCTTCTTTTCCTATAAATGGTAGAGAAGTGCTCATTGTAAAATGTTGGACTCCTTTACTTTGCAAGAGCATTATTTTGGTACTGCCTTGAATTTTATGTTTTAGGCCTTTAGATCTAGTTCTCTGTATGTGGATAATTTCCTCTTCCATCATTGTAATCAATTGAGCATCTTTCAGAAGCAATTAAAGTTTATTTTTTGGCTATTCTCTACCCTAGATTTTTTTATTGCATCTTCTTGCCTTTCCCTTTGCGTTAATGGTTTGTTGTGCATTTTCACATCCCTTACAGGCCCCTTTTCAATTTTTCTTAATGAAAATGGATGTGTAAGTGTGCTTTAAATTGTGGTACACATGTCTACCCTCTTTGCATGCATTTTCCTTCATTTTCTCTCAGAGCATATTGTGTTCATCCCCTTCTTTCTGGTGCTATAGCCTTCCCTTAGTTTAGATTTCCTTTTTTATGCATCTCCTTCTCACCTTGGTCCCATGGGATCACAAAATAATGGTATGTAGTTGTATTTCCCCTCCTAGGAGTAGTGTTAATGGTATAAATAGGTAGAGGAACCAACCTTCTCTAGAGGTATGTCTCAAGCGCACAAGGTCCCACAACTTGGAGATAGTCCCATGTTGCCTCAAAATCTCAGTTCATCTTGATTTGGGATGAGTGAAATTTTGAGCTCCAATAGTTTATGGCATGCCCAATGGGACAAGTACTAAAAGCTTTAATTTCATCATTGCTAGGTTTGGTGTGTGACTTAGTGATTTCCAGCCTTTGGAGGCTCATTTTAACACATATAACAACTCCCAACTTCTAGATCTCCTATTTTAAGCAGTTTGTGCACCTTTTTCATGAAAAGGATACATACTAGACAAAGCACAACAACTGAAGAGTCCTTTGAGTATCTTCAAATTTCTCCAAGAATAAGAGGTAGCAGAGCTACCACGCACATATCTCCATCTCTAGCATGTCATGTAATTTTCACTCCTCTCGCCATACCTTCTACATGACCTATCATGGTATCTCCACCACCTTACAGAAAATTTCCATTTTTCAAATTTACTAGTGGAAGTCATTTCACTTTGAATGCGTAATATGACATGCCAATAGTCGTTCTTAAAATCATCCCACACTTCACCAGGGAGAATCAAGTTACTCCTGCCAAGCATATCCATGATGTTTTAAATTTGTGCTCTAGTTATCTAGTTATACATGATGATGTAGCAGTTAGGTTGCTAGCATGTTTACTCAAAGGTAAAATGCTCCAATGGTATAGGATCTTGAGACCTGCATCCATTATTAGTTGGGATGATCTTGGCATAACTCTTTGCAACTATTTTGAGGATAAGTCAGATCACATATCTTTGGTAGAATAGTTGACAACAACAAAGAGAGCGCCCAATGAGCAGATGACTAATTTCAATATCAGATTTCAAAAAATTTGGGATAGGATTCCTCAAGTGGTAAGGCCTACATCCCAACATGCTTTCCTATATTATCTAAAGGATTTGAATAGTGAAATTTCAGTCATGATTTAGTCTATGGGGGTAGAACCTTACCATCTACCTATAATATTGTAATTAGGGCCGAAAATAGTCTTATTAAGGCAGGTAAATTAGCCCCTAGACAACCCATGCCCTTATTTCCTGAAATGCCTCAAGTTCCCTAGCCTTCCATTACCCCTATTCCTTAGCAGAGTTCTCAACCCGTTGCTTCCACATCCTATTCTCCTGTGCAACAAAATGAGGGTGAAGAAATGAAAGCCTTGATTAGAAATATATCAAATAAAGTCATATCCTTATAAAATCAGTAGGCACAAGCCTTCAAAAATAAATATAATCAAGGACTTAATCAAATCCATCACCCCTTTATAAATCAATACCCAAATCAAAGATATGGGAAGAACCAACAAAATGACAAATGACATGCTAATGCACATCTCCCACTTCAGACTATTGCCCCTGCGCAACCTCTTCCGACACCTAGTTCAAGTTAAACACTTATTCCAGTTCAGAACAACATGGTCCAAGAGACAAAGTAGTACTTTCCTTATAATATGCCCCATAGCTAACATAACTGCACTAATGCCTTGCATTTGTAGGCCTATATGATTCAAATTGCTTCAGGTAGTGAGCCTTCCACTAGTATATGCGAACCATAAAATGAAGAAGTACCGAAAGTTGTTCTTGAGGCCAACCTTATGTTATTTGGTGTGGAAAATTTTTGTGTGATAAATAAACCTATGGATAGCTCAAATAGGCCACACACATAAATTGCTGACAACACAAGATACAAGAAGAGAATGCTAGAAATTAATGTGCAACATTCCACTTCTGCCACAAAGGATGAACCTCAAAAGAAAAGAGATGCAACTCATCTTCAAGCATCAAAGGATGCTAATGCACCCAAAATTCCTGATACGTAAGTTCCTACATGTGAGGTTTCATGCAATGCTCCAATAGAAGTGGCATGCACCCCTCCTATGGTAGGTCAAGCCTTTGCGCAAGCTAAGGCCCTCGCCTTTGCACCTGAACAATTAAGAAAAGATGTTGTTGTGCCTCAAATACACAATTCCATGGGATTTCTATTAAACATTGTTGACCAAATGAAGAGGAAAAATGTAAATGTTATAATGTGAGATGCCCTATCCAGTCCATCTTAGTGCGACCTATTGTATGCAGCTTTGGTGCAACTCCCAGGCATTGATCCAGTCATCCAAAGATCTCATGCTGTTGTCAACATTTTTCAAGAAGAGGAGAAACAAGTAAACAAGGTTGTCAAAACCTCACCTTTCTATATGTCCTTGATAATAGGAAAACATCTTATGCACAACTGTATGATTAATTTAGGGGCTAGTACTTCTGTCATGCCAAAGAAAATCATTGATGTCCTAGGTATTGAGTACACCCCCATGTCTAAAGAAGTCTTAAAATTGGATGACTCAACTATCACCACTCTAGGAATCATCAAGGATCTTGAGTTAACCTTCCATGCATGTCCAAGCCTAACCATAACTCAAGATGTGTCAATTATTGACCTACCTCCTTTGTTTTCCCTTTTCCTATCAAGAGATTTCACTACCAAGGTGGGTGGTTACTTATCTTTTGATTAGTCTCATATGTTACCAAGAACCAGGTATGGCACCCAATTTACCATAAAAGCTGAGAGCATATTTTCCTATCATGTTGAGTTATATGACCCATCCCCTCTCTAAGCCAATTGCATAATCCAAGAAGGCCAAGAACAAGATTCAGTTTCAGTAGAGCAACCTATTCCTCCTCCTATACTTGATTTATTGTTAGATGAATGGGCCAAAAGGTACTATGAGTTTTATCCTTATGACATAGCTCTTACAACCTTTGAAACTAGCCTTGGTACTTACTGTATCCTAGAAGAATAAGCTATGCTGACTAGTGTGCTCAAACAAAGTGAAGAAAATTTTGGAATGTGGAAGTTATACTTTGATGGCTCCAGAAGCAAAAATGGCACAACTGTTGTTCTTATTTATCCCAAGGAGGAGAAATTATTTTTTGTACACATGCTATAGTTTACATGCTCCTACAACGTAGTAGAATATGGAGCATTGGTGATTTGTCTTATAATTTCTAAAAAATGATAGATTAAGGCGTTATAGATCTTTGGGGACACAAAATTGGTCACCCACTAGGTAAAAAAAAAGCACCCAATAAAGAATAAGCTTTTCAAAGCTTATAAATATATAATTTTGGACCTCTTAGAGAGCTTTGATGCTCTAAATCTGCAGGTGGTGCTTAGAAATATGAACAAAGAAGTAGATCAGATGGTCGCACTTGGTTCATAATTCTCACCTGCTGAGGACTTTGTGAAAGGAAATGCGCAACATGTTAAAATGGCGATCAGGCCATCTATACCTGATAATGACGTCAACTGGAAAGTGTTTGATAGCGAAACATAAACCATATAGTTCATCTAGAATGAATTTGAGTTCTCTTTAATCATGCAAGCTGAATTACACTATAGCTATGGTGACCAAGTGATACAAATAAAGACAATACAATTGCTTAAAGGGCAGGTTACCTTAGAGAAAAATTTCAGCCCTGATGATGGGTTCAAGTGTGAAGAAAAGTATGTGCATGATGCACAAGAAGACTACACTCTAGTCATTATTGCGTGCAACAAAGAGTTGCTAATTGGCAATGATTGCATGCAAGATGAAAAGCAGGCCTTCATTTCTCTCTATTAAGAATACAACAACATCTTCTCATGGGAGTATGAATACGTAAGAGGATTTGATCCAAGTGTTGCTCAACACTCCATTAACCTTGATCCTAGCATCAAACCTATCAGATAAAAGTAAAGGTCAGTAAATCTAAAAATAGAGCCCCTCATGAGGAAAGAGTTGTCTAAACTCATTGAGGAAAAGATAATATTCCCCATTAAGTACTCTACTTGGGTCGTGAATCTTGTTCTCATGTGCAAGAATAATTTTGAAATCATACTTTGTGTTGATTTTAGAGATTTGAATAAGGCATCTTTGAAGGATCACTATCATTTGCCTTGTATGGAGTAGATTCTGTAGACTGTGACTAGCACCCAAATATTTTCCATGTTCGATGGGTATTCTAGTTTCAATCAGATTATGGTCAAGGAAGAGGATCAATTCAAGATGAAATTTACAACCAAATGGGGAACATATACATCCCAAAAGAGCTGGTTGGTTTGTTAAATGCAGGTGTAGCTTTCTAATGAGCCATGAACATTGCGTTTAAAGATTATATAAATAAGTTCATCCTAGTTTATTTGGATGACATAACTATCTTCTCAAATTAGAGTATGGACCACATGATGCATCTGGAAAAGGTATTTAAGAGATGTAGAGAATTTGGGGTGTCTCTTAACCCCAAGAAGGGCAATTTTTCTGTTGTGCAAGGTAAGATTTTAGGCCATGTGGTCTCAAAGGATGGTATTGCCATTGATCCTAAGCACGTTTTTTCCATCCTCACTCTTTCTTTGTCAGTGCATAAGAAATTTATACAATCATTCCTAGGAAAGATCAATTTTGTTAGGAGATTCATTCCTAACTTTGTAGTACTGGTTAGGCCCATCACCCTCATGCTCAAGAAAGACTTAATATTTAAGTGGACAACAAAAGGAAAATAGAGCTTCAAAAAAATCAAGCAAGAGATTGCTTACTTGCTAACACTCATCAATCCGGACTATTCCAAGGATTTAATCCTATATGCTTATGGAGCTGATGTAAGTGTTGTTGTTGTCTTAACATAAGAGAGTGAACAAGGACTGGAGCAGCTAGTAACTTTCTTCAGTCAAACATTGAAGGATTATGAATTAAAATACAATCACATAGATAAACATGTCTTCACCATCATGTGCACTCTAAAGAAGTTCAAAAGTATGCTCGTCACAAACCATGTCAAGGTATTAGTTTCATAGTCAGGTGTGAGAGACTTCATCATGGGAGAAGAAATCAATGAGAAGAGAGAAAGATAGGTGACCAAAATCATGGAGTTTGATGTGACTATCAAATCCACTAAAATTTTAAGAGGAAACACGCTCTATAAGAAACTTGCAGAGGATGCACAATTTAAATATGAGACTTCATTACTTTTAGATGAAGAGCTCCCGCGTGTTGAAACTGAGAAAAATGAAGATCCTAAAGCATGCACCTGGATGAAGAAAATGGTCACATTCCTTTCATTGGGCACATACCCTCTTGGTTTGAGCAAGGAAAAGAGAAGACATCTAAGGCTGAAATATATTCCATTCGTGCTAATTGATATCCTTCTCTTCAAAATAAATCTTGATGGCATGTTGCTAAGGTGCATTGATGGTGCACAGACTAAAAAAGTCTTAGAAGAATTTCATGACGGATTCTCTGGTGGAAACTTCTCTGCCAAAGAAACAACAATGAAGATCATTAAGGCAAGATACTTTTGTCCTACCTTGTTCATGAATGTGTAGAATTAAGTAATGAAATGCAAAGAATGCATTTTCTTTTTAGGAAAGAAGAAATTGGCTATGCTTCCCCCCTGACCAATCTAAGAAAATCAACCTTTCACGTAACAGGGCCTCGAATTCATAGGCATGATGAATCAACCTTCAAGCACTGGCTACAAGTGGGTGCTGACAACAACATACTACTTCACCAGATGAACTGAATATGCCACACTCAAGGAATCAACTGAGTCAGTCATGCTTGACTTTCTCAAGAGTATTGTAACAAGGTTTGGCATTCCTCAGACCTTTATTTATGATAATTCAAAAGCCTTCATGCTATCCCAAATTTCCCCCCTAGCAAATTTGATCAAGACAACTCATGCACATAAGAAAATTATGAAGAAAATGACTCAAACCCATGAGCTCACATTCCAGGATGACAAACAGGTTATAGCAGGGTTGAAAACAAAGGAGCAGTGCCATAGAGGAACCAGGAGCAAGAAGGAAAAGAAGTGGTGAAGTTTCAAGGTCTTCGGGCTCAAAACCATTCAGGAAAGAATCTAGAATCGACTACGTATGGAAGAGCCAGTAGAGAAAGCCACGTGTCCTAGCGATGATTCTCTAAGATGAATCCATAAAGGGAGGCTCAAATAAGCCCCACATCTCCATGTGTCCTAGGTCAAAGTGGGCCGTCGGGGGGTTTCTGATTTTTGCATTTCATAAAAAGGGGGAAAAGGTAAATTAGAGACCCGTAAGCCCAATTTTTTCTCTAGTCTGGTTGCCACGTGTCCCATATAAAAAAAGGAAAGCCCAAATGAGTGCCAGGCTACTGCGTGGCCTTGGTAGATGAAAATGGAGAAAAGTCTTCCAAGCCATTAACGAAGAATCCAATCTCTTCAACTACCAGATCTGATTGGATTCAATCCGTTGGGGAACTAGAAGCGACATATTGTGGGAGGATTTACAGGAGGCATTTATATTCAGTGGTTGAACTTTCAAAGTGGGATTTGATGCATTTCTCACGGTGGTTGGAGCAGGATTCAAATTTTCCCTCTTCTCTCTCTTTTCTTTATATGTATACTGTAACACTTCTTGTTTGAGAAGAAGAGACATTCTAGGCATAGAGAAACTCTGTCAAATTTGTTTCTCGATGCCATTTTTGAGCAACAAACCTTCTCCCACACTTGGTAAATGTATTTGTGCCTCTATTCCAGAAATGTAATGCTATGTGTACCTTCTAGAGCAATAAAAACATGTTTTTGTGTTGTTCTTCAACCCTTTTCATCGTTTTGTTGTTTCTATGTGCCTCTCCCTTCCAGGTTTGTTTTTCTGTGCATGTATTTCACATTTGCAGGTGCAGGATATTGTGTTTCATGGAGTTTAATGGAAAATTTAAAGATCTGGGCTGTGTCCCTCGTCTCCATTTTCTCTGTTTATTTCTCCCTCAACAGAATATCTCATTCCCTTTTCTTACTGCTACCACCTCTGTAGTGTAGGATTTCTTTATTTTCATGCTCTCTCTCTCTCTCCCCCTGGTCCCTTGGAATTGTTAGATTAGGAGTAGATAGTCTCATTTCCTTCCTTAGAATTAGTTTAGTGCTAGGATTAGGAAGAGGAACCAACCTTCTCTAGAGGATTATTTCCATTTGCAAGTCCCACAGCTTGGGGAATGATTCAATGTTATGTAAATTACACCAAATGACCCTGCATTAGAAAAGTAGATCCATAACTCATTTGGGGGTGTTGTGATTTCACACTAACAGTTTTGGCATGCCTGGTGGGATAGGTCTGAAGCACCTTACCACTTCACTTCATCAAGTTTGATGTGCTCTTGGTGAAGATTTCAGCCTTTGGAGGCACTTTCAAGCACATCTTGTGACTCCATCTGGTCAAAAACCCATTCTCTGAGTTGCAGACATTTTCCATCCATTTCCACTCATTTCATCCATTTTCTTCTTCCATCTCTTTCATTTTCTCTTATTCCATGAGTTTGTGCAATCATGACTTCATTCCCTTCATGAAACTCACACTTACAACATCACAATCCACCTCCAATGCATTTCCCAACTCCTCCAAATCAACATTATGATCAGATCCAAACCATAATGCTTACCCATATGAAAAAAGTCAAATTCAGTTTAACCATGGAGCTTATCAAGAAAAATGGGGCGTATACAATGGTGAAAACTATGTGGAGAATGACGGTTTATTAGAGAAAATTCAAAAAATGGAGGCTGACATGGTTCAATCAAGGGGCATAACATGAATGAAGGCATTCAAGATTGGTTATAGGGCACCTTGTCCATGGGAAGGCCCTTTTCTAAGACATTACAAACCTTAAGAGAAGCTTGACTTCATGGTTGAAATGTTGCCCCAACTTGCACAATGGACTAAGGAGATTGGGGCTTATGAGTTGGAGTCAAGACAACCTTGTCAATGGGTAAGTCGAACATCTCATAGCTTTTATTTTTCTCTTTCCCAAGGGGCACCATCTCAACCCAAACTCCAATTTCCAAGCTCCTCACTTGCTGCCCCAAGTGTTGATTTCATTTCTCCATCTCAGTTCTTCTATCCTTTTCCCTTCCAAAAATTCATCCCCTCCAAACAAACAAGAAGTTGCACCTCCCATCCCACCAAAAACAATTGCAAAGATGGTTGAACCCCAACCTACCACTCCTCTTGCTTTCTTAAGTCCATGTCGGGAGAAGACTCAAGAATCCAGTCAAGGAGAACAACATGAAGAGGAGCCCAACACAAAAGAAATGACAAACAATCTGAAGAGTTGGGCTACTAATCTTGGGTTTACAAAGATCCCCTTGATGGTCAAGCCAATAGAGGAGGTCAATATTGAAGAACCAGTGGTGGTTGAGGCTAAGTTTACAGCAGAAGAAGAGCAATAACAAGAGGAGGAACAATCAGTCCCAAGCCCCATTGAAGAGGAGCAGCTGGGAGAGATCAAATCAATTTTGAGGCCACTCAATGAAGAAGGCATCATTGAAGATTTTTTGCTTTCATTTCAATGGCCTAATTTGATTGATGAACCCATGATGGAGGAGGACCATATAGTTTCAAAGGCTCCAAGTGTGGAGCAGGCCATAGAAGAACCTTCGGTTCTTCCTCCCACTTCATCCCCTTCAAGCTCTGATGTTGAAGAAGAGTTTGAGCTTTCAAACTTCATGCTTGAGGATGAAGGGAACCATAGTGAGTCAATTGTAGATCAAGAGGACACCATGAAGGAGGTTGAGCACCTACAGTAGGATAGCAAGGAGGCAGGTTACTTGTCTGACTTGGAGGATTGCCTTGATGGAGGGGAACCCATGGACATCACATCATTTTTTCCTCCATCTCTCACATCCCAAGCTCATGAGCCTGCTCCCATGGAGGAGAACATTCAAGAACAACAACTTTCACTTCATAACAACCCTCTAGAACCAAGATTGGAAGACATGGCTCTCCCATTTTCTTCACAGGAGAAGGAAGAGAAAAAGTAGGAAGATGTCCCCATCTCTCCCACACCATCCACCCAAGAAGGTCCACAAGAAGACTGCATTTTTGGAGTCAAATTTCAGAAAAAATGGGCACATCCAAAGGATCAGACTGTGCCCAATCAGGTACTTGGCTTCATTAGAGCCAAGGGAGAAGCCAAAACCAGTCATGCCTATTTCAGGGCATGAGAATGAGCATCAAAGTACCAAGGGTCATCATCAACACCTCTAGAAGTCTGATGCAAGTTAGCTTGAGGAGGTATTTTCCATTAATGTCGATACCTTGATGATTTGGGTGGAGGACCAACTTATTGTCAGTTTTCCACTCATCCAACTAGCCATGTTCAGTGACAAATCAGTTGCATGGCTGCCATTTTTGAGGAAGGGAAGCTATTTCTCCCTGCCAATTGTAGGTTTTTTTTGAGTTCCCTTTGCTCTTGGTTAGAGTAGAGTAGGTAGGTGTTTTTTAGTAGAAGAAGTGATTTGCACACTCTACATATCCCACTTGGGGTATGTATGATTTTTAGTTTGTACATAGTTTTTGGTGCTGTTGTATTGCTCTTGCACAGTGCTTTTAGTTGGATTTTGGTGAAGTTCAACTTCAAGTTTCAGTGGGTTTCCAAGCAGCCCAGGGGTCAGTTTTTAAATTTTAGATTAGTTTCATGTTTATCAGGTAGATTCTATGCCCAATGGATGCTCTAAGGCCACTGGTCTCTTCATCTAACAGTTAGATGTCCCTATGAGTCACCAAATTGTTATACCAAATGTAACCCTTAGCAAATTTGATCAAGACAACTCCTGCACATAAGGAAATTATGAAGGAAATGACTCAGACCCATGAGCTCACATTCTAGGATGAAAAATAGGTTACAACAGGGTCAGAAATGGAACAATGCTGCAGAGGAACTAGGAGCAAGAAGGAAAATAAGTGGCGAAGTTTCAAAGTCTTTGGGCTCAAAACCATTCAGGAAAGAATCTAGAATCGACTAAGTATGGAAGAGCTAGCAGAGAGAGCCACATGTCCTAGCGATAATTCTCTAAGATGAATCCATAAAGGGAGGCTCAAATAAGCCCTGCATCTCCATGTGTCCCAGGTCAAAGTGGGCCATCAGGGGTTTTTTGATTTTTACGTTTCGCAAAAAGGGGGAAAAGGTAAATTACAGACCCCAAGCCCAATTTTTTCTCTAGTATGACTGCCACATGTCCCATATAAAAAAGGAAATCCCAAACAAGTGCTAGGCTGCCGTGTGGCCCTAGTGGGTGAAAATGGAGAAAAGTATTCCAAGCCATTAACGTAGAATCCAATCTCTTTAACTACCAGATCTGATTCGATTCAATCCACCGGGGGACCAGAAGTGACACACTGTGGGTGGATTTGTAGGAGGCATTGATATTTAGTGATTGAACTTTCAAAGTGGGATTCAATGCATTTCTCATGGTGTTTGGAGTAGGATTCGAATTTTCCCTCTTCTCTCTCTTTTCTTTATATATATACTATAACACTTCTCGTTTGAGAAGTAGAGACATTCTGGGCATAGAGAAACTCTGTCAAATTTGTTTCTCAATGCTATTTTTGAGTAGCAAACCTTCTCCCATGCCTGTAAAATGTATTTGTGCCTCTATTCCAAAAATGTAATGGTCTGTGCACCTTCTAGAGCAATAAAAACATGTTTTTGTGGTGTTCTTCAACCCTTTGCATCATTTTATTGTTTCTCCATGCCTCTCCCTTCCAAATTTGTTTTTCTTTGCGTGTATTTCACATTTGTAGGTGTAGGATATTGTGTTTCATGGAGTTTAATGGTGAATTTGAAGATTTGGGCCATGTCACTTCTGTCTGACCTCCCTCATCTCCATTTTCTCTATTTCTTTCTCCCTCAACAGAATATCTCGTTCCCTTTTCTCAGTGCTACCACCTATGTAGTGTAGGATTTCTTTATTTTCATGCTCTCTCTCTCCTTGGTCCCTTGAAATTGTTAGATTAGGAGTAGATAGTTGCATTTCCTTCCTTAGAAGTAGTTTAGTGCTAGGATTAGGAAGAGGAACCAACCTTCTCTGGAGGATCATTCCCATTTTCAAGTCCCATAGTTTGGGGAATGATCCAATGTTATGCAAATCACACCAAATGACCCTGCCTTAGAAAAGTAGATCCATAACTCATTTGGGGGTGCTGTGATTTCGCACTAACACTTCCTTGGTACGAGAATTTTTTATTAGGATTTTAGTCTTGGCATTTATTTGAAGACTTCTTCCAACTACTACCCTTAAGGTAATGGCTTGGAAGAGTCAAATAATAAGAACTTGATCAAAATTATGAATGAACAATAAATATCAACCATAGAAATTGGCACACAAAGTTCTCACATGTGCTCTAGACATACAAAATCATGGTGAAAAAGGAAATAAGAACTTCACTTTACAAGATTTTTTATGGAAAGGAAGTTAGAATTCCTTTGTGTCTTGAATTTCCTTCATTACAGCTTGCCCAACAACTAGCGTTTGAAGGCACATGTCAGAGAGAAATCAGGATGGAAGAGTTGGTTGAACTTGAATAATTGAGAAACTCTGTCATGATCAAGTTAGAGCAGCATCAGTGATTGATAAAGAAATGGTTTGATAGAAAGGATAGACCTCAAGCTTTCAAAGTTGGTGATCTGGTCTTAAAATGGGATGCTGATAGAGCCAAACCAGGGTGCCATTCAAATTTTGATGCACTTTGGAGTGGCCCATATACTATCAGTTATTGCAAGGAGGATAACTCTTTTGAATCACCTCACCTCAATGAAGGTGCACTTCCAATCCCAGTTAATTGGATTTATCTCAAACATTTCCATTAATTCTTCTACATCATTATATATATTAGAGTAGTTTTGATTCCTCAAAGTACACTTTGCATGCATTGTTTGTTTGTACATAGTTATTTCCTCTTACATACTCCTTGCAGATGTTCTTTTTATGCTTCCAGGATGGCTAGTTTGCTTCAAGATTATTCCAATAGTTTTTGGTAGTTTTTAACCCTCATATATTCACATGAGGGTGATAGTTGTTCAGAGTTCAAATAATGCTTCAAGTGATTTTAGGGGATGTTCTTCAAGTTGCAGATTAGAACATGTTTTCAAACCAACTTCATGCCCAATGGACACTTCAAGGTTACTGATCTCCTTCATTTGGCAGGAAGATGGCCCCGAAAGTCACCAAGTTTTTTTCCAAAATAACTCCCCCAGTGTTTTGACAACTCACATCCCCATTTTGGATCTAAATTTAAAATATTGTAGGTTGCACACACTCTAGTTGTTCCCTTGGAACAATTTTCTTAGTTGTAGTTCTTCTGTGTGCCCTTATGCACCCTTCCTACTTCCTTGAGCCTTATGTTCCCTCCTATGCAACTTATGTGCACTTCCACCTTCCCCTTCATTCTTCTATTCTTCTATTTTCCCTTGGGTAGACTCCTTACGTACCTACCTTCTTCCCTGGTCACTACGTACTACTTGCGCATACCCTTTGACTTTACTTCCATCTTGGCCAAGTCCCCTGCGTACTTTCTCAGTGCGTCTCTTTCCTTTCTTTCCGCCATGTACTCCTCATTTGAATGTTAGGCCCCACATGCATACTTGTATCCTTTAAAGATATACACCCTCCTTCTCTCCCATGCTGGTCACTTTTGTGCCCTCACTTTTTGCATTTCTCTTTTGCTCCTTTTGCTTTTACGCACTCAGCTTGCACATTCTTCTCGTTGGTCATTGTGTCACGTGGTAACCTATCATATTGAGTGTATCACATGTAACCTATAAAAGTGCATCAACTGGGCACTAAATCCTTGTGATGCATCATTATGTGACATGTGGCAGAAAAGAAAAATTAAATGAATAGTCCACCGAACCCTTCATCCGATTAGAGCATGCCATGTGTCATTGCGTGTTCATCTTATACTGTAGCTTTCAAATCATCATAACTTTTGTTACATAGCTCAAATTTATGAAATTTTGGTCTCACTAGAAATATGTTGATGTGGGCTACATGATTAACCATTCAAATCAGATTTTGGTAGGATTTGGTAGGTAAATAATAAGGAAATGAGTTTCAGCCATTAATACACAAATCCAATAGGTTCAACCAACCAGATTTGATCCAATTTTCCCTTTCCTTCTTCCACAAGTTAAACCAACACGGGGAGGTGGATCTGACATCCTTACAGGTGGATTTGTAGGTAGTTATTACTTGTTTCTGGTGGTTGAGATTTTGAATCCAAGTTTCCCTCTTATTTCTTCTCCTCTTCTCTCCTTCTTTTCCTATAAATGGTAGAGTAATGTTCATTGTAAAAGGTTGGATTCCTTTAGTTTACAAGAGCATTGTTTTGGTAGTGCCTTGAATTTTGAGTTATAGTCATTTAGATCTGGTTCTCTATATGTGGATACTTTACTTTTCCACCATTATAATTGATTGTGCATCTTTCAGAAGTAATAAAAGTTTATTTTGTGGCTATTCTCTACCCTAGCTTGTTTTATTGCATCTTCTTCTTTTTAATTATAAGTGAAAAAAGGTTGAGGGGGCCATACCCCTTACAAGTCAGAGCTCTAAAAAGAACAGATAAGACATTACATAGCATTAAAAAAGAAACATATATATCGACTATTACATCCGAGCTCCTCCATGAGCATATAGACCAATTTAAAACACAGTAAAAAAGAGTAATAATAGTAAAGATAAAACCACAGACTAACTAACATAAAATTTAAAAGTAAATCAATATAATAACAACCACCTCAAAAAACATCACTTTTTGGCCTTTTCAATACCATCCAATACTTTCACCCATTCCTTTGATAGAGACTCAATGTTGACCCCCAACGATGCCAGGTCACATCCAACAACATCCCCTTTTATTTCATCTTCTTTCCTTTCCCTTGGCGTCAATGGTTTTTGGTGCATTCTCACATCCCTTGCAGGTCCCTTTTTGATTTTTCTTCATGAAAATGGATGTGTAAAAATGTTTCAGACTGTGGTAGATGTGTTTGCCCTCTTTGCACACATTTTCCTTCATTTTTACTCAAAGATAATTGTGTACTTCTTACTAGTGCTATTGCCTTACCTTAGTTTAGATTTCATTTTTCATGGATCTCCTTCTCACCCTGGTCACTTGGAATCATAAAATAATGATAAGTAGTTGTATTTCCCTTCCTAGGAGTAGTGTTAGTAGTAAAAATAGGTAGAGGAACCAAACTTCTCTAGAGATTTGTCTTAAGCGCACAAGGTCCCACAACTTGGACACAGTCCCATGTTGCCTCAAAATCCTAGTTCATAATCATGTGGGATGGGTGTAATTTTGAGCTCCAACATATATTTTAGGTAGCTACACAGGTAGGATATATTAATTCATTGGTGTAGGGTCTTCTCTAAACATATGCAACATTGGCGTGAGAGTAAACAACACGATTGTTAGATACTTAGGGATGTGTGTCAGGAAAAAAATGCATCTTGTATTTTATAGAGGGAGGTTTAGGATATGAGAGAAGAGGGAGAAGTTATAAGGGTTTGGTCTAGAGCCACATCACTAGAATAATCCCTATGTGCCACTAGTCAAACACATTCACCTCAAAACATTGGACAACCTACAGTTGAGGGAGGAGATTCTTGAGCGATGGACAATGCATTTTTAGAGATATATTATGTTGATGATGTAAAAAATGATTCATTTTTATATTTTTATGAGACATCATTTTTGTGATTATATCGTGTGTATGTATTTGTGTGATATTGATGTATGATTAATTTTATGATTCTATTTTCTTATTTATGCACAAATGTATGATTGCTTATGGCTAGGAAATATAAAATAATTAAAGACTTAAAAATGAGGATGATGAAGTAGGTAATATATGTAATATAAAGGTTAGATTGATGGGATGGGGACTAAGTAGAGGGCTGACCTAAGTAATAATACCTAGACCCAAATGAGAGGTGATAAATAAATTAACAATGTATTTGAGGTAGGAAGAAATGGCTTTAGAAATCCAAGTAGGAAGAACAAACCCAAGTGGGAGAGACAAACCCAAATGGGAAAGCTAGACCAAAGTGGGAGAAATAAAACCAAGTGGGAAAGATAAACCCAAACAGGAAAAGGAATAGATAGATATGAGGCACATTAAGTAAATCAAGTGAATCAATGATATCATGGGAAATATTGACATGCACCATTTATGATGTCAGTCATTTGATGCATAATTTTATGTTAAGTATGAATCACAAGGTCCTATAAGTTATCCTGAATAATGTTGATACCAAAATAAACTTTAGATCTTGTAGCAAAGAGAGAATTGTCAATCCATTCATAAATAAGAGCAATAATTTAAGAAAAAACTAGATGATGGCATGGAAGGTGGTTTTCATGATGGAGGATATTAGACCATTCATTTTGTCATATGAGGAGAAGGTTCTTAGATTTATTCTTTGTGAGAAATAACCTAAAAATTATTGTCTATATGTGATAAAAATCCATGATGATAAAAATATATAGTTCAAATAAATAAGTTTGAGCGACTTTCTTTTGTTGATCTCTCATAACCTCCACTTTGAGCTTCTTCATATGTCATTAGTAGGGTCTCTAATTTGTAACATCATGCCCATGAGCCTTAGCCATGTGTAATATGGTTTATCCATAGGCGATCTAGGAGCCATAAATAGAAAGAGTGACCAAATGTGACCTTATGGAGGGTAAATTTTGAAACAACATGGTGAGAAGTGAATGGGGGAGGAGAAAGAGGTCATACCATAATAGGTGTTGCAGGAGTACATGCGATACATATGGGAGAAATCAGTGAATGGAATTGGGTCATTAATCAAAGGAGTGTAGTTTATGAGCTCATTCTTAGAGTAAAATTTAGAGAAATACTTCTCATCATCCATGGGGTCATTTTCTTTAGGGTAAAAATCGATGACTTGTGAAGAAACAATAATAGTGTTGATGCTATAAGTAAGGAAATATTGCAACAATTATTGTTACTAAAAAATCACCACCTTCTTAGCCTATACATAGCCTATTAAGAAGGGGTCATATAGGGTACAACCATTATCATAATTAGGTGTAGTAATGCCAATAACACACGAGTCAATGATAATATCAATATAAGATAGATTATCTATGGGAGGAATATTGGTGGGAGTAGTAGTGATACAAAATTGATTGAAATCCTTCTTGCAAGAATAAGGTCATAGGAGAGGGAGGAATTATAATATAATTACATCAAGAGGGTTATAAGTCGTTATAAGTGTTTATTATAAGGTTGATTTCACTCTCTGAGGCAATAAGGTTGGGTAGAGTATGTCCCGTGACCTCGAGATGACCACTATAGCCACAAAGGGAGTATAAAATATAGTTAAAGCATTGATAATCATGAAATGGGGTAGTAAGGATCTCTTCCAAAGTGTGAATCTTGAATGCCCTATGTTGTTGAAAAAATTCAAAGTTCCAAGGGTTAGTGTTACCTTGTACTTTATAAATAGCCCTTAGATGTGCAAGCTTAATGCATTAACACGGGGATGACCTGATTACATGTATATGGTGGGTCTAAGGTTAACCGAAGAGGATATTATAAGATAAGTGGAAGTTTAATATCATGACTTTGACATAGATAATGCGAGAAGGAATAGTGATAGGCATCTAAATACAACCCATAGGGGGAATCTATTGAAAATCATAACCTTGGCATGTGTTCTTAGTCAATTTGATATTATTAATAAAATATCCAAGTGTCTTAATCAAATAAAGGGAAGAAACATACATATGATAACTATTTTCATGTGAATTAAATAACCTAAAATGCAAAATTTCATCATGACAACCAAGCCAAAAGATGTAAACATGCTTCAAAATATTCCTGAAACCCTCTCTTGGTCATCCTACCTCCTGTGTCATGGTCACCTTGCCACTAAAATTATTCCTATTACATTGGGTGAACATGTACAAATTTTCAAAATTATGTGATAAGGTCGATTCTTTCATTCAACAAAGTGCAACAGAAGACTAGTTTTCCGGCAGGCCTAAAAAGGCCAATTTTGGCCATTTTGGGGCATGTGTGTATCCTTCGAGTGGGTTTTGAAAATTTAATAAATGTATGAAGGTGGTATTTGAGATAATTTAAGGTTTTGGAAGTAGTTTAGGAATATTTATGAAATATTTGGTGATTCAGGGGCAATCTGTGCAAAAGTGGGGTTTTTAGCTGTAAGGAATGAATAGTCAAATTATGAACCCGAACTTCTCCTGATGATTCCAGGAGATCTGTAAGGATTTATATGGAAAAAAAAGGAAATGGAAATATTTAAGAATCTTCCACATGATGGAAGCATCAAATTTAATACAAGGTTTGATGATTTCTTGAGGTAGTTTAAACTTTACAGGTGCACCTCATTGTCTCGATCAAAAAAGGGTATTTTTTGGAATTTAAGGAATAATTAAGGTCCGAAACATATTCCATTGGTATTATAATTTATTTTTGAGTCATATTCATATAAAATTTAACCTAAAAAGTCCATCTTGAGCCCCTGGGTGAAGATTTCATGCTTTTAGGCTATTTTAGGTAAGTTAGTGCAAAACCTAGCTTTCTAAATGGGGAAAGGCACAATTTTGTGTCCCTCTTGTCCCTTTATCCCCAAGGGGATATAGGGTAAAATAAATTTCACCTCATGAAAATATTTTAACCATCCAGCTAGCCATGTTCAATCAAGACAGCCCAAGCTGAGTCTATGTTGAGTTAGGGAGAAGTGTGAGTACTTAGCCAATTTTTCACTGTGCCACGTGTCACCACCTTGCTCCAAGGAAGATTTTTGTGTACCTTGTCTCCATTTTTACCCAAGGGGATAAAGGGGACAAGAAATTTCACCTCATTCCCATTATTATCCCCTGTTCTCCCACATGACCCCTCGCTAGGCTCCATGGGCTTGTTTTCTAGCCCTTGTGCTCTACCACTCAGTCCCCCTTGCTCAAACTTGCATCAATGATTTTCCTTGGGAAAATTTTTGTGTCCCCATTTTCCTCATTTTTTAGGGGGAAAAATGGGATAAGAAAATTTTGCTATTCCCAAGCACCATCTCTTGATCACTCACATGACCTCTCTCGGCTCTGTAGGGTGCTTACCTGGCTCCTTCATCTCACTCACACTCTCTCCTATGCTACCACTTGTCCTCGTCTTGCTTCAAGGTGCACTTGGGATCCATTTATATCCCTTGTGTTACTAATTCACCATGAAAAACATATTTTAACATCATATTAAACTCTCATTAACTTGAGATCAAACCATGGTCGGCATAACATCATAAAAGTGTTTTATAACTCATTTTCAAGTCATTCCTTCACCACAGGTCAAAAATACACAATTGATTGTACTATAAACCTTGAAAATTGTCAATTTTTACCATAGATGCTGGAATTTTTTTTCTAAAACGGCCATAACCTTCAAAACCAAGTTTTTCTCATATCTTACTGACCGGTAATCCGATTGCACCGAAAATTTATTAGATTTCTCTTCTCCAAAATGAATTTGGGAAGATTGTAGTTACATAACCTATGATGCCCTAGTTTTTTTTATATAAAAATTGAAATCAAAACCCTAGAAATTTTCCTTTTTGATTTCTGAGAATTCAAGTGGGTAAAAAATAGTGAAAATTGGAGCACAGGATCTCAGTGTAAAACAAAACAAAATAATGGCAGTTTCAATCTGACATCGATAATTTCACTTAATAAAAATAACATATGATTTGAATAATGATATGCTAAAAATAATAAGTTTCCCAAAACAGAAAATTTTGAACATTCACTATATCCAAAAAATGAGAAACACCAAATATGGTCAATCGAGAAACTTTCCAAAAATAACAATTTTGAAAAAGTAGATGTCTGAAATAGAAAATTTCTAAACATAGAAAATCATCATCAGTGAGAGTAACCTAAGTGGATTAGGATCTCCAGGGAACAAGGATTGTGTAAAATCATCAAAAATTCTAAAAATAACAGCTCTTGACCCCACCTGTCAAAAATAGAAAGTTTTAGATTCCAGTGCTGAAAGTTGTTGTCGGCTCCATTTTCACTCATCTTGTTGATTTTAGGAAACATGAAGTTAAAATTATTAGGTATGGATCCCATTTCCATAATGGTAAATGATTATCTAAGTGTGGGTGATAGTGATGTCACTCATATGGACCTAGAAGACCTAAAAATAGGATGCTCGGGGGACCTAAAGAGCCTGTTGAAGAGAATATTTTCATGAGTGGGTTGTCTATAGCAGGAGGCCATCCTTTGTCAGTACAAAGTATATAATTGGTACTATCATGTAATCAACACTATGAATTGGGTTCTAGAATAGTAAGGGTGGATGTTAACTCCATCCTCGCAGTGCTCACCCCTAAGGGAATCTCACCGTGTATGCATATTCCAACTAGCAACAACATTTTCATAATATCAAAAGAGACTACATCTCACGAGTGGTCAAATACTGAATATTACCTCCAGGGCCTCACACTGGGATCATGGTTGAAATAAGGTAGAAAACCCTCTTGTGTGCTGAAGAGTTTGTTAAGAAGTGAATTTCATGAGGGTTACTCAAATGTAATCAACTTGTTAAGTAGGTTAATGGGCGAGAAAACAACAAAGGACTTCCAGGATTGGATGATGCAATTCATCCTCAATTCCACTAAGAAAAACCGAGTTTTAAATTGGGGAAAAAATGTAAGTGACAACATCCACCATCAGTTGCTCCAGTTCCTAGTTACAAAGAAATTCACGATGAGCTTGTACTTGGTATATGCTCTCGCAAGCATGAGACCGTTCAAAGGCCTAAATCTTAAAATGTTTCTTAAAAAGTACCAGATTATGAAATTTACCCTCAAATCACTCTCAAATAAAGCAATAATCATTTTTCTAGGGTGAATGATGCATTCACCATGTTCATTATCTGATTGCTAGAAGGAAATCTATAATTGAGGTTATCTCCTCAAGTTGCAACATTGATTGAGAAATATGGTTGTTACTTCACTCAATTCTCCACCTTTCCTATATCAAGGTTTTAGGATTCAACCTTACTCATCATAACATCTCTAGGTATCTCAGTGAAAAAATAGTGGTGTTTGAGTTGTGTAGGAATATTTCTTAAGTCCACAACAAATGCAAGAACCGCAATAAAAAAGGTGTGTCTTTCCTTGTTTCTCTTAGTAATGTTTCATGCAAGAGTATCTTAGACACCTCAAATCTTGAAGCTTTATTTTCCTCCTTGAGTATTTATTCATACACATCCAGTGCTGATTTTGACATCCGAAGCACTCCTAAAACATTAAATCTCCTTGAGTTGCACCATGTTCCCTAGATTGAAGATTATTGGGCCAACTACTTGGATGAATTTGAGTTAAGGAAATAAGACCATATGTGGATGATCGTTTGCCAAATGAGGAGATTCATTTTTGGTTGGTTCATTGAAGGTGTGGAAGATGATGGAACTGATTTGTTCGATCCTTAATATCAAGTGGTGAAGCCTTCACCCATCATGTTGGTATCATGGAGTGTTTTTGAGTCATGTGATATCAACAAGAGGACTGCGATGGTGATCCAAAGATACAAAGAGTGGTTCAATAAAAAGAGGGCTGATTTCATAGAATCTGGTGGTATTCAAACTCTCACAAGGAAAACATCTCATCTCTCATATATGAAGGCATCCGAGAGAACTACGAGCTCTGCTCACTTAGGAGAGCCTGTGAAAAAGAAAATAATAGATATTAAAGGCCCTTATTATAAGAGATTGCATAAGAAAGAAAAATTAATTCAAGACCCTGATAAAGACCTCAAGTAAAGAGATATAGATCCTTCCAAACCTCTAGTGTCTCATTAGTCTCCAATCATCTCTTCCTCTGCTACCGAGTCAACTCGCCTAGTACAGGAGGTAGCCCCTTGCCCTGAACCTAAGACTGCAATCATACCTAGTTCAAAACCTATAGAAACAAATATATTTCCATGGATCTAAGAGTTGATCAGAAGTGAGCCTCAAATAATGTAAAAGATAGCGGTACTAGAATTTTAGGCCATTTCAAAAATCATAAAGGAAAAATGGGATAAGAAAGCCCAAGTGGCTTCTCATTTTTTCAGCGGTGTGTTTGGTAACCAATATGTAGAATTTTCTCAGCCAAAGGTGATAAAACCCATTGAGGAAATGACTCAATCAAACTACAAGATAAAAAAAATTCCCTTGGGACTAACAACACATGAAGGGGATGCTCATTTTTTCAAGGAGTTTGCCACTTTTTTAATTGTAAGAAATGAAGAGTACAAATGGAAGATCTCAGTCATTCGTGGATCCTAGTTTTTTCCCATCTCTCCCTACTAAATATGTTACCCCAATAAACATCTTTAACTCCGATTTAATCAAGAAGGCGCAAAGCTACTCAATGCAAGGAAGGGCCAATGGTAGGTGTGTTGATAAGATCCTTGAAAAAGGTAAAAATTTGTTGCCTAAGATCCTTTCACTATTTGAGTTTGTGTTTGCCACCGCCACGAAGGTAAAAATGAATAAAGATGAAATCAAGAAAGAAAAGGCTCACTGGGACCAAGTGCTTCTATTAGTGACAAATATGGGTAACCTTGATTCTTTTTTGTTGGTAGGTGTAGACAAAAAATCACGCACTTTGGATAATTATCTAGTCTTGATTGCATACTACTATTCATATGATTCCTAAGTAAGAAAAGTACTAATCAACCCATGTCTCTAGCCATCTTTCCTTTCTTTCTACTACCACTTCTGGTCTTACACATCTTCTATCTCAGTCTGACCTCTGACCCTTTAGTTTCTCTGAGTCTGGACACCAGTGCCTAGCTAGGATGCCAGTGCCAGGGGCCCCCATCCCCTCTGGGTTCCTTTGACCTCTTTATACTTTAATCACATCTCTTGGGTCATTTCTAGTTGTTTGAGCATCTTATTTTTTTGTTAGTTGGCCTTTTCAGGGTTAATTACAAAATTCAAGCAAAGGAATCATATGAATATAAAGTTATATGATCATAATAAAGGACCAAACACTAAGTATTAGCTATATCCACCTAAGGTTTCATCCAAAGGCTATTCAAGAGCATCAAGGCATCCATTCAAGGGAAAGGGACTACTTTATTATGCATAAAATTCATTAGAGGGGATTCTATTCTATTCCATGCACACATCTATTTTATTTCTTTACATCTAGCTACTTTTCTTGCTATCAAGTGTGACACACAGAAGAGCCACCTAGGGCATGATTCTGCACACACACATAGAACTACATTGAGTCTGAGATGTAGTGTAGTGCTCAGCCATAAGATCTCCATTGTGACAGCTGAGGACAGTTTGACCCCTCATTTTGCATCTTTTTTTAAGGATTTGATGTCTATTTGAGGGTTTTAGAGGTCAATACTTCATTACAGGTTTCCAACAAGCTCAACGATAATTTTGCGACCTCATAACAACTAAAGGCGAAGGAAAATGAACAACTTGTGACCTAGAAAGGATGAGTTTTTTTACCTTTTCCACAGTCACAAGTGCCCACTACCAGTCTGTGGCACCCATAGGTCCCCTTGCCCCTTTTTGGGTGCCCTAGTCTAACATATTCCTCCAGATCTGCATTCTCTAGGGTCTCTGTGTAATACTTCTACCTCTCTATTCATCAGGTCAGTACTTTAGCATAGTCTAATTTCCATTACAAATCAACTAAGTCATTCTTTCTCCTCCTCGTAACTAGGGTTTTACATTTTATTGCTTAGTTGGCTTGATGCAGTCTCTATTTCTTACTCAAACCCTAGATGCGCTAGTACATCACTAAGACAGATATGAGTGCTCACTCGAAGTGCACAAAGGTAACCGGTCCCTCTTTTTATACCATCTTGTCAAGATATTTGGATGATCATTCATATATTCCATAACCATAAGTAATTAAAGGAAAAACTTAACAAAATTTGTCTCTCAACCATAGTGCATAGTAAATCAAGCATGGGGTGTGAGCCTCCGCACACTGCATGTTCTACTTCTGCGCATGACTCCACATGTTCAAAACTCTCACACTGCTATACTTACCATATTTTAGGGGTCCAACATTACCCCACACTAATTGGATTGTCATCCCTGACAATTCTTTAATCATGTAAACACAAAAATCATAGGATAACATAACAAAATTTCAATGCCCAAAAAGAAACATCATAACCAATAATTTTCTAATGTGCAGGAAGATGGAGGATCTTTGGAAATTCTACATCTATCTCCTCCACCACCTTCTTCCATTTTTCCAGTTCCTCTAATGCTTTTCCAGGTGTAACCTCTACAATCCATGGTACTTGATCGGGAGTGATATCTTTAACTCTACCCTTTAGATCCTTAATGACCACCATTAGTTCCGTGCATGCACCCTTAATCTCATCCATATATTCTAGTATATAATTCTGGAACTTTCCTATCCATAGCTCTAGTTTCTCACAATTTATTTTAATCTTATCCTTCTATGCTGTGGTCTCTAAAATCAACTATGTGTGCTCAATTTTTTTAGTTGGGGTACTTTTTTGTATAGTCTTAAAAATAACTTCTTCGTACACTAACCTAGCATCGATGTATGGCTCACACTTTTGGCACCTTTTAAAGCTGATATCTACTCTCACACTTTTTTCCTTGAGCTTGGAAAATAAGTCCTCCAACTCAGTGATTCTTGCTTTAATAGAAACTTTATTATTCTCCTTTTCTTTCAAAATCTCCTCTTCTATGGGCCCTATACCACTTTTGAAATTGACATTGAGCATCCTGACCAGATCCTCTAAGTATTCCATCTCATCCTCAATCTATTTTGGCTTGGCTAACTAAGGAAGGACACTATCCTAACATATTCTTCATGAGCACGCTAACTCTATCATATGCTTCCTTCATTCTTTTCTATTCTCCCTGTAAGCCCTTCTACAATCTATTCACTTCGGACTCTTTCCCCTTTTTATCTATGACTAAGGTGCGAACAGTGACACTAATGTCTAAACTTATCCTCACCACTTCAAAACCCATCTTATTTAAGGCATTGCATGCCTTCTCATCTATCAAATGGTTTGGATTTATAGCCTTGTACTTCTCTCCAAGATTATTCGTCAATATCATTGTTTCAATCAAATGCTCATTTACCTCAAATTCATGTCCCTCCGAATGAGTATGGAAATTATAACTCAGGATTTTCCTTATCCTAGATACCCCTCCATCTTAACCCAAAAATTCACAAGCATGCAAATTCTCTGTTGGTTTTGTGCTCTGAAATTACACCCGTCATACCTTCATGGGATCGCCCATGAAGTCCATGTGAGGTGACTTGGGGGTCCACCACTTCCTCTCTACCTTTCTCTTAGTTCTTTGTTTCTTGGGAATGTTTGTACTTTTTCCCAAACCTGTATCCTCCTTGATGATAAAAGTGTCACCTGTCTCTTTCTCTCTCTTTTTCTTCATATGTGTTGGTGTACTTTCCTTCACCAGGATCTTATCTTCCCTTCTTCAGTCATTGGTGCCTTCTTCTTCTCAGCTATTCTCTGCTTCTTTTTAGTTCCTATTTTCTAACTCCTCTAACTCATCTCTTAGTGAGGTGAAATCCATCTCTTCTTCTTTAGACTCTATCTTTTAACTAGACACAACTGTAACCTTAGTGTGCTTAGTTCTTTCTTGCTATCGTTACCCTACTGTGAGGTTCCTGCACCATTACTACTCCGTCGAGAATAGTACATTCTCTTCCTTGAATGGTCTATTTTTACCTCTCCTTCATCCCCTTCTTCCTTCTTAGGGGATTCTTCCTCACATGCCTTATGTAATGGTGGCACCTCTGTCCTCCTAGGCTATGGGAAGGTGGAGTCTATCACCTCCACCTCAACTCCTCCATGAGTCTTTGGTTGAAATTGTATAAATACCCTACTTATTAATCCCTTAATAGTAACATTAACCTGGGGGTGTAGTCCAACATATCTGGTTCCAATACCTCCAAGTATGCTAGCCTAGAGTTGTACCTATAAGTCATGTGTAATGTATGTAGGTCTGAATCAACTTTATCTACATCAAATGTTAACTTCTACACATCCTTGTTCTGATTGATTGAAGACTTAAGGTATCATACAGATAATACAAATGATAGCTTGCACTAAGGGCCCATCTCCCCTTTCACCATCCTGAACCGTGCAAGGCTAAAGTGTTACATGACCACTTATTTCACCTGCTACCTAACCACCATGGGTAGTTTTCATAGAATGTGCCATTCATTCTTGAACTCCCCTCTTAGTCTGTCATACCACTTGTTCATGCATGCCTTGTATGTGCTTGTGATGGTGTCATCACAAGTGTACCCTGCAAATTGTACTGTAGGGGATGGATGTACTAGTGGGTAAACCCACATATTATCCTTAGGTCCAATCTAGCACCCCGATCTCCTAAAACATGATCAATATCAATATTAACCCCCACGTGATTTTGGCACCTTCTTCATTCTGTAACTTTACTTATTCAATGACACTGTTCATGATGAACTATGTAATGTTGTAGTGTGCCCTTTTTAAAATTCTATGTGCCACATATAAAAATTTATTGTTCACATTTGTTCAACACTCAGAAGCACCCAATTTTCAGCTTACTAATCTAGTGACAACCTTAGTTGTAGGATCATCCAGATCCGCAATGGTCATTGTCCTACCACCCTTCTCATAAAACAATTTAGAGGCTAGTTCCTCTATCTTTGATATCACACAAATCCAAAGCCATGTCTTCCCTGTGCTTTGAAGACCTCTAACATGCTCAATTAATTGAGTGGTGAGCCGCATCCTCCTTCCGGTGAACTAGAAGAAGTCCTCATGCACCTGCAACATCAACCATTGGAAGAGATGTGTGGGTTTCGTGAAGAAGGATAGCTCCCACAACTACAACACTACGGTCTTCTCTAAATACCACTTTATGGAATCATTGATTAAGGATTTCTAGCCTCATTCACTTCCTAGGAAGTACTTTCTCCAAATCTTCCTTAATTTTCTTTGCATTCTCCTCTATGCGGTGATTTTAATCACTGATTATGCATTGGTGAGATTCAATTTCCAAATCTCCACCCTAATACACTAGGGGGATACTAGATTTCTAAGTAGATCTTCATCTAGGGGTTCTTTTGCCATAACCTCAGGTCTTTTTGTCCTTAACTTCTGTCCCTTTGGTGTCATTTGACTATAAAATGTTCCCTAAGTGTTCTACGTGACTAAATTTCCTCCTACCCGAGCTCTGTGAATCTTTGAGAACTTTAAATGTATGTAACCCTCCCCTTTGTGCTCTACTGTTAGTTCCAACTCGCCCTCCCACAAGGATTCATACACAGTCTCCACGCACCTCTGGTTCATACAACCTCTGCATCACTTTAAATATTCTTTTCACTTGACTCACTCGATAGCACAAGTTTTCTTCAAAGTCAAGGTATCCAAATGACTACCCTTCTCCCCTATTTATAATTTTTCCATGACCCTCATGTCCCTTTGACCCACACTTTTTAAGTTACTTTTTCCAATAAAGTTCTTTTTCTATCTTTTTCAACTTCCGCGACTCTTCACTTTGCACATTGCAGTCATAACCTTCTAGCACGTTATACTACTCCTTAGCCACTAAACCTCCTCCGTGTGCCTCTAATGCACCAAAGTATAAAACCTCTGCATCATATCCTAACTAGTTTCCCATATCGTTGCATACCTCACTGTTACACTATGTGATCATCTTTCCCTACATGGTCTTTAATCAACTCAATTTCCTCAGAACACCTTATGCACAACACTTGTAACATCTTTTTCTCTTCCATGATAACTTCCAGAGGATACCTTCAATAAAGCCAACCTATATCAAGAGGGAGCCAACAATTCTCATCTTTGTAATTTGATCCACCCCACACTAAAATTATGCACGATCCTCTACGCATGAATTCACTTAGATAGTAATTAGCTACTGGCACGTAAATGCACTTATTAGAAAAAAAACATTGAACTAAATTGACAAAGCATAGCAACGATGAAAGGAAACACATATAAGGAAAATGCATTAAAGGGAAATCTAATCTAAATGGCACCACTACCTTATTACAAACACCAATAAGACTTATTTATAGTAGGGCTTCAGCCTATTCTTTTTGAAATAACTAGGAAGTCGATGTTCCATCCAACACCTACAACTGACAAGTGCTTGAATCAAGTATATAAGTTACAACATACGGTCCCAACCATAGTACACCCTGAATTTCCCAGGGTGATGTGCACATAAACTTGAAGTCATAAAGTAGAACCATCTATCCAACCTCAAATTTTTTATTCTTGATATGCCTATCGTGCCAAGTCTTCTTCCTAGTCATCTCTGTCTTTTGTCTCCAATGTGTGATGATGCACCTCTCATCCAAATACATCATTTTATCTATACATTCTTCAAGTGCATGTTCATCATTCAGTCTACCTACGTGTGACAATATGTAGGGAAGGTAACATAAATTCCACCTGTAAAATAGCCTCCATGTCAAACACCAACTGAAATGGTGCACAAATTAGTTCAATATTTTGTAAGTTGTCTTGTATGCCCAAAGTACAACAGAGAATTTATCATCCCAATCCTTCCTTCCAACATCACAAATCTTTGTCAATGTATGTTCTAGTATCTTGTTGAAATCCTCAGCAGTGTCATTAGCATGTGGGTGATAGGGTGTTGTCTTGTGATGTGCCACCATAAACTCAATCAATAATATTCTGATAGTCTCATTCAAAAAGTGTGTGCCCTTATCATTTGTCAAGCTCAACAGACATCTATACCTATTGATAATGTTATCCCATAAAAACCTTACTGCTATAGATACTGTGCAATACTTTGTAGGCACTACTTATGCCCACCTGGTCAAATAATTTATACAAGTTATAATGTAGCGCGACTCCATTCCTGCGTGTCGGTGGGGAAATAGGGCCCAAAAATTCAATTTTCCATTTCTCAAATGGTTCTACACTTACAATAGGCCTCAAAGTCATCTCATCCCTATACCTAGGCTTCTTAAGGCATTGACAAATATCACACACCCTGGCATACTTTTTACGATCCTTATATAGTGTTTCCCACCAGAGGTCAGCCAAAAAAATCTTGTGCATGGTAGCATTTCCTGCATAATGTCCTCCTTTAATCCCACCATGAGCTTCCTCCATTATATCTTCATGCTCATGTTCAAGTACACACCAATGCAAAATCCCATCATGAACTAACTTGTATGAATCTCCACTGATTAACATGTAAGGCATGACATGTATGGCAAGTTGTTTATTCTCTAAGCTCTTCATCCCTTCAGGTGCCACACTAGTACGTAAAAAGATAGCAATATCTTCTAAGTCAGAGGGCACGTGGTTCAATCTAAATAGTTGGGCATATGAAATTGTGTCCTCAATGTTCTGTGCATCCTCACCTGAGTTAATTCTTGATAAATGATCCGGTTCGGAATTGTGCTTTCCTGGGTTCACCATCACAATAATGTCAAATTCTTGAAACAAGAGAATCCACTGACATACGGGCCCCTACAAAATGGGTTTATTAACCAAGTACTTAAGTGTCCATGTGATATGTATAAAACATAAAGGGATTTTCCAACAAGAATTGTCTAAACTTGTGCAACACGTAAATCATGGACAATGCTTCATGCTCTGTAGTTGTATAATTCTGCTTAGCTGGTGTCAACTTCTTAATCATGAAACATAGAGGATGATCAAAAATCCCATCACCAGGTTGTGCTAACACTACACCAATGGCCATGCTAGAGGCATCAACATGTACATCGAACAATTTATCCCAAGAAGGAAAGCACAAAATGACCTTTACTTTTCAACAATTCTTCCAAGGGTGCAACAATCTTCTGAACATGATACAAAATAGAATCTTCCCATGGAATTCACATATCTAAGAAGGTACATTATTCCTTAGAAACCTAGTAGAGAAGGCAATTCTCACCTCTCACCACTCCAAAAGGTTATATCTGTGTGTAGTCCACCAACGCGTTGCTGTACCCCGTAGGGTATAAACCAACATATTAATTCTACCACCCTCATCTTTCCACTGGGATTATATGGCACACAAAAATACATCAGTGTTTCCTTCACCAATATACCGAGGTACCTGATTATGACTCAAGCACTGAACAACAGGTGGCCTGATCACACGAGTAACTATATTCTTCATCTCACGCTCGATCATTTCATATGCTCCATGTGCCCAATTATCATAGACAATACTAGTTGTATCACTCATAGACCAAGCATCATCGCACTGAATAATGTATTCCTTAGATAGTGCAAGCACTTCAGGATCCTTAACAATATGTATGCAAATATATCCTATGTTCAAATCCTCTTCACTCAAGGGTTCTACTTATGGTGTAGTCTTCCCATCTATCAAATGGATAATAACTTATGTCTTCCTCCTTGTTCTCAAAACCGATATAACCTTTATTAAAGTGACAGATCATACATTATTCAGCGTAACACCAAGGGAATACAAACATTACTCGAAAACTATCTACTTTCGCAAACGCCAAGACCTCAAAGTCCCCAGTAAACTTGGCCCCTTATATAGTAATAGTGGCATCCTTCAATGCTCCAATGGGTGTGGCTCTAGTCCTATTCACCATATATAACACATTCAAATAGGGCTATAATGGCGGTCTCCCCATCTAATTCCACACATCCAAAGTGAGTACATTCACTTTTTTATACCTGTATCAATCAATATATTATTCAATAACCATCCATCAACAATTGCATTCAATGTGATCTCTTTATCATACTCAAGATTGTGAGGAGGTAAGTTTGCATGCAATATTTGTCTCTCATGACTCATATCCAACATATGGTATCTTCTCCCTCATCCATTCACCTAACAAAGGAATGATATTTTCCTGGCATATCATCTTAAAAACCTCCTTCAATTGATCAAAATATTTTTGAGGAAGTTTAACTTGTCTTCGCCTACTCTAGCATCCGTGACTGCTCCTTCAAACATTGAATTTCACCCTCTAAGTTTCTAATAACCTCAATAGTTTCCTAATAAACTTCCTTCTGATGGGAAGGATCTATATATTTCGTATTTATCACATCTTCCTATTTTGAAATAATAGGTTTATATTTCAGAACTCTCCCTGACCACACGCCACCTCAACGCGTGTAGTGACTAACACAAGAAACATCTCAGAAATCAGGCGCTAATCTTTGGCATCCACTGATCTTCCATGATGAGTTGCACTTTAATCATCCATGTGCCCTTATCATTATTCTTATAGTTCTTACTCATGTGTTCATATAACTTAGGGCATTCATCAAACGTATGTTGTCTTCCCACACCATGAGCATAGACTACGTTCTAAGGGCATTTGCACACCTATAATGATTAGGGGACCCGCATGTAAAACATGTTCCTGTGAGGGAGTCACTTCTTCCACCACCATGCAACCATGGCCTCTATATCCCCCTTAGTAACCTCTACCTCTACCACCCCCATCAGAGTGCCCTTCATTTTGGTTATGACTATGATGTTCACCTTACTCCTTATAACCATTATCCACAACACTAGTCTAATGTACATATGCCAATCTCAATAGCCTCATGTATCTAATCAATCAATCTACAATTTCTTTATATGATGAGTGTGGGACTTGCAAATCTTATAGTGAACATGGCATATGTTCTTCCTGGATCATGTACTGTACAGTAAGGGGCACCTACTTTTATCAAGATCCAAGTGATAGATCTCACAATCCAGCAATATGGTGCGCACCTCTTTATGAGAGCAGCTATCCTTGGTATGCCCTTCCACCTCATAATTTGTACACCATATCCCACTACGCATCTCATGAGTTGAATTGGCTGAATATTTTCTCCAAAATGTTTTCCCATAGATTCAATATGTTCCTCCAAGAATAGGCTAACACTAGTGTTATACACTCCCAATTGCCTTAGTGTGTAGAGATACCTCTAAATCCTCACGCGGATCTGTAAAAGTCTTATGAGATAGTGCCCTTCTAAAAGGTGTGATCAAACTACCAAAAAACCATTATGTATGCTAGCTAGGGTGAATATCATAAGACAACATTTGATATACAAATTTATAAAGTGTACATCATACTCCGTTACACTCTCGGTCATGCCTTGTTTAATCTCCTTTAGCGCGCTGATGCTTTTTTGTTCAAAATCAGGTATGTGAAACTGCAACCAATAAAGTCATCATGCAACACATTGTAATCTATAGTGGTCTTGTTTGGATCATACTTCTTACACCATCTATGTATGTTCCCTTTCAAATTAGTAGCAAACTGAATTTCCTTACGCTCAGGGGTTGTGATTCCTTTAGCGTGCCATAGTATCTCAAACATATGCACATGATCCGCTAGCATCCTGTAATGCCCCTATACTCTAGGAAGACAAAGAGACATCTCATAATAGACTTGTATGGGACTGGTGTGGACCATTCCCACTAGATCCATAACCTATAGTACCTCCAGTATTCCCTCCACCTCTAAAACCACTAGATCCATTAGATCCCAAACCTCCTAATCCTCTCTGATCCACCTTCATATAGTGGGAAGTGGACCATAGGATGAGATACTCTCTATGTCCCAACTATTGTACTAAATTTAACTCTGACAGTCTATAAATTTATGTCCCACTTCCAGATCATATTACTCAATATTCTACACGCCTACATGCTCTATTTTGGATGACGCACCAGAAAATATACCACCAATCAGACCACCAAACAAAGAAGATGTCTGCGCATAGCCATAGATTGAACTTATTGCCTAAAAAACTTTTATATTCAAAGGAAAATGAAATCTACTTGTCGCTACTATATCACCAACTACTAATCTATTTCTTAATAATTGTTTCAAGGAACTAGAACACCAAGCACAAGGGCTAGGTCACTAGGTGGGATCAATATGCATGCACTCAGGGTCCTTAATATTTCTTCATCATGATGCACTCTCATATGAAGTCTAAAAGGGATTATCTTCCATGCTTTCTTAAGTGGGGGAGATCCTGGATGCTCTGGCTCCACATCTTCCACTGTGTGAAGCTTCAAATCCTTCATGAGGCATCATCCTATCTCCATAACTCCATAGACTCCTCAACTATCATGCTTCTTTTCCAATTCCCTCTCTCTGTGCTTCATTATAATTAAGTAGTCTTTCCTCTCTTTCCTTTTTTGCTATAAGGTCCACCATATTTCACCACACCTGCCCCTACCCCCACATGTAGTGGGGTTTTACCTAGCCATAGGTTATTCTTCCAAATCTAGAGTCACCAAAAAGATCTTAATCACTAAAAGGAATATCCTGCAAATAAAATCCTTTAGGTTCACGCAAGAACTAAAACTTAGCAACATCTGTAGACATGAATAAGTGGACATAGACACAATGTAATCTAACGTGTAACTACATGCAAAACACCAATCTACCAAGGATCTACACTATGTCCAAGTCACATCAACATCATATGGAGTCTGACAATCTTCTTGTGTCAATAAAATTGTTCTATACCTCCAATTCCACTTTGATGTATATGTTACCAGCCACACATACAAATCTATATGAAAAACATCAAAAGAACGTCTCATAGAGTTCATGATACATATTTTCTTCAACCCACGTGTGAGCATCGAAATCAGGTCTAGTATTATATCTATGAGTAAATTGAGTATTCCAAATCGACAACCCAACTCTCAATGTTGTCCAAAGTCAACTAATATGTCTTCATCATGTAACATCCTTGCAACAACTTGAAAAGAGGTCTCAAGAATTGAACCAAAATGTAGTCTCTATTTATTAATCAAACCCTAGATGTGCTGGCACATCACTTAGACAGATATGCCCACTCATCCAAAGGGCACAAAGGTATTGGGTCCCTCTTTTTATACTAGCTTTGTCAAGATGTTAGCATGATCATTCATATATTCCATAACCATAATTAATTAAAGGCAAAGCATAACACGATTCATCTCGCAACCATAGTGCATAATAAATCAAACAAGGATCAAGATTAGATTCACCAGATAATAGTCATGAGAAGTAATATCAACAATCAATATATATCCACAAAGATCCATTATATTAAGTCATAACAAAACCCATAGCTGAGTACATTATAACTACCATCGCAAAGTCATGCACGTAGAATCATACCAGCATAACTCCATTACATACATTCTCCAATGATCATAATGACACAAAAACTGTGCAAATAAATACATATATATAGGGGGTGGGAACTTTCCCTTCAATGCCTATGCACTCTAAAAATAAGTTACATGCTCAAAATAGCTATACGCTACTTACAAAGGTAATCAAGAAGCATGAAAGCTTTTCCTAATGATAGATCATCTATAAATAACATTAGATCCACATCCTATTATTAGCTCTCAGCCTTGCATGATGCTTATTATTTTTGCATGTGACCTCTCTCAAAATAGACTTTGTTTCGACTCTAAGTCTTCATGCTTTAACCCTATCTCCAAAATTTTCTTGACCACCACTCTAACCATTCTATCCCATGGCTCAAAATATGGCTAAGTCCCGAAGGTGTTCAACTTGGGTGTGAGCCTCCACGCGCTATCTATTCTACTTCTACGTGTGCCTCCGTGCCTCCCTTCCCCTCGTTCAAAACTCTCGCACCGCTATACTTAGCATATTATAGGGGTCCAACACTTGAGTTAATTTCTGTACTTAATTGCATATTCATTTATTGCTATAATAATAATCAGATTAGGCATATCATTCAAATTTTTCTTAATCAATAGGCAAAAAATGTGTTTAATTCTATAAATGAGAATACATCTTCAATTTGGTCTCGAATGATGGTTTCCCGATATAAAATGTTAAAAATTTCTCTTGAGGAACTTGACAGTTGTGATGAGTTCACTTCAAAGATGCAGAAAAAACATAAACAACAGAGTGCAAAAGCTTGGAGAACCTCCAGTGAATGAGAATTCCCCAGTGGAATATATTTTGAATCCATTTAAATAATTGGTTAGGAAATAAGCAGGAGACCCCATTTTCTTCAACAAGGACACCCTTGAGTCTCTCATGGAAATCATGTGTGTTATATTTAAAATTGCCAAGGAGTATTAAACTTGGATCAAGCAATGCAAAAACATCAAAAATACTTCAGAGACTTGGATTTAGGCCTTGAGCTTTGTACACATCCCTCAAGTAGAGAAAGTGGCACTTGCAGAAGCTCACTTCAGTAAGGAGTTTAAGGACAAAGAAATTTTCATGAGTGCATTCCTACAAGGTACATCGACAAACTGATCTTCATTGAAAAATACTTCCTCTCCATCAACATGATCTTCTCCCCCTTTTGTATCTCCTCCTTCCTTTCTCTCTCATGTTCTAATTCTTCATTGGGAAGGTACTTTTCACTTTTTGTCTTATTCATTTAAATGTGACCTATAGCCAAAAATTGTAATGAGTTCTCTTTAATTAATAAAAAGGGACTCAGTTTTCTTTCCTAGGAATGTGAAAGGTCATAAGTTATAAGGGGAAGTGAAAATTCATGTGGGGGGTAGATGAAAGATCTTTTTGTAAAGCTATATATTTTGATGACTCCCTAATTATAAATGGTTGTCAATTATGAGTTTCTAAGCAGATAGCTATTCACTACTAAGAAGAAAATAAAAGATAACATTCTTCCATTCCTTTTCTCTATGTTTCCTCTATCTCTCTACTTCTTAGCTTTGTGCATATTATAATATTATACAACCAATGAAGGTGTTAGTTCCTTTGATGGATGGATTAATAGAATTCCGTGTCCATGATTTATTGTGTCTTGTCATTGTTAGCAAAGTTGTTTTCTTCTAATTGAGTGTGGATTAATTTTGGTTAATTCTTATGAAACTTTGCTAGTGCCTATTTATAGGATTAACCCTTCCCTCCTAAGTTATTACTCCCTTTACCTCAAATCCTAATAAAACTCCTCTCTTGTACTAGGTGCAAGAAATTTTCCACAGGTCTAGTGAAGTAGTCACATGTGATTCCCAGATTCATGACCACCCATAATATTTATTTTATCCGCATTTAATAAATGGGAGCCTCCCCATAATAAATAATATGGACATAGTCTTAGAGCATTGGTGAAAATCAACTAATTCATCCTCATAAAAAATTATTTCACCAATGATAACCTTAATCTTTGATGGATCTCTTAATTGTAGTGTGGAAAATTTGGACTAAGATAAATAAGGGAGGGTCATCTGTGTAAATTTAGGTTCATATGAAATCATGGAATCAAGAGGTACATGAATGTAAGAAGAATAATCCATAGAAAGGTCTATTGAAATGAATATATCTTAACATTGGCATAATACGATCTCTTCAAACCATATAGGGTAGGTTCCTACCCCAAAGAAATTGGAAGAGAGATATTAATAATGAAGAGTGATGACATGAGATACTCACAATGTTTAGGTGAGGTATGAATGAGTTCTAAAAATAGAATTTGACTAGGGAGTGTAGAGATTTCTATAAGGGGGTCCCAATATTCAGTGTTGGATTGTGTAGTAGTTTGAACTTGTGGGGTATCGATTCAAATAGGTTATAAAGGAATGGGGCTTACAGGGAGATCCAAATTTTGATTTTTTCTAATATCTGTAAAGGATCAACTAGGGTAGAGGAAACTTCATAGGAACTGATGGAGTAGGGAATATAAGAAGTGAGGTCAGATGGGATTAATTGTATAGGGGTACAGGGGTCGATGGCATCAAAATAAGAAGACGAATCCATAAGAAGGATCAAGTATTTAAGAAGAATTTTATAGGGGCCAATGGTGCTTATCTAGACTATGGAATCAAGGATTAATTATTATTCACAAAATATTTGTCTTGGAGAATATAGATATTTATGTAATATATGGTTTGAGAAAAATAAGGATTTATGAAATCAATACAAAAAATAATATGATTGAACCCTTGTGTGTTGACCATGTTATTTGTGAATGTATTAATAGATGGATATGAAGTTTCACCAATGTTAGTTGTTAATTATTTTTCTAAGTAGGACTAGGATTATGTTTCTTAGATTTAAAGTGATCAATGAGTGGATCATTATAGAATTTAATTTGTTCATTGGCTTGATAAATTACCTCATGTCGATCATGCTGTTGGGATTTATCATGTGCTTTGATAGCCTCATTTAACCTCTCTTGAGTAATGGATTCATGATCAAATTTATTGACAAGGAGGAAGTTTTTGGTGATGGATCAAATGGCATGCCATTTTTTGTAACAATGACCCAAATTGTCATGCCACCAATAAAATTTAATGTCATTGTGCCATTAAGGAAGAGGTCGAGAAGGGTCTATGACCATGATGAATGGTAGAGGTAGATGACATCTGAACTAATCTGTAGGCATAGGTTTGTGAAAATAATTATGGGATGAAGAATGCAATTGATAGTTTCCATATGGCTTAGGGGATGTTGTCGTGATAAATGTCTAGCATGCAAAATTGAAAATTTTGGTCATGATAACCAAGCCTCCACTTGAAAATTCCTCTCTTGGTCACCGTAAACCATTCTTCTAGCCAACCTACCCATAATTTAATCCTCATTCAGGATCATAGAAATATGCTAACAATATTTTCAAGTGTGTTTCAGGTTCAGGGATGTATGCCTAATGTGATAAAAGAAGTCATTGAGATTTAAGGAAGAATAACTATCCTTAGAGGCCTAGAAAGGCCCATTTTACAACTGGTGTATACCCTTTGAAGGTGATAGGGAATAATCAATCCCTATAGGATTTGCGTAGGAGATAAATGAAGTTATCTAAGGTAATTTAGGGAAAATATGTGGAAGAAATTGATGTCGGGAATCAAGAAAGTAAGATAGGGTTGTTTTAAGTACATGGAATACTATACTCCAACAGTGGAAGCTAACTTATCTGAATGATTCTAGGAGCTCCAAGAGGAGTTGGGAAGTAAAAAAATAGTCAAAAAATCTCTTGTAATCCTCTACATGATTGACTCATCACTTTTATTCCAAGGCCTAAAAATCATCTGTGATAACCCAAGACTCTACAACTACCCCTTTGAGTCAAAAGTGAAATAAGATCTAAAAATAAATTTTAAAGAATAACTGGATCCTAAAATTTATTGGAATGATCTCAAAAAGTGTTTTGGAGTCAAAATAATATAAGGTTTGACCCCAAAACACCCTTCCATGCTCTCGGGGCCAAAAATCACTCTCGATGTTCTAAAATGGAGTTGAGGATGACATCAACATTTCAAAACAAACTTGGCATATGTTTGATCATGTAATGTACCATTGGATAATTCATTTGGTGCAAAGGGGACACCAAATTTTTCTCCTCCATCTATTCAGGTGGTTGCATCACTTAAAACACAACTTGAGGTGTTAGGTGGAGTACGCGAAGACTTTAAGTGCATAGGTCTCCTTCCCATGATGAGATGACCCCATGGAACACTTGGAATAATTCCATGTACTTTTAGATTATAACCAAGGTTAAAAGGGGAAAAGAGGGACACCAAAGTACACTCCCCCAGGTGGATGATTGGATGTATCACTTAAAGTGACAATTTGTGTGTTAGGAGATGTACAAGCTTACCCCTATGAACCTGGTCCCCTTCCCATGATGAGAAAACCCCATGGTATATTATTGAGATTTCCATGTCCCCTTGGATTTTACCTAAGGTGAAAATGGAAAAAGAGGGACACCAAAGTGCACTCCCCCATGAATCCCTTCTCTCTGCAACTTGCCATGATCAAATTTTACACCTAGTTGAACTTCAAACTTGCAAGACAACTTAACCCCTTGTCCCCTCCTCATGAACATACCCCCCCATGGTGACATTTTTTATTTGGTGGTGTCCCTTTGGATATTTAACAAATAGACAAAAGGGACACAAGGGTACACAAAAGTGCACTCCCCATCCTTCCACTTAGCTCTAAGATCACATGGAAAACCAAGTTTTAGTGTCTGAGAAGGCTATTTTCAGCCCCATGCATCTCCCTCACAGCTACATCAGAAGCTGTCACTTATGGCAACATCTAGTGCATAAAGTAAATTTTTTTGTCACCTTATTGTCCCCTTTCACCTATTTCACCCTACTTTTTAATGTGTAACCACACTTAAATCCATCTCTCAGCCTCAATTTAGCTGCTTGGTTAAATATGAGTTAAAATTTGCAAAGTGAATGTGACTAACTCCAAAATCATGAAAAATTAATAATTTTTTGAACCTCAAGGTGTTGTTTTTTTCCCTCCAAAAATCCATTGTCGCATAGTCATGCTATTGGAATTATTTAGAACCATCAAGCTTAGAAAAAGGAATTTTATCTCATATCTCTAAAACCTGATGCACCTTGATTTCCACCAATTTTTGCCAGTGTACTCCTCCTAAAAATATTTTCAAGTTGACTATAAAAGTGAAACCATTGATTCTATATATAATTTACAAAATATAGAAGAAATTTTCAGCACTATATAGTTTCCTTTTTAGATCTACGGAGTTCTGGTGAATGAAATTCCTTGAAAATTGGAGCAAAAGGTCCTGAGATAAAATACTAATATGTTGAGACCAATTTTATTCCAATCCGACATACCCAAAATACCTCTATATAAATATCGTAAGTTATGTCAAGGTATCATATGCCTAAATATAGTAATTTTCCATAAAGAGTGAAACTCTCTGCATCCTGTGTTACTCCAAACAAGCAAAAACCACCAAAAAGTGAAAATTGTGAAAACTTACTAAAAATAGCCATCCTAGATCAAGACATGCTAAAAATAAGAAAGTCTTGAAAATCAATCTCAAGTCACTTGTATCAACTCAAAATCTATGTATATCATTGCATTTTTTCCATCATTAAGGTAAATTATTCAGGTCTGTAGAGCCAATCTCCACATCTAATCACTAAATACTTCACATTATGTGGGGGATAATGATGTTACCCACACGAACTTTGAAGACCTAAAAGCTAAAATATTGAACAATCCATGAGGAACATTGGACGAAAATATACTCTCAAGCAGATCATTTAGGGTAGGAGGCCACTCTTTATTTTTTTTAAATGCAGAACTTGTCCTGACATGTGCACATCATTATGATCCAAACTCCAGTAACAACATGGTCATCATAACCAAAGATTTGATTCATAAGAATGAACAAGGACCGAATCACAATTGCAAGCATAGGAAATTGTATCAAGGTTCAAATATTAAATAAATCCCTCATAGGCCCTAAAAACATTAGTCTCATGGTGAATTCTATACGACACATTTGGATGCAAGAAACTAGATGATTCAACTCATCCTAATAGTCACAAAAGGAGGTCATCATGGTTGAATCATTTAGGAAGTTATCATAGAGGTGAATTGTGAAGTTCAATGGATTCATGAGGAGGAAGGTGATGAACACCATATTCCAACTTTGACCTTGTGTTCACATCTATTTCCAAGATGAGGGACATTATGTGAATCACATCATGACAAGGAACAAGTTAGAGATGAACTAGTGTGTAAAATTTTATCACTTGAACCACATGCTACTAAGGTACCCACGACCACCATTTTTTACATGATCAAAAAGTCATCATAGGCCCACTTAATGATAAGTCTCACAATAGTTTTTTTGAACACTTATTTAATGGTTTGGAGTGTGTCTGCATCTCATAGAAGAAAGAGATTGTAACCATAATGTTTCAGTCCAATAAGAGGTCAAAAGAAAATAATTTAATTTATGGAAAAATCCTTCTATTTGGAGGAGACAGACCTTTTTCAATGAGTAGACAGATGAACATGAAAATGTTTCCAGGCATCTTGAAGTTAGTTTCCATTCAAGAAAGGATACATCCTCTGTCATGGAGGTGAATTTTAAAGCCAAGGGGAGTAAGGTGATGAAATTCATGCTTTGACTCCAACCTTGTGTTCAAAAGGATCACCATGTTTCCATGATTGGGAAATGATGCAGGAGAATCAATGTAAATAGATAATTTTTGGTAGTTCATAGCTAATTAGGTGTGTTGAGTCTATTTGGTTGTCCTTGAGGTGTTTCAAGTTATTTGGACTCTCTAAGCATGTAATAAATGGTTTTGAGAGTTTCCCTCCAAAACCATAGTTTGAATATTTTAATTGTCATGTACTAAGTTAGTAATCCTAAGAGTTAGTACATTAGTCAATTAGGTGTTAATATAGGCTTGATAATAATAAAATGCGGTGGACATGTAATGAACTCTTTCACTTCATCCTTACCAAGGTGTAAACTCACTCAAGTTTGCCAAACCATGTGTGTGTTAAGTGGTGGAAACCTAACTACCTCTAAATTCATAAAAATATTGTGTATTCGAAAAGAGGTTGTTGAAGGTTGGTAGAGAGAGTGAGAAGGATGGAAAAAAATCTGTAACAGAGCCCTAATGGCTCTTGAAGTTTGTAAATATGAGATTTAATCAATAAAAGCTTCTTGGTTTGAATATGATTGTGTATGAGGGTTTAATATGATGTTGTGCATTGAATGTTTATGAAATGATGATTGTATTCCATTTAAAATGTGGTATGAGTGTTTCTACAGGTGTACAAAGTCTAAGAAATATTATGAAGGATTCAGAGAAATGATTCAGTTCATTCGGTATGAGGTATGCAAATTGTTTGTGGTATTTCCTTGTTGTGTTGGAAAGGAAAAACAAACATATCTTGTATTGTGATTTATATAAAAGGATATTTTTTTTTTGAAGGTAGTGTTAGGCATGTAGAAAGGTTTCATATAGTTTCATAGGAAATGAATAAGTTTTGATAGGTCAAAAATAGAAAACTCAATCTCAAACCCTCGTATTGTGTAAGAAACAGTCATCAAAAATCTTGTGGATCACGTTGATGAAGGATTATTCACTAAAAATACTCTAAATATGAATTTTTTTCTCATAAAAAAATAACTTTTTAAAGTGGAATGAGGTTCTAAAAGTGTATAAAAATCAAGTTATTGATTTTTGAATGCTTGCTGCCCTGTGACTATCCCTGTTTGGACAAATTTCTAAAAACTTCATAATTTGATTTTTATCACGTGGTATTCTATAAAATTTGGATTTTATTGTCTTTATACCCCTAAGAATATGTGTGAAATTTTTTATGATGAAATACACATGTGGGAGAAAGATATGACCAAGTTTCAGTTTTGAGTTCTTGAGAGACCTTGAGGAGAACAAACCTAGAAAAATGAAAATGTTGTTGGGTGAGTTGTGAAAGGAGTTGGAAGTTAAAAATTGGAAAAAATCACAAGATCTATAAGTGGTACTAGGATATGTAATTATATTTTTTGGGTTGTTCATGGTTTTCTCCAGACATGAAGGTCAGAGAGCTAATAAGGGCTAGTAAAGAGACCTAATCAAAACACTAAAAAGAGACTAACTTTTTATAGGAAGGGAGTTGAGGTATAAAATTTTGTATGCATATTAATTAGGATAAATTATGTCTAAAAATTTTACCAACAATATTTGTAAGTGAAAAATGAGTGAGTTATGTAAAAAAAATAGGGTTTTTAAGGCTACAAGGTTAGTTTGACGCCTATAAGGCAAATGGTCGTAAATTCTGATATGTAACTAAATGGGTTGCATGATCATGTTTGTATGAAGGATTTAAGAATTTATAAAGTGATTTTAGTCTCTGGTTCAATGATATAATAAATTTTAGCCTATTGTGCAAGAATTAGCCTTCTTGAGCAAGGTATTAGTTTATTGATTTTGGTGATTGTTTAAGTGGATTTGTGGCTTCTAATGCACTGGATTGGTGTGTATAAGGATGGTATGTAGGGCTCTGTATCAGGGAACCATCTCAAGTTAACATGGTGAATAAGTTTTGATAGGTCAAAAATAGAAAACTCAATCTCAAACCCTCGTATTGTGTAAGAAACAGTCATAAAAAATCTTGTGGATCACGTTGATGAAGGATTATTCACTAAAAATACTCTAAATATGAATTTTTTTCTCATAAAAAAATAACTTTTTAAAGTGGAATGAGGTTCTAAAAGTGTATAAAAATCAAGTTATTGATTTTTGAATGCTTGCTGCCCTGTGACTATCCCTGTTTGGACAAATTTCTAAAAACTTCATAATTTGATTTTTATCACGTGGTATTCTATAAAATTTGGATTTTATTGTCTTTATACCCCTAAGAATATGTGTGAAATTTTTTATGATGAAATACACATGTGGGAGAAAGATATGACCAAGTTTCAGTTTTGAGTTCTTGAGAGACCTTGAGGAGAACAAACCTAGAAAAATGAAAATGTTGTTGGGTGAGTTGTGAAAGGAGTGGGAAGTTAAAAATTGGAAAAAATCACAAGATCTATAAGTGGTACTAGGATATGTAATTATATTTTTTGGGTTGTTCATGGTTTTCTCCAGATATGAAGGTCAGAGAGCTAATAAGGGCTAGTAAAGAGACCTAATCAAAACACTAAAAAGAGACTAACTTTTTATAGGAAGGGAGTTGAGGTATAAAATTTTGTATGCATATTAATTAGGATAAATTATGTCTAAAAATTTTACCAACAATATTTGTAAGTGAAAAATGAGTGAGTTATGTAAAAAAAATAGGGTTTTTAAGGCTACAAGGTTAGTTTGACGCCTATAAGGCAAATGGTCGTAAATTCTGATATGTAACTAAATGGGTTGCATGATCATGTTTGTATGAAGGATTTAAGAATTTATAAAGTGATTTTAGTCTCTGGTTCAATGATATAATAAATTTTAGCCTATTGTGCAAGAATTAGCCTTCTTGAGCAAGGTATTAGTTTATTGATTTTGGTGATTGTTTAAGTGGATTTGTGGCTTCTAATGCACTGGATTGGTGTGTATAAGGATGGTATGTAGGGCTTTGTATCAGGGAACCATCTCAAGTTAACATGGTGTAATTCACTTAGTAGTGTTCTTGAACACTCATTCAATGTCTTGGAATGTGTCTACATCTCATAGAAGGAGGAAGTTGCAATATTAATATTCCAACTCAACAGGTGGTCGAGTGCAAGGAACTTCATTCATGGTCCATCAGAAGTAAATTACTCATTAAAAAATTTCCCATCTCTGGATTTCCAATTCTCTCTCTTCTTCTTCTTTCCCCTCTCCCTCTCTCTATAACATTCTATTTATTCATTGGGAATGTACTTTTTCACTCTTTCAGCTTATTCACTTAAGTGACTTAATCTTTCATTGTAAAAGTCCCTTTTCAAAAATAAGAAAAGGGACTTAATTTCATTCTTAGGTAATGTGAAAGGTCACAAGTGGTGGTGAGATGAAAAGTCATGTTGGGTGGAGATGAAAATACATTTTGTAAACTATAAATTACAATGGCTTCTCCATTTCAAAGGGTTAGAAATTGTTGATTGTTTTTAGTTTTTGGGATTAGTATCACTACTGCTACGAGAAATAAAGATACATTTATTCTATCTCCTTTCCTATATTCTTCTACTCTCTTTACTCTCAAAATTTATAAGTATTGTAATCTTGTACAACCAAGAAGGAAATTTATGTCTTTTATTGATGAATCCATAGAACTTTGTGTCTCTGATTTATTATACTTGTTATTTCTTACATGGTAGATTTATTCTTGTTGAATGTGGACCTACTCTAGCTAATGTGTATGAAATTTGTAAGTCTACTCACAAAATTAACCCCCTCTCTCTATTTTCCTACTTCCTTTTACCTCTTTCTAAGAAAATTCCTCCCTTGTACACTGTATAAGCACTTTGCCACAATTTTAGTGGAGTATTCCTATGTGATCCTTGCCCTAATGGCCACCCCACAGTTCTAATTATTTTATATTCATTAAATGGGAGCCTCCCCATGCTCAAGAAGGACGTGCTTATCCCCGTGACCATTGGTGAAAACCAATAATCTACACTACGAAAAATTATTTCACTAACAAGGGAATAATGATCAATTATACAGATAGTCCTATTAGAAGAATTTCCTTGAGGAGGAATGTTTGTGACTCCACCATCAATGGTGTTCTTATTTCTAGGACAAATAATAACTTGTATATTCTCAGGTTGTTGTTTCTCAGGGTTGGTATTTTTTAATTACTTCATGGGTTAATATTAGCATTTTTCTTTCTTGAATGCTTCTTCTAATGTAGTAGGAGAGAATGATCTCACCTTGTATTTAAGGTGAGGTTTAAGGGATCTAAGGAATAGTTGAAATAGACTCTCATTAGGCATATTTCATTTAACCTTTGTGGATAAGGTTTTTTGTTACTTAATGAAAGCTTGAACATATTCATTTTTAGTTTGTTTTCATTTGATGGAAGCATTGATGTTATTTTTAAGGATATCATGATATTGGAATTCATTTATTAAGGTGGTTACCACACTTTCACGTTTAACAATATATTTTTTAGGAAGTGTATGATACCAATCCAAAGAATTTCCTATAAATGCACTGGATAAGAGCTTGATGGTTGCATATGATTGAATTTGAATCAATCCTTACAAATTTTACAAAGGTTTTGATGTGAAGGGTAGGGTTGGTAGAGCCATCATAAGAGATAAAAGGTTTCATCCCTATGAGATCCACGAAAGTGATGTATGGAGCTAGAGGATCTATTTAAATGTATTAAAAGATATTTTTATGAATGGGAAGTTGGGAAATAGGTCATCCATTGATAATAAATAGGAGGGGAAGGGCATGACCTCAATTTTTCATGCCCCAAGAGACTCTTTATGGTTGAATAGTAAGTTAAGATAAGCTATTTTGCATTTGCAAGATTGGTTGTAGTTTTTTCTTGGATTAAAAATTTGATAAGTTGTATAATGAATTGAGTAGAATAATTGGTTGAAGGAGGGCTAGTGTCCTTATTTGGATCAAAATTTTTATTCTTACAGGAGGCTTGGTATGATTGATATATGAACCAAACTTGCTAGAGAGATATCTTCAATGCATTTTTTCAACATATCAAGTGAATCTCCTATAAATTAAGGGAATTTTTGAAGAATTTTTTGAATGGAAATAAGATAATTAGAATCTAGAATATCTTATTGTTCCCCTTTGTCTTATAATTCAAATACAAGATTATGAATTCTAGACCTAGTTTGAATGTTGTGAGTTGGTGGTTTTGGATTTTTAGTGTCAACAACTCTTATGGCTAAACAATCAATGTAATGAGGAACTATCTTTAGGAAAACATTAATTTCAGTGTCATTGTAAAAATATTTATTGGTTGATTAATTGCTAGAAAAACTTTTTAAATATTCCATTGTAGTGTTTTCTAGAGGTTAAAGTAACTAGGAAAAGAGGTTATAGAAAGAATTTATTGACGGGATAGGCCATGCAAGAAGATATCTTCTCTAAATCTTATGGACATTAATTTGCATGAGAACCCATTCACCTGGTCAAATATAAGAGTTAGAGAAGATATGATTCAAGTAAGACTTGAGAAAGCTCTAATTTTTTCTAGTTGGATTTTAAATCAGGACTTTCATCTTTGCCTAGGATTGGTTCAAACCATAATCTGATCGTGTTAATTTTATTCAATTGGTCCAAACCATAACATAACTCTTTCAAATTTGAGAAAATGTGGTTTGATCACGAGGAAATCATTGATAGTGTTAAGGAATTGTGGTAATGGGATGGTGAAGGTACTGCTCAATATCACTTGGTTCAAAATTGAAAAATGTAAAGAAAAAAATGAGAGTTTGGAACAAGGAAGTTTTTGGCCATATTTTTGAAAAGAACAAGGATCTTAAACAACAATTGGAGGATCTAGAGCAAAGAGTAGCTACTAAGGGTATGGATACTAATGACTACCATCTTGAAAATATTTTGCTCTCTGATTTTCATACTATATGTAATACAGAAGAATATTTCTGGAGGTAAAAATCTCGGGATCTTTGGTTGAAAGAAGGTGATAGAAACACTAATTTTTTTCACATGACCACCCTTAAGTACAAGGCCTGAAATAGGATTTCTGAGGTCTCCATTGGTAATGCATGGTGACTAAGGATCCAAATGATATCAAGGAGGAAAAATTGAGATATTATAATAATCTACTCACTGAGACTAGTCCATATAATGAAGAAACAACCTCCTATTTATTAGATGCCATCCCAGGAGATCTCATTCCTGATGAGGGGTTTAAATACCTAACTAAAACATTGACCACTAAAGAGCTAAAAGGAGTAATTTTTGCTTTGGAAGGAGACAAGGCCCTTGGTCCTGATGGATTCTCAACAAATTTCTTTTAGAAGTTTTGGGATATTTTCTCTGAAGATCTTCTCAAAGTGGTAAATGAGTTCTACAAGAATGAAGACTTACTAAAAGAACTGAATAACACTCATATAGTATTAGTTCCTAAAAATATGGATGCTAAATATTTTAAGGACTTTCGGCCTATCAGTCTGGTAAATGTCATATACAAAATTTTCACTAAGATTCTTGCCACTAGAATTTAACATATACTTCATGTTCCAATTTCAAAGCAGCAAAGCAGTTTTATTAAAGAGAGAATCATTCAAGATGGTGTGATTATGGTGCATGAAACCATTCACTCCGTGGATAAAAGTAAGAAAGTTGGGATGACCATTAAACTGGATATGAACAAGGCCTTTGATAGAGTTTATTAGAACTTCTCAGACAAGGTAATGATGAATTTTGGTTTCCATGATAAATTTAGAAAAATCATTCAAGCTTGCATTTCTACCTCCATATTTTCTGTTGTGGTTAATGGAGTTCTGGTGGGTTTCTTTGCTAGCAGAAGGGGCATAAGGTAGGGATGTCCAATATCCCCGCTTCTTTTTATTATCATGGCTGACAGTCTTAGTAGACCTATCACTAGAGCTGTTGATGCAGATTTTCTCAAAGGATTCAGGCCCACTTCTTCAAATCAGATAGCTTCTCATCAACATTTTTCTAGATGATACCATATTGTTATTAATGGCCTCTATCCTTGAGGCTAAAACAACTAAAAATATCCTCAAGTTTTATGAAGCAACTTCTAGACAAAAAATTACTTTTGATAAGAGCTATGTTTACTTTTTTAATACTCCTTTAGAAAGACAGAAGATAATTTCTCTTATATTAGGATGCAAAATAAATTATCTACCCACTACTCACCTTTGACTCCCTCTTGGTACCAACGAAGTGTCTATGGATGTGTGGAATGATTTATTGGAAAAAAATCATAGGAAGCTAGATGGGTGGAAAGGTGTGGCATTTTCTAATGCTGGTAAATGCTTGCTCATCAAGAGAACACTTCAGAACCTTCCCATATATATCATGTCTATATTTTCCATACCTTCAACTGTCATTAATAGTATTGAAAAAATTCAAAAGCACCTTCTATGGCATGGTACCAAGGAGAGGTTTAGATATCATCTTGTTGCATGGGAGCAAGCCTGTATGCCTAAGATACTTGGAGGACTTCGTATTAAGAACATAAGAAAAATGAACGTAGCCCTGATTGCTAAAATGGGATGGAGGTTAATAAAGGAGAAATAACCTTGGACTAAAATTATCAGAACCAAGTACTTGACACAAAATTATGTTTACATTTTTATTTTTGAAGAGCATCTCCCTAATGGTTAAGTATTTTGGAATAATTTGTTGAAAATAAAAAACAATCTCACAAAGGGGTGTAGATGGAAGGTGGGAAATGGTAATGATATTCAGTTCTGGATTGATAATTGGACCAAATTTGATATAAGAGACACATTTGGTACTATCAAGGATATTCTTATTAAGAAGTATGGTAATAAGGTAAAAGATTTCAAAGGTATGGAGAATGGTAAGAGGGTTTGGAAGTAACTCCATGTGGATATATCAAATATGGAACCAATGGTCTCCTCTCTTCAAGCTCAACTTGATCTCATTCCACTAACTCAAACTGAATCTAAGGATGAACTTATTTGGACCAAATATTTTGATGGAGAATACACTGTTAAATCTGGTTACAATCTCTTCTTTGTAGATATTCAATGTGACTTTAACTGGAGAAAAATTTGAATGACAGAGCTAACCCCCAAGATTAATCATTTTCTCTGGCTTGTTCTTAAGGGTAAGATTCTAACTAATGATAATATTATCAAAAACAAGTTCATTATGCCAAATATATGTTGCCTTTGTAGGAATGAGGTTGAAGATGTAAATCATCTATTGTTGCACTATGAATTTACTACTAAGTTATGGGGCTTAATCTTTTCCAGATTTGATATGTGTTGGACTTTCCCTCATGATGTTTTGTAGGCTTAGATATAGTGGGATCATCCATATAAGAATTGCATGGCCAAAAGACTATGGAAGTTGATCTTTCTGCACACCATCTGGAGAATATGGAAAATCATAAACATAGTCATCTTCAAGGACAGTAAAAATCATTGCAAAAAAATCCTCAAGGATATTACTATTGTTGTCAAAGAAAATATAGAGAAATTCAGACCCCCAAAAATAAAAAATATCCAAAGGAGGAGGAAGTTATACTATCGACCTAGAATATAGATATTGGAGATCTGCAGAGAAAAGATAATACTAGCATTGACAGGTCTCTAGTTCATTTGATACCACCCCCCAATATGTGGTTTAAGCTCAATTTTGATGGAGATTTGAAGGGAAACCCAAGAGATGTTGGAGGAGGTGGAATAATCAGGGACCAAAAAGGTGGTATAGTTACTTCTTATGCTGGAAGCATGGGACATCAATCCAATCATTATCCTGAGGCTTTATCAACATTATGGGGAATCAGACTGGTCAAGGAATGTAACATCTTTAACATCATCATAGAAGGAGACTCCATGAATATCATTAATCACTTGAATAAGTTGAACCCAGGGATAATTTTAGTGGCGAATATTCGTAATATGGCGAATATTCCATTTTTGAAAAATTTGAAAAGGTGACTTTTCTGGCGCGGGTCAGTGACGTGTTCGCCTAAAAATTACACTTTAATTTTTTTTAGGGGTCGGCTTCGCCTACCCTTGAAAAATATCCCCTATATAATCCTAGATTATTCGCCAGGTAGAACACTTCTACTTCACATTTGTCAACAATATGATATATACCATATTGTAGATGCGCGACAATGGGGTTATTTGTTGACGCGCGACACTGACAGATAGTTGACACGTGATAAGGAGGTACTACAGATATTGACGCATAGTAGACACATGACAAAGAGTTTGTTGATGAGCAACACGAAGATTTTTTCGATGCACAAGCAGAGGGCGGAGGCTGTAGGTGCGCGATAGGAGATTTGTTGTCGCGCGTCAACAAATAACCCTCATTGACGCACATCAATAGACCTCATTGACATGCGTCAACAACCTTGTTGATGCGCGTCAATGAGGTCTGTTGACGGGCGTCAACAAGGTTGTTGACGCATTGACGCGCGTCAACAGACCTCATTGACGCGCGTCAATAACCTTGTTGACGTGCGTCAATGAGGTCTGTTGACGCACGTCAATGAGGGTTATTTGTTAACGCGTGACACTGACAGATAGTTGACGCGTGACAAGGAGGTACAAAAGATATTGATGCATAGCAGACGCACAACAAAGAGTTTATTGACGCGCGACACGAAGATTTTTTTGATGAAAAAGCAGAGGGTGGAGGCTACAGACGCGCGACAAGAGATTTTGCTGTCGCGTGTAAAAAATAATGCATTGACACGCGTCAATGCATTTTTTTTACACGCGACAGAAAAATCTCCTGTCACGTGTCTACAGCCTTCTATCTCACCACTTGACAATCAGGTGAAATTTTTTCATACAACCCCCAAAAAATTCACCTTCTCGCGAAACCGGTTCTGGGGATATTCGCCAGGTATTTTCCACCTCCGATTTCCAAGAGGTCTCTTAAAATGAACCCTGGTTGAACCTACCTTGTTGGACAATAGAAGAATTTATTCTTGAGGCCATTAACATTTGCAATTACTTTAATAATTGTAAAATTTCACATTCCTATAGGGAGGGGAATAAGGTAGTGGACACTCTATCTAATTATGGTGTAATCAATCAACAATTACAATTTTGGTACAATCATGAGGAGTTACCTAATAATGTACATAGCACTATTTACAATGATCAACATAACAATGCAAAAAAAGAATAAAGGTAAGGTATCCTTTGCACATGTGAAAGAAAAGATAATTATAACAATGGTTTGTGAGTGTATAATCAACTTTAAGTGCCTTTACCCTTTCATTAAGCCACACGCTTTCTAGGTGGGTGATAAGGCTGATAAGAAGTGGTTTAGAGGCACTTTTATCACCATTGTTAAGTAGACTAGAAAGACAGGTAGTTTCAGAGACAAGATGGGAGGTGCACTGTGTCAAGTAGAGCCAATATGCAACCCATCATGGAAGGAGAAGGAGGAGCTATGGGTATATCTATAGATAGGAGGGATTACTAATTTGATCAAGTGGATTAATGAGTATGACCAACATACTTCCTTGCATTTTGTTAAGGGATGGAAGGACATGGTAGTGGCATATGAGGGCATATTGTTCATAGTCATAGAAGAGTTGATCCTCGAGATAACCGGGATGGATATGGAAGGGAATCGTTTCTTCAGCAGATGCATCGATAAAGCTGCAAAAACTAAGAAGTTTCTTGAGGAAGATGAAGAGCTCAAATTTATCACTGCTGGAGTTAAAATGGCTTCTATTCCGGCCCCTTTTGATGAAATTGACAAAATAATGGTGAGATATGTCACCTTGGAAGGTAGATATATCACTATTCTTTTGAAGCATCTTGTTTTTCTCAACCATTTCAGGATAAATTTTAAAGTTTTCTTTCTAAATTACATTTTAAACTCCCTAAAACAATCCATTTTGGAGGTGCATAAACACCCAAGGGCCCTTCCCCTGCATCAAGGGATCATCTTTTTACTTCATCAACATTGTCTCCTCTAAACCCCTCATGTTTTTCGTAACCCTAGCCATAGCCCTACCTCTCTCCCTCAAGTTTCTATGCCTATAACTACCAACCTAATGGAGCAGAGGAAATTTTGGTCAAAGAACCCCTTTTACTCCCCCAACCCCCCTTCCTTGCCAAAGAGTGTTCTTCGCAGCAAAAAAAATAATGAGCTTGAAGTTGTCTAAGGCTTGATGTCTATGAGGGAGCCAAAGAAAGGAGATTTGGAGAAGAGAATTGAGAATTTAGATAAGGAAATTGGTGCTCTAAAGGGAGAGGTGAGACAACTGTCCAAAAAGGAGGGGAAAAGGAAATTAAATGAGAGACCTGGCCTAGAAGACAATCAGATTACAAAGATCTACAAGAAGCTTCATTCCCTAGACACCAAGATACATGGAGTTAGATACATACAAGATGATATTCTCTCAACATTTAAAGTAGTTATAATTTTTTTGGAAACCCAAGTCAAGAATGTTTGTATGCTGAGCAACATTTTTGAAAATATTTGGAGGGATGGGCCAATTTGAGACCAAGTATTTAGTCAAGTAGACAAGACTGATCGTTCATAGGTTACAACATTGGTGTTATTCACTGCCCTTCAAGAGATGAAACAAACAATTGAAAAGGCACTCAAATGAAGAGGATCCCATTGTCTCAAATTTTGGCATCTAATATTGCTGCTAAGTTGTTGTATTATTGCTATTTTTTTCTGTTTTTACATTGTTGGTTGTAGAATGTGGTACTTTTCTTGGCAGGCTATTTTTCTGCTATTGGGATTTTTTGTAAAATCCTGATTTTGATCACTTTTTGATTTGGTACAATTGTAGATTTTGGCTACTGAGCCTTTTTGTACAAGGGTATAATCCCTTTTAAAAAACTATTTACCAATGATAAAAAAAGATATACATAGGGTTAAATGGCGTTTAGATAGAAAAAAGTGAGAAATTAGTGATAAAAATATGTGATAAACCATGAAATTTATTTCACAGGGGATGATGACATAAGGTTAACAGGAATTATGCACACGTAGAATCAAGCATGTGTGAAAATTCACATTATGGTTGATCACGTAAGGAAAGAAGGAAAAATTAAATAATAGAGTGAATCTAACCTAATCTAGGGTAGAGTAAGTTTCACATCATATTCACTGTTAACTATACAAGTTACCTTTACTGGTTTCACATCATATTCACTGTTAAATTTACAAGTTTCATTATGGTTATTCATTACCCTTCAGAAGATGAAACAGATAATTGAAAAGGCATTCAAGTGAAGAGGATTCACTGTCTCAAATTTTGGCATCTAATATTGCTGTTAAGTTGCTGTATTATCACTATTTTTTTGTTGTTTTTACACTATTGGTTGTAGACTGTGGTACTTTTCTTGGCAAGTTGGTTTTCTACTATTTGGATTTTTTGTAGAATCCTGATTCAGATCACTTTTTGATCTGGTACAATTGTAGATTCCGGCTACTGAGCCTTTTTGTACAAGGGTATAGTCCCTTTCAAAAAACTATTTACCAATAATAAAAAAAAAGATATACATAGGGTTAAATGGTGTTTGGATAGAAAAATATGAGAAATTTGTGATAAAAATATGAGATAAGCCATGAAATTTATTACACAGGGGATGTTGACATAAACTTAAGAGGAATTATGCACAGGTAGGATCCAACATGTGTGAAAATTCACATTATGGTTGATCACATAAGGAAAGAAGGAAAAATTAAACAATAGAATGAATCTAATCTAATATAGGTTAGAGTAAGTCTCACATCATATTTACTATTAACTTTACAAGTTACCCTTATTGGGAGGGCCATTTTATTTTTTTTTACAAATTCTTTGCCCTTCCATTCCAAAATTTTTACTTTAGGAATTTTTCCTTATCATACAAATTTAATTTCGGGTTTCTAATTATGTTTCATCTACAAAATTGAGAAAGTATTCCAAACTTCGAAGTTTGAAATTCAGACTTCGAAGGTTCTTAGTTTTAGAAACTCGGATTTTTATTGTTTTCTTGTGAAAATACTTTGAGAAGAAGTTCTGAAGTCTGAAAGTCCAAAGTTCCAAAATTTTGGAAATTTGGGTTTTCGGGTTTTAGAGTTTAAGTGTGAATTTTCAGGAATTTCAAGCCAGAAGTTCTGAAATCCAAAAGTCTAAAGTTCCAAAATTTTGGAACTTTGGGTTTTTAGGTTTTGAACTTCGGGAGTCTGTTGCATGGTAGAATGATTGCGTGAAATTTAGCGTTTGGACTTCTGAAGCATTAATTGTTCAATGACCTCACACGTGTCAGCCCTTGAGCATTAATTTTTTGGTTTACCTATATAAATCCTAATTTTAACCCGTCATTTTCACCTAGCAATTCACTCTGACACATTGATTTTGACTGAACCCTAGTCATACTTTGAGGGCATCTTTTTTAAGGTAATTTTTTGTGTTTTCTTATTTTTTGGGTTAGGCTTGACATTTGGGGTCTTGTTTTGTTACTTTCTCCTGTTTTCCTTTTGGTTTTCTTTTCTTCATTGTTTCAATCTTGTTGTTATCTCAATCATGGCTTCTGCCATTGTGTTTTACTCATTCTCAACTCTCCTCGGCCTAGGCAATGTGGTTTGTACTCAACATCAAAAGCTTCGTACCTTGTAGGCATCAAATTCCTCTGTACCTTGGAGCATTGAAGAAGTCATCATTTTGCAGAGGTTGAAGATTTTTGGAGTTCATCTTACAGGCTTTGAAACTTGGAGTTTTCGGGGTTTATCAATTTCAGAAATTGGAATCCAAAAGCTTTAGAGTTTCGGAGATAAGAACTTTGGAAGTGTCTGCTTCAGGTTTTTGGAAGTGCAAGAGTTTGGGGTTTCAGAAATTTTTAGTTTCGGATTTCAGAGATAGATAACTTCAGACTTAAGAGATTTTCACCTTCGGACCTTGTTTGGCTTTGGGTGTCAAGGGTTTAAGTTTTTTGGACCTTTTGATCTTCGGGTTTCGGATATCACGGCTCTTCATACTTTAGAAGTCTCTATTTTTAAACATTAAGTGATTTCAGAGTTCAGATATTTCTTGACTATCCTTCAGGCATATCTTTCAATTTCAGACTTTTGGGCTTCAAGTTTTCGAAAGTCTGGGAGGTTTTCACAGGTTTTCAGGCTTTCTCTTAGGTTTTGAAATCCAAATTTCTTGTGAACCAATGTCTTATTCTTCTTCAAAGGGAAAAGACAAGATGAAGTATACTTATTTGGGAGTATCTCCTCCCACCTGTTTATCTTCAGATGTGGAAAATATCAGGGACACCGATCTTAGGAACAAAATATGGCCAAATTCTAGAAAAGAGTGAAGGCTCCTAATAAGAAGCCTTGGATGCAAGCTATCTACGACAGTGGGCTTCCTCTTGTCGCGGCTTTTTCCACATCCATGCAATGTCCAAAATTTGTCATTGTTGTAGCTTCACATTTTGACAAAGCCACTTGAATGGTAAAAGATGATGATGATAATGTCATAATTAGGTTAGACAATGACTTCTTTGAAGATTTTTTTAAGCTTCATGATGTGGAAGAATATGCTACGATTTCCCTTGAGTCTGCGATTGAACATTGGGAGGTAGAATATGAAGTTTGCACAAAGGTCATGATCAAGAGCTACTTAGCTAAAGCTAAAGGTACCACAACTAAACTTCCTAAGGAAATTCCCCATTCAAAATTCATCCAAGAATTCAATGATATCATTGTTCTGTTGAGTAGGGTTTTGGGTCTCGCCTCAGCAAGAGAGTTTCAAGAGTGGATGTTTCTTTACATAGCCACCATTAAGAAAAACAAGGAATTTATCTGGTGGGGTGAGCATATCAATAGCTCTATATGTTTCCAATTGGGAGATGTACTGACTTCAAATAAATTTTTCATGACCTCTTTTCTCGTCTATATGTAGCAGCTGCAATGGGGGAATATTCAGGTTTGAATCTGAAAGGGGTTAGAATCACCTCCCAAATATATGACTTCTACCCTCAACTCACCATGGAAGAAGGATCCAAGCACTTCAAAAGAGTAAATGAAATTTCTTTGTTGTTCTTTTGTATCATTTTGATAAGGACTTGTATAATAGAAGGATTTCCAATGAGGATTTTAGAGAAGTACAAAAATGGGGGGAATTTATCTACAATTTCTGACATTCACTTATATCAGGATACCTGGATTATTAAGTTCTTCAAATAAGTTTCCAAGATGTCCAAGTGACAAGTGGGTATTACTGGAGTTGGTTCGTCAATTGCTAGATTATCACAAAATCCAAAATAAGCGGCACAAGGCAGGTGTTCAATTTCCCATTACTATAGGGAGATATACTTGTGCCAACATTTATAAAGCTAAGAATGTGGAAGGAGAAATGTCTCAAATCACTCTGAAGACTTTTCATTTGAGAACTAATTTTTATTATTGGGGTAAGTTCAGTGAGACAGGGTTGGTCAACACACATGTTCCTCAATTAGAGGATATTTGGATTCATTGTCGAGACAAAACTATTGTAAGGCAGAGAGAGTTTGAAAGATTAATTTTGAGTGAAGTAGTGTGCTTTGGCATTGCAGATGTTCCTAAAGGGTTAGAGAATGATGATGAGGTAATTGATCCTACCTACAAAAGGGATAATATTGCCAATCAGCCTCTGCCTTGGATTAACTAGTACAAAGAGGAATGTAACAATACAAAAGAAATGGAAGGGCCCATTTTAAGAAGAATATATGACTGGATGAAAACTTTGGGAATCTCAACCAAAGTATTAGATCAACCTGTAGAAACAGTTCAAGCCCAGTCAATGACATGTCAACATGTACCCTTTAGGGGTAAAAGGTCAATCCACAAGGCCACTACAAATCCGTAAAAATTTCATTTGTTGTAGGAGGTTCATCTTCTACAAAGGCTTCCACTACCAAGATAACATCTCCTAGGTTACAATTTTCTTAAGTAATTGATTTGAGCACTTCTCCAGTTGTATCTCAGGTATTGTCACTTTCTCTTCCTCCTTCCCTACCATCTTCACCATCTTCGGATCCACTTTTCCCCACATTCATCACTTCCTCCAATATCATCCTCTGTTTCTTCCTTTCCCATGTATCTTCCTTTCCATTCCCCATCCATGGCTCAAGTATTCTCTTCTCTCCCTACACTCTCAGTAGGAGAGATAATAGTGATCTCCATTTTCCACTCCACTTCCTCTTCAATTCCCTCCTACTTTCACTCCTGAATTTTCTTTGAGGCCATTTTGACCACACCTTCCATTATCACTACATGTCACTTCCACCTCTCCATAACTACCACCAATGCCATTGTAGTGTCAAGTATGCCCCAAGTTTTTGTAAACATGCCATTGATATCATCTACATCATCTACTGCTATGCCTGAATGGTTACATTGTCAAACTCCCAAACAAAAGAAGAAGGTGCCTATTTTCGATGTGATTGACTTAAGTGTTTTAGATACGATTCCCAAAAGGTAGGCCAAGAGACCTATAATTGTCTCCAATCTGTTGGTAGATCACTTAAGGGAAAGATTTGTAGAAATAGCTACCCCACTGCAAGGAAAAAAAAGAAACTATCATAGTGGTGGATTATCAAATCTCCAAGTTTGCATTGGGAAAGGCTACTCACGAAGGAACCAAACAAGACTTACAGGTAGCTCTTATAAATTTATTGAAAAATACGACAAGGACAAAGTGACCAAGGATGAGTTCAAAGGGAAAGTTAAGCAACTCACTGCTCTTCTCACAAAATTACACAACAGGTGAAGTCTACAACCGCTCTTACCGTTTCTTCAAGCTTTGAAAATACATCCTACGATATAGTGGGAAAAATAGGCTAGAAAGGAAGATCGATTGCTTCATGGATGGAATTCCTGCTTCAGGAATTTGATCTACTGATCAAAATGACTGTTAGAATTGTACAATGATTTATATGCTGAGAAAGCTTCCGTGATGAAATTGGATGAGATTCTCTCTGAGGATAATAATAATTTGGATCTTAATTTGAATACTTGGAAAGAAATCAAAGATGTTAATTCAGATCTGATCCTACAAGAGGGTGTGGTTGATGATGTCTCCAAGTTATTCGAGTTTCAGTAGGCCATGAAGTTCAGAGCACAGGTGTTGCATGATCTGATAAAGAAATTGGATGAGAAATGAGTTGAAGTGATGGATGGATTGAATGAAATTTCAAAAGAGTTTGATAATATCCACTGTATGTTTATCAATGAGACTGTTGATGCCCTTCCTGTCGATCAAATTGTGGAGAGTTTCAAAAGTTTGGTTAAAGAAGATGAGGATGTAACAAAGACCTTCAACATTGAATCCATTTATAAGTTGGTTTCATACCAAAATTTTATAAGTCAGCTGAAGAAAGTTGTGAACAAGGTGAAGAGATTACCAGCCAAAGTTTCTAGGGAAGTCGAGACTACGGACGTGGTAAACAAGTATGCATAAAGACCAGAAGAAGAAGAGGTCCAGGGAATTATCAAGCATTTTATTGAGTACAAGAACAAGATGGCCATGTGGGAAAAGAATGAAGAAGAACTAGAACAAGGAAAGGATGCTGCCAGTCCCAGCTAGGCTTGGCAGCCATTGATGGGCAGCCCCAAGCTCAGAGCTGGTCAAAGTTGTAGGGTTGACTTGGTCAAACCTGTGTAACTTATTTTTCTATTTTTGTGGGAGGATGTTCCCTAAGACTTTAATGCACTCTATTTTAGTAATTAATTAGTTAGGGGTGGAGCTGTAATGGCTCAACCTCCTTGATCTATAAATAGTTAGATGCATTACGTTATTTGGATGACTTTTGGATCTCTTGTTAATTACTCTTCAATCTTGGAAGAGTTTGAGAACAAGCTTTGAGCCTTTTAATAACATTTAGAACAATATTTTGCCATCAAATATATGGTATATTGTGCTATTCATTGATTTATCTATCACTTGTGGATGTTTAGTTCCTTGGATATGATAGATTAACTTGCCTTTAAATCAAATATCTTGTTTTAATCTCTATGGGACGTAATATAAACTCTCTATGTTTCAGTTGTTGCAAAAATTATTTCTTTATGTTATTGAAGTGTTATATCCAGTCACATTAGTGGTTGAAAATATTATAGGAGATGTGCATATCATACATTGTTTTGGGATATTAATTGTGCAAGTAAAGTGGATCATCCTGTTCAGTTTATGCTTAGTGCATCACCTTTTTCAAGTTATTATTTGTTTAATTTCTCTCACCTTTATCCCAAGAATATATTAGATTAGTTTATTTTCAAGTGTTGTAGCCTTGCACATTGATCCTAAATCAAGTGCGCCAAGTTTTAAAGGAATTCAGCCTTCTCCAAAGGTTCATCCTAAGGTGAAAAGGTCCCACACCTTGGGGATGTTCCAGCATTACACGAGATCATTCAGAGACTCAACGGGTGTATGATCCACATGACAAAATTCACTAGTTTATATGCTGGGATAAAATGGATCCCCACTTGGGTTTTCAAATGTGGGGGATAAAATATAGGCCTACACACAAGATGTAGATACTAAAGGTTCTCAAGGAGTGCCAGTGTCATAATTATATAGGATAACATCCCTAACCCTAAAGTAGATATATTTTTCTACTAAGATAAAGAGATGTATCCTACTAGGATTCAAAATAAGAGCAGATTAAGAGATGGGTAAATATAATGGGTATAACATAATAAGAAAAATCAAAGCAAACATACATCTACCCTAATATCTAACAATTAATGACCAACCATCCACACTATAACAAACAAGCAATAAAGGACAAAAAAAGGTTATAAATACTTACTTGTAGTGTGGCTTCTCCCTAGAGATGACAATATCAAGAGAGAAAAATATGGGTGGAGAAGGAGAAATATCAAGATGAAGACCTCCAATCCTAGCTCACTATGGTCCCAAATGTAAGAGAGGAATCTCTAAAACGTAAAATATAACAAATATGTGCAAAAATATACACATGTTTCCAATATATGAGAAAGTGTAGTGTTTTGGAATTTTAAATAAGTGATGATAAAATGAAAAATAGGTGGGGTATTTATACCCTACATGATTACCTGTGGCCAATGGTGTCAACCATGGGAAATACCAAACCTGACACCATCACCAATGGGTGATGGCGTCAATATTGGAGAAAACCTAAGGTCATGAGGTACAAAATGGAATAAGGAGGAAGCCAATAGAATAAACAAGGAGAATGAAAAAGTTATAGGATGACTAAAATTATTAATAAGAGCATGCATACATTTAAACAAGTGGACATAATGATACAAATAGACATAATGGGTAAAATGTGTGAATAAGAGAAGGAAATGAAGTGAGGATAAGGGAATTATGGCATAATAGTGAAATATATCAAATCATATGGTCTATCCTATATGGAAAATTATGATCACACCCTAATATTGATATGCCCCTTGAGGCACTTTTCCAAGGGGAAAATGCATCAACAACCCTTGTACAAGAGAAAATGTTAGCAAACGTAAAAAATCAAGTATATACACATGAAACCTTCAACAAGAAAAGGTTACTGTTGAACCCTGGTGCATTGGTGTTGTCATTTATGTCAGGTAGAATTTATGGAAACGGTGTGAGTGGTGAAGTGAGACTTATTTTATTGATTGGTAGTGCCTTATTAGGTTCATTGAGCATTCATGTTGGTTTCATGATGGTTTTAGTGTGTTGCAGGCTTGGTTAATGAGGTAGGAGCCCACTTGAGGTATGGAGATGCTTGGTATGCTTGGATTAGGCTTCATACATGTTATAAATGATGTTTATAGGATGTGAAAGAGATTCTAGGGTGATCATTAGGTCATGAGGTCCAAGTCACAGTTGAAACTAGCTCACTTAGGCCTAGTTCTAGAGCCTAATGAGGTGTATGGGCACAAATCAGGTCATGAAAAGACTATATAAGCATGGGAGGAGACTAGAAACATTTTATAGGGCATCTATGATTATCCAAAACCCTTACTTTATATTCTGGAGGAAAAATTCAAGTTTTCCCTAAATCTGCCTTTGAGGACTAGTAGTGAAGTCATGGGAAATTGAGATTGGTATGAAGAGTAAAATATTTTTTTATGAGAAACCAAACTATGTATCATGTATATGGGTGTGTTGTAGTGATTTTTGTCAAGTTTCATTGAGTTTTGAAGAATATTGTGGAAGTTATTCAAGTTTCACTAAAACTGGTTTCTTGAAAAATGCAATATGAAAACTCTATCTTCTTAGCATCCAAAAAAAATTATCGAGCCTCCTTAGGATAAATCATATAAATAATTTTTTAATATAACTCCAAACATGTAATTTTTCAAAATATTTGAGGGAAATTGAATAGGAAACAAATAAGTTCTGTTCATTTTTCTAACAGGGTTTCTCTCTCCTCAAGCCTCCTTGAAGCGGTAGGCACAAAATGAGTTTCTTTGACTTCAAATGACATGTGAAATTAGGTACAACCCCTTATAAGTGTAAAATAATCTCTCTAGGTTACAATATTTTATGTGTGTTATCCAAGCATACTTGCAATGTATGGAAATGCCTCTGTTGTACAAGTTTTACATGTATACTCTGTTTTTGAAGATTTCCAGGTGAACCATCAGATGGGAAATATTTTGTTTGATTTCCAATAAGTGATATTGAAGGTTCTTAGGAATTTAACTTAGTAATGTGGTGTAAAATTCAGTCCTTTGCTCCTCCTACCACCAAAGTGTAGTAATGCAAATCAAGTTATAAAGACTTTAAGGGTACTTGAAGGCCATATCAATGCTTTAACCTGAGGATTGGGCTAAGAAATGGTGATAATCATTCTTCATAGGTACAAGATGAGTTTATGTAGCTCAAATTTTTATTGGTGTGGTGATATGTGGCATTAGTTTTTCTTGTACTTCAATCTTCCCTGTTTGTTCTACTCAAGAAGACCTCAATTTATATTTCATTTGTAGAGGTTATTGCATATCTTTTGCTAGTCAACAATTGGAGATAGAAAAATAATATTATTTAAGGTATTTATGGTTATGTATGGTCATAATTTTGATTCATTGGTAGCCAAAAGGTCTTCATGTCAAGACTGTCATGTCGCTGTTTCATGGAACCTTACACACAACCCCAAATTGAATGTTCCTCATGTCAAATTCTTGAAGGAAGTGATTGCAATAGGTATGGTCAATTGGATAAAGAAATGATGATATTAGAAAGGTGTTTTAGTTGTTGATGGAACAGTAGTTCACAGATGTTACCTTTCATCTTTTGAAGAATAAATCTGTATTTTTGTTCTGTCTGTCATAAAATTCTCAGATAGTAGATTGAAATCATGATAATATGCCATCAATTAGTGATCTAGAAGTTCGAAATGGCTAGAAAAACATATTATGAGGTTAACCTTCACTTTCTATGGTGTAAAAATGAGTTATAAAGCTTTGGAAATCCTTTAAACAATGAGCTAGGGTTTAGTTTTTGAAACCCTACATGAGCAGAGTATGGATACTAACATGAAACTACAACAATGCACATGATTTTCTGAGGTTCTCTGTGTTGTTGGCACACTTCTTGGAGTATGAAAGGATGCTATGCTTCTTCTTGATAGTAAAGATTGCCTATAATTTGTTAACAACATGTTAAATCCTTTCTAATTCAGGGAATCCTTCAACTCGTTGTTTTCACTATCTAGAGTTGATAAGTGAGAATACTCAAATATCTCTTATTGTGATAGAGACTTCAACATGTATAGTGGATATCTGAAATGATTTTGTTTGTGAAATAGAGAATTTAACCTGTATAGTGTCTTCTATTGGAGTGAATAGCATGAAGACATCTTATACTCTAAATCACTTAAGTTGTTTGAATGCTTAACCGTAATTTCTTTCACAAAAGCTGGCTTAGGGCTATAAGGGTAAATCAAAGCATCTCCAAATAAGGTTTGAAGTGAGTTTTGCGAGAAAAGGAGAGTATATAGAGACCATGAAACATGAAAATAAATTATTGTAACTCATATGCATACTTATGATACCTAGTTGGAATTCTGAATGTATCTCAGAGGATTGTGTTCTCCAAATCACATGACAGACAAGTCCTATTAGTTACAAAAAAGACAGGGTGCAGATGTCAGAGAGCTATTTTCTTGGTTATCAGAAGTGTTTAAAGATCTATTTGGGAATTAGTTAAGCGTAAAGCATCTTAAGAGTCTTGATAAATCTATGCAAGTAGAGGAAACAAAATAGTTGCAATGATGATACCCTGAGGAAGTTGTCTTTGAAGCCTTCCCATCTCATTGTTACAAGTGGATTAAGGATGTCAAGTGAGTAGTTCTTGAATATGAATGTTAGGAAATATTATTAGTGCTCCACTTTGGGATAGTAATTATTGTGTAAATGTGATTATATTAGTGTGATGATGTAAATGAGTTGTTATTTAAACAACTCATATAGTTTATTTGTTAGTTTGTTAGACCCGTAAATCTATTAAACGTGTTATTTGTTATTTTTTCTTCCTATTTATTAGTAAGTTGTTTCGCTATCTATATGGCTATATAATAGCCTCTGTAATGTTCTCCGGATAACATCCTGAATATATTAATATTATATTATATTGATTGGGCTCTTTTGCTGCATAGACTCTGACCAAATTTAATATTTGGTATCAGACGATATTATATCTGTGCCTATGATGGAAATATAATGCAATTGTAAAGGGAAACCATTTTATTTAGAAATGCCCATGTTGATGAGTCTTTTATTTAGATGTCGTTAGTAAATTATGGGTTTGATTTCATAGTCTTAGCCTTAGTGTTTAGTATAGACTTCCAGATTTGATATTTTTTTAGAGTCTCAGGTACGCAATCATTTCTTGTAAGTTCTTATTGTATTACTTCAAGATATCAAGAGTTCATTGTTGTTCCAATCCTACACCTGGTCGTGTTCAACCTGTGAATACACTACAGGTATAAGAGAATCTTCAATTCGTCTGCACTATTTATGGTACATTAAAATTCAAAAGCCCAGATCTGTGCATCAAAGTATATCTTCCCTTGCAACATGATCATATTTTTATCTTGTCTGAGAATTATATTTTTTTGCATTGGGAAAACTCTTCCTTCCCAAAACATATTCTCTACCAGTGTATCTTCATTCTCACCAAGTATGTCAAGATTTACGACTAGATTTTCATCTAAGGCCCACTTTATGGTTTTGATAGATGAATACATTCCAAACAAAGATTAGGATTCCATTTCCTCATTGTACGAGATGAATTGTTATTGCATATTCAACAAATTCAACTCAATTTTAGATATTTTCCTAGTGTATCAAACAGTGAGTTCAACAGATCCTGGTCGCATCTCCTATCTACATTCAACGGATTTTTTCTGAAGATTCTTTTGTAAAGAAAGAAGCGTTCACTATTGGATTCTACATTGATCGATTGGGAATATCTATACATCTGAATTGTAGCATAGATCATGCAGACCAATAAAGGCAAGTGGTTTTCCAATAGTCAAAGGTATTTGCATTCCTAAAAAAAATCAAACCATGTGTTATAAAGTTCATGGTTAATTGTGGCTCTTAGCTACCTTGTTATAATTGTGTAGTTTGTGTAAAATTGTTAAGGGTATTTAATTATAGTGTTGGTGTTAATTTTCATTATATCATTTAAAAATATGTTACTGAGATAGTGTTTTTTATATTAGTAATTGATGATTTGTACCATCACTCTAAAAAAAAGTCATTTTGTTACATGGTTAGTCAAACCATAAAAGTGGGTTCCTTCTTTGTATGAGTCATTATCAATTTTTTAAAGTATTATAGTTATGTTAAAAATTAATCTTTAATTAATTTTTTAGTGGCTTGTCATCAATATCAAAAGTGTCAAGTCAAAATAGTTTAATTCACATTGTCATGTTGTTTAAAGTATAGTCATCTTGTGGAGTCAAATTTTCAAAAAAAAAAAATGTCTCACAGACGCATTTTCGGTGTTACTTGACGTCCGAAAAATAAATGATTTCACATTCTGGGGGTGAATAATAAAACAATGTAGGAATCATTGAGAAACATGATCATATTCCGTTGAGGTAACAACACCATTAATTGGAGGACGGAGGTACAGGAGGTTGGAGGTCAATCAACGATCTCTCGCCAGTCTCCAATGACGGGGCCACATGAAGTTGTGGTGGCATTTTGGGGTGGGAATTTGCTTTTAGTTGTGTGTTTCATTTTCATAGTACCTATTTTACAATGTGTTCCTGTTTCCAGTTTCGAGTTAATTTTTGTGATATGTTTGAAGATAATCCCTTTTTAGATATGTATTTAGTGAGCAATAATTCCTATGTACTTTCTTGATGTAATAACATCATGGAAAATATGAAAGCACTAGAAAAAGTAGCATCATGATATTTGGGTTGTTGGTTGTCCTATAAAACCATCAGTATGTTTTGGGTTGTTGGTTATCCTGTAAAACCATATGTATGTTTTTGGTTGTTGGTTGTCCTATAAAACCATTTGTATCTTTTGGGTTTTTGGTTTTCCTATAAATCCATCCTTGCAGGTTGTTGGTTGTCCTTGGAAAACCATCCTTGTTGAGGTTTTTGGCTGTTCTGAAAAACCATCCAGATCACGAGCACACACGTGTGACAAGCTGCAAAAGAAGTGTGATTATTTTTCTCCCATGTTCGCACTAAGGGGGGAATGTTAGGAAATATTATTAGTGCTCCACTTTGGGATATTATTTATTGTGTAAATATAATTACATTAGTGTGATGATGTAAATGAGTTATTATTTAAACAACTCATATAGTTTATTTGCTAGACCCATAAATCTATTAAACGGGTTATTTGTTATTTTTTCTTCCTATTTATTAGGAAGTTGTTTAGCTATCTATATGGTTATATAATAGCCTCTGTAATGTTATACGGATAGCATCATGAATATATTATTATTATATTGTGTTGATTGGACTCTCCTGCTGTATAGAATCTGACCAAATTTAATAATGAAGGCGAAAAGTTTTTTCATAGTCTACAAAAATAATTTTTATACTTGTAGGATGTTGATGAAGCTTAGGGGAGATGAGAATATACATGATTAAGTATATAACAAATAGAAATTCCCTTAGGATGAAGAAAATATGTTAAACTTAGTATGGAGAGTCTTCAAAGTCTAAAAAATTTCATGTGTGTGTGAATGTAGCTGCAGTTGAAGCTTGGGAGATCCTAATAATTTTATGTTGCATAGATAGTTTCCTTGAAGATGAAGAAGAACAAATCCTCCTTGAAGTCTTGATCGTTGAGGTGCGAGCTCAAAGGTAATAAAGTATTGAATTTATTTTCAAATTTGACACTATTGAAGAGGAGAAGAAACATGATCATTTACTAGGTTAAAGAGCATGATGTAGGTGTGTGAAACTTTGATTGATAACTCTAGTTTAAAGGGGTAGAAGTTGGTGTAAACAAAGAACCATATAGAGTGTATGTGATGTTCTCATGCAAGAGGTTGTATATTTGAAATTTTAAGAGTTATGAGAGAGAAAATCAAGGAGACACATTAAGAATACATGCTTGAAGAAATACTTGCACCATAGAGATTGCAGCAGATTGAAAGAAGGAAATTTGATAAGACAAAGTGTTTGAAGTTTCCTAATATGACAAGAGTTGATGATGGTTAGGTGAATAAAATTAAGATGGAAAAATAAGAAGAGTGACCTAATCTAGCGGTCACTATTAGTTGTTTGAGACAAACAAATGAGTGTGATCAAAATCTTGATTAAGTCTAAGTTGTAGCTTAACAGGAGGGAGTAGTTGCTTTCTTGCAAGTTGTAGCTTGCAAAAGGAACATGTAGAAGCCTGATTAAGAATTAGAAGTTGAAGCTTCCAGGAAATTTGAATATTGCTAAATACTAAATAGTAACTTGGTCAAATTCTTGGAGTTACAACTCCATGTTGAGTATATTCTCAACTTAAAATCAATGTAACATCTATAGGACATTCTTGTCCTAAGCTAGTTCTTGGTTTCAGTGGGGTTTTCTCCCAGTTTGGGTTTCCCCCATTAAATCTTGTCTCTGTGTGGTTTCTATCATATTTACTAATTATGAATGTTGATTTAGTTTTATCATAACTAATTAAGTAGATTGAATAGTTTTTCAAAGTTTGAGAAGAAACTGATTCACTACCCTCTTAGTGTCCTGATTTCCAACAGCTACCCTATAGAATATTAATCATATAACCTCAAAGGCCAATTAATTATCTCTATGATTTTCCCTCTATTGGATCTAGCTCAATCATACCATTCTATTGGTCTATTATTGAAATAGAAAAAATATGAACCACATGTGTTCTCTGCTAACTATATCTATGTTGACAAGGGATCTTATTTGACACATATCTCATTATTGAAGCGAATAGGATTTTACCATATTAATTTTGTATTCCATGGTTTTGATAGTGTTTTACATCTTTTATAGTATATCATGATATTGGGTAGGCATTAGTGGTTTACGCAAGGCTATGTGGTTGTTATGTGTAAGTTTAATGTTTTATGACTCTAGGTTTTCTATGTAAGAGGTAAATATGCATATGTTGTGTGCATTAGGAAATAATGTATAAATTTTTTAAGTATTATGTGGCTCAAGTAAGTGTACGTGAAATTTATACTATTACATGGATTTGGACAAGCTTCCATGATATTCATAGTATAACATAACTTTAGACAAGGTTCCACAGATTCAAAATGGTTATTTATAAGGATTACTTATGAGTGGTGTGAAATTTCACAAATATTTATTTGCTAACTCTAAATATTTTTTAGTGGCATATGATTACTCATGAACCTAGATGCTCCTACATCAAACAACCGAGGAAATAATAAGTTTGATCTTCTGACCAAGCATGTTTTTGAAGGTATGAAATGGAGTGACCAATTATAACTATCTCTAATTCAAGAAGCTAAGAAGTATCTTTGAATCCCTTTCCTCTCCATTTCACTACATATTTTGTATGCTCCTTTCTATGTGTTATCTTCACTACATGCTCATCTAGAACGCATTCAATTTCTACACTCTTTTGTTGTAGTACTTGGTGCCTCCAATCTAAGTATGTGCAATATTATTCTCCACTTGTTTTCTCTCCAAAATATGGATACAAATCCATTATTTTCAATATAGGTGAAAATTGTATCCCTTTTGAAATCTATAACTCATATGTATTCTGCACAAATCTTCTCAAGAATCTACATGGTTTAATATTCTTTCACTTGAGTTTATCATACGTTACTCACACGAACCTTTCTTTACAAGTGCACAAGAACTAACTTTCCAACCTTAAACTCCAAGTGTCTCCTCTTAAAATATGCATGTTGTTTATATTATGCACTGCTCTCTTCCAACATTCTACAAATTTTGTTAGGAATATATTTAGTGCTCCATTAATATTTATGACTGGATATTTACTTAGAGCCAAATATTTGTGTGTAATGTAAATGTTAATGTGAGTTGTTTGATAAACAACTCATATACCAATATTAGTTTGGGTGAGTTTTAATAGCTCATGTATGTAGGTGTTGAGAGAGAGATTTGTGAAAGTGTTGTTGAACAACCTCCTTGTTTTTAGGAATGAATATTCCTATATATATGTAATCATGTGATATGAATGATAACTGATTATCTCAGAGTATCTTGAATATATTATATTATTGTGTTGATTCGGATCTCCTCCTGCATAAACTCTGACCAAATTTAATAAATTTATTTTTGTACCTCCTTAATATACTAAATGAATTATTCTACCTACATAATTTTACCTACTTCTCATGGTAACTCGCTTATCTCTATAATTCCTTCTATAATTTTTCCATACATAGTTTTTAATGGTGAATTCCTAATGCTTCTATTGATATAGTTGTTATATTGGAACTCCATATGAATGATAACTGATTATCTCAGAGTATCTTGAATATATTATATTATTGTGTTGATTCGGATCTCCTCCTGCATAAACTCTAACCAAATTTAATAAATTTATTTTTGTACCTCCTTAATATACTAAATGAATTATTCTACCTACATAATTTTACCTACTTCTCATGGTAACTCGCTTATCTCTATAATTCCTTCTATAATTTCTCCATACATAGTTTTTAATGGTGAATTCCTAATGCTTCTATTGATATAGTTGTTATATTGGAACTCCACCTATGTAAACACATAATCCATGTTCCTACCTTAATTTTTACTAAATATCTAGGTAAATTTCCAAGTCCCTTATTAACAACTTATATTTGGCCATCTATCTATGGGTGATATGTATAACTAAACTACATCCTTGTTTTTAATTTTTTCCAAAATATGTACAATAATTACAATTATGTGCAGGATTCTATACGAAAACACAATTTCCCTAAAAATAAGTTAGTAATATGCATAACATCATTTCTCTTCTTACAAGTAATAAAATGAGCCATTTTGGGCATATATCCATAAAAAATATAGAATCATGCCCCTTCTACATTTTAGGTAATCCTAAATAAATCCATACTTAGATTTTCTCAAGGTTTCTTAGATAATGACAATAGTTGATATAACCTACATTTTGAATATTCCCTTTCACTAATTGATATAATCTACATATTTTCACACGCATACACATATCTGTAGCTATCCACAAATAGAAATGTATCTCTCCCAACTAAGCCAAGGTTTTATTAATCTCAAAATCACTTGACATTACTCTGTAATATTTATCTTGGATCAAATTTCCCTTATTAATCATTGTGGTATGCACAACTACGTGCCTTAAATAATAATCCTTCTTGTAAGAAATATTCTAACCATGATATGTGGTTGATGCTCACTAGTTCTGTGCATGCCTTCCATTTTTTTTGTAAAATTTCATCTTTTATATAGAGCTTCTTCATCACTTAAAACCTTACTCCTACTTGCATCTCAGTTAACAAGATGTATTGGCACCCAAAACTAGTTCATCTCATTTTGGATGCCTTAGAGTTAAAATTTGAGCTTGAATAGTTAAAAAATACCATTTTTGGTATTCTTATGTTTTAAATGTAAATAGAAATGGTTTCCCTTACTTACTCTACATATGCACAAGTTGTTCCAATTTTGTTTGGTAGGTTTTAAAGTGTTTTTGGCCTCCAAATGTCCATTTGACATGTAAAATCTTGAATTTATTTTCTACCAAGACCATAAATTTTAATTGGAGTGTCCGCAACCTTATAGAAGGTGATAGTTAACCAATGTATGACACATGTCATTTAATGTGTTATAAGTTTTTTTGAGCGAAGGCATAGGCTTCAAAATTTGTAGGAATATAATGCACAAGTGTCACCCATTAGCTCAACGAACCAGGTTTTAGCTTGTTAAACTTTAGACATATGTTGGTGATTTATGAGGTGGCGGTATGGGGGAAGTTGGAATCAAGAGTTGATGTTGGAAAGTTATACCGATGGTGGCCATATGTCACCCATCATTGGCCTAAGACACTAAGCTAAAGTTTAAACTATCATAGTGAGGGACAATGTCGATTTCTGCCACATGGTGAAGATCGGTGAAGGTTAAGGATAGAGACAAAGAGAAAAGGGAGTTACATGGCGTAAAGTGATTGGTAACATGGTATGTACATGGGATTAAATTTTATGGCCAAAGTAAAAAGGAAAAAGGCCCATGAATGTCAAACTAAGAGACTCCATTGAAATGAATAGAGGCTTGTTGTTTTGACCATAAAGTTTAATTGGGAGCTCCAAGTCAGATAAAATAAGTATTGTTAGAAATATTATGAAGATAAAAATGCAATGAAATAATTTTTTGCAAGTTGGGGCATTAGTATAGTATTTTAGGATAGATATTTTGGTACTATTTTCCATCATTTTCCACCATTTGTCAATTCATTTCTTCAATTTTCTTGCTCTTGCACATGTGTGCGACCTTTTGGATGCTCTCAAGGTGTCATGTGTTTCTCAAGGATCCTAATGGAATCCCATGGATCCTTTATGATTTTGTAATTGTTTTCCAATTTTCATCCACTCCATGGATGATTTGTGCATGGTTATTCATCTTCTCTCAGTGGTTCTCAATCTCTAAAATTATTTCTAATTCTAATTCTAGAATGTTTGTTCATTATATAGATAGATGAAGCATGGGATTCATCAAATAATATTCTAGCTTGACCATTCTTAGTCTTCATATCTGATCCCTCTAGTTGTTTAGTTTTTAGGCATTCATTTTAGCTTTGTTTAGATGACTTGTGTTTTGAATAATTGTAATCAATTAAAGGAATTTGTAATTTAGATATGGGAGAGTATCCTTTCATGTTTAATTGATTCATAGAAGAGGTAGTGGATTAAAAAAGGAAGCTATCATTTGGGTCTGAAGTGTATTCATTCAAATTATTCATCTAGCTATAAGGTACAAAGGTCTAATGTGAAATCGCCAAAGAATTTAATTATAAAATACTTGTGGAATTCTAATTTCACTCGCACTCATTTAATTGTTTGATGTTATATTTTGGGTTCTAGAATATAAAAATATAACAAATTATTTGCTTTCAGTGTATGTGGTTTAATAGTTGTATGAATTTTGGGGAGCTCTATTAATTGTGTAGATCAATGTTAATCTTATATTATTTTAACTTCATCTTAGCTTTGTAGATCTAGCCCAATAGAAAAATATCATGTGAAGTTGGAATGATCACCCGCTCCTTTAAATAATTTTTTTCCCGATACCTTTGAGACCTTCATTTTCATATTGTATATCTTTAGAGACCTATCCACTATAAAATTGGCTTCATGCTTGCTTAGATGCACTCCTAATCTTTGTTATAATACCCGAAAATTATGGATATCCTTGTATCTTTGTAATAGATAAATTTAGGTATACATATTAACCTGAAAATGTGTGGCAATTGCACAAGTGGAAATTAATTGGGTGCTTAGTTATAAAGGTTGTGTTTGTGGGTAGATTTAGTGTGTGTTTAGACTCACGTCATGTTAAGAATTTATAGGGTCTCTTCTCTTGGCCTTGCAGAACTAGAACAAGTAGAGAAGTGATCTCCCTTCTCACTTTTTTAGTCTTGAATCCATTCTCGACTTGTTGAAGAGAAACCCCTGTGCTACAAATAACTCATCTTTAAGATTCTCCTCATCAACTTCAAGGATGGAATATATTTGGGATCCAAAAAGGTGCATATATTTATTAGTACATTTTAGACCCTATTTGATTTACCATTTATATGATTCAAGGTAAATGAATAAATATATAAGAAATCAACCCATTTCACACGTCTCTAATTTATCATCCCCTATCCATTGATGAATTACAGTACTTGGTGGTCCATATAAAAAATGAACTCCTTGGGAAACACATAACGCCTATAATTATTTAGAGGTTGTACAATGACATAAAAATCTTGGTCATAAATTAATAATATTCTTCTTGCATCATTCAATTTCTCACTAAAATAAGTCACGAGTATTTCCTCCTGAGTCATCACAACTCCAATGGATATTCCACTAACATCATAATAAACATGAAATACTTTATTTAAATCAGATAAGGCTAATACTTTATATGCTTTATGACCTTATCCTTCATATTCTGGAATGGATGCTTTGCATCCATGGTAAAAATAACTCTCTTTTATACTTATGATGTATGCATAAATCTCATTGAATCCTATCATAAATTTCTTGTATAAACTTTCAATGTATGTGGAAGCTTTGAGCCTTAATGATTTTTTTTATGAAGGAAAATCCATGATAACTCATACCTTCTCAGGATTTATCTTCAATCCTTCTTAAGATATTACAAATCCCAAGTATACTATCTCTTTTCACATAAAACTATATTTCTTCAAATTTGTTGAAAGGTTTTCATTGATGTAAAGGTGTGTGTATGGTCATTGATGTCATGGTGAGACTATTGAAGTGATGACATTATTGTGTTTGTTGAGAATGGAGCTTAATTACTTCACAAGAAACTTGCTTTTACATGTTACTGGTTTTGATAGTAACTGGCGTCGGTCAGGGTGTAATCAGGTGTCAGTCAATCCAAGTTAGTCCAAGTTAGGAAGTAACTGGTGATGGTTACCTGTGTGACACATTTTTTTTTGTTTTTGATGAAAATTAGAATACATCAATTATTTTAAATATGATTTATTGATTATAAAAGCAAAGTTAAGTTACCCAAAATAGATATATATGCATGTAATCATTGTATGAGGGTAAGTAAGGAGGAGAGAATATATATAGCAATTGTTTTACATGTAACTTTCTTTGTGAGAAAGAAAGAGTAGCTGAGTGAGGGAAAAACATTGAACATCTTGTGAGGTGTTGGGAGATAGTAGATCTTTATTGCATCTCCTCTTTAAAGCACTGAATAATAATATTGGCTGTTTCTTGGTGGACGTAGCCCACACTGGGTGAACCATGTTAAATTTGGTTTAATCTTTCTCTTGTTTATTTTATCTTCTAGTTATTTCCGCATTCATTGCTTGTATACTTGCTTTGATTATAGATCTATGCAACACTGTTATATAGTTTTAACCCCCAACAACTGGTAAATGCCTTTTCTATTGTTCTGGTAAAGGGGAAAAGTCGAGAATTCGGAAAAAACTGTGTCTTTTGAGTCATTTTGTGCAATTTGCGGGTTTGTCAGACATTTTTGTCCCAGATGTCCCAAGTTCATTTGGGCTCCCTGTTCACCGATCGGCCGCTTTACCCGAAAATTTGTTTTCTCACGGGCCCGTCGGAACTTTTTGCTCCAAATAACACAAGTTCACTCAGGCTCAATGTTCACCTTTTGTCCACGTCGGCCGCATCGTGCATTTCACGTACCTTCATCCCTCATGTCCTGAAAATATTTGTGCATTATTTTTCCGCGTCGCCCGCATCGGCCGAGTCACTCTTTCGCGTCCCTCGTGTCCCAAATGAACCAAAGGCCATCCAAGCTAATTTTTCCCTCCCTTTCCGGATATCTTGCTTTTCAAGTTGGTAGATGTGTATTTAATGCACATTTATTATATTTCTCTCTCCTAGATGGCTATTTAATAAGCTTCCCTCCTACGCATTTTTGCACACTGCTTTCTTGTTATCAATTGCTCATACCCTTGCAATCGGAATTTCTATGTGTATACCAGATTCCCCTACAATTTAATCAAGAGTTCAGACTGTGACTTTGTTTTTCAAATTATCAACATGAAGATTAAATTTCAAGGTCAGGAGAAAGTTTCACCGCTCGAGTCTGTCGTTCCCGATATTGGGGATAGTGAAGTTCGCCACCTAGACTTTGGAGATTTCTGGACTAGGATGATAGACTCAAACCCCTCTCCTATGGCACAAATGATTCACGATAGTGGCTTGGCATTCGCCGTTGGTTTCCCAATCTCAGTGCAATGTGCAGATACGGTACTCACATGTGGTACTCATTTCAATCCCGACTCAAGTGAACTAACGAATGTGCATGGGGAGCTCATTGCCAAGCTCGATGTTGCCACCATTGGCACTACCCTAAGGATTCCTAAAATGGACAATTCTATAGTAATCTCTCAGAACCAGGCACAGGCCCTCTTCAACCAGGAAAGTGAAAAATACAAGGCGAGGGTGGCAAAGTCTTGGCTTAAAAACCCTAAAAAGGGGGCGTCCCATCTATCCAAAGCTCTGTTTCGTGCTGATTTTAATGAGGAGCTGTTGGATTTTATAATCCTACTAGCTCGGGTCATGGGCTTACCCTCTACCAATGAGTTCCATTTCTGGATGTGCCCACTTATCAACATGGTGTGTGAAGGAACTCAAAATATCAACTGGGTAGAAATCATCAGCATGAACCTAGTAGAGCAGCTGTCTAATGTACAACAAAAAAAGAAGTTTTACATGACTTCATATCTAATGTATACCCTAGCAGCATCAAGGCAATGGTTTGGATTCACATACATTGATGCTCATAAAGGTGACCCTATATATGCTTATTGTCCTCAATTCACCTTGGACACTAGCAATCGCAACTTTAGGAGGGTGAATGATGCTTTCACCATGTACATTGTAAGACTTCTAGAGAGCGACACAGCGAGGAGGTTCTCTGATGAAGCCATGAACCTAATATCGAAGTACGGTGCCTACTTCATCCAGTTTAGAAAATTCTCCTATATCAGGCTTGCAGGCTATGAGAGCACCCCTCTTAAGCTTCCTATGTTCTGCAATGATAAAATGGCCTTGATCGAGATATGCAGGCAATTGGACAAGTTACACAGAACCTGCAGGGATAAGAAAATCACTGGCCTGCACTTCCCTATATCTTTGGGAAACTACACCTGCAAGACGACTCTAGATGCACAAAACATAGAGAGAGCCCTAGCTCCCATCACTGTCCATTTCTTCAGGCCAAGAACTTGTTTTGACTTGAAGAAATTTATTGAGCAGAACCTCATAATCAATTACCATCATAGGGAAGACATAGAAGACTATTGGGCTGACTGTGCTAATGATTTTGAGGCAAGGAGGAGGCATTATGGCCAGTTTTCTCTCCAACTGATTCAAGAGCATAAATTGTACAAAGTTCTTGAAGGGCTTAAGGATGAAAATTCTGACCTATTTTCATATGAATATGAAAACTTAGTCAAACACACTCCCTTGGAGGATTTGGATTGGTTCAAAAAGGAGAAGGATGATCTGGCTGAAATCTTAGCCCCTGTCCTAGTAAGAACCAAAATCTGGTTTGATAGGAGAGTTCATGAGCTTAGAAGGCATTAAGGAGAATCCTCCTCCAAGGATACTTCAACACCAAGAAAGGAGGCATTGACACCCAGTTCAGAAGCACCTGTACAGACCCCTCCTACCTCATCAAATAAAGTTCCTACATCCTCCACTCCTTCCTCATCCACCCAAGTATATCAGAAGAAAATCAAAGAATTCAAGAAGGAGCCTGTTGAAGAAGATCCCCTGATGAAGCATTTAGAATTTCCCTTAGGACCATTGTTCTCAGTGAAAGTGAGGAGAGTGAAGTTCCAGTCTCTATAAGCACTCTAGAAGCCCCAACGGATAAAGAAAAGGAAGTTCAAAGCACTGAGCTTCCGAGCACCATTGAATCCTCTGTACCAGAAGCCCCGAGTGCCCCACTCATATCTCAACTAGAGCAACAGCAGTGCACACTCTGAGTGCCATGAGTTCTCTTTCTCTTGGTCCTCTTGCCCCGCCTTCTTCTTCCTCCTCCTCTTTTGCATGGGTACAACCTTTTGTTGATAGTAGGAAGAGAAAGTCTTCCTCTCAGATCTCAGGACCCAACTTTGATGCTGTGGCAGCCTTATTGGGTACTACCCCTCCTACTCCTACCAAGAAGGCCAGGACCACCTCACGAATAGTATCTGATGCTCAGGGCCAGTAATTCCTGGAGATAGCCAAGCCCAAGGTTGACAAGACAGAACAGGATTTGTAGGCGTCTGATCTAGAGCTCTCGAGGATCCCCATGGGAGAGTCCACCCCTGAAGGTGAGATTCACAATATTTAAGAAATAGTCACCAGGGTCATTGGGAGGGTGGAAAAAGGGAAACAAACTATAGAGCAGCTAGAAGAGTAGGCTCAGGTTCTTACAGGTTTCATCAAGTCACTGTTGTCCAAAGATAAAGTTTTAGACCCTACCCCACTGACTACTCTTCCACCACCTGTGATCCTCAGCCAAGATGAAGTCTAGAGTATCAAAGATATACACAAGTATTCCATCTATGGAAGGGCTATGGAGGCCATGGTGGATGATATGCTCATTGCAGGGTTAAATTTCATTAGTGAAGCCTTCAAACTCAATGAGAAGGTAAATAATCTACAACATAAACTATCCTCCACCATTGGTAATATAGATAAAGAGCTCAAACTCTGGAGCAGCTGTATAGTAGACCTTCACCTTATGGGACAAGATGATGAAAATATTATAATGGCAAGCAAGGTCTTCGATGATGCAAAAGATAACTTGTCAAAATCATGGGTATACAGTGTGGAATGGAAAATCAAGGTGCTGGAGGAAGCTTTGGGAGAATTGAGAAATAGCTGGCAGAAGGGTGAGGCCTTCAAGACTTTGGTGGTATCTGCTTTCAAGGATATACATTGCCACCTCCATGATGAGACCTCTGGTGTGCCCCTCTCCTTGCAAGAAATCAAAGCTCAATTCAGAGCTTTTGTCAAAGATAATTTGTTCAAGGAGGATTCTATTTCCAAGGAAAAGATGAAGGAAGATCTACTCTCTCTAGTCTGCTATTGAAGAAGTAAATAAAGATTATCATACACACGTCAAATTTGACAAAGAGATGGAGAAGTGCCTCAGATTTTGGACCTAGTCCACTGCCAACACATCGGTCCCACGTGGCAGAGACATAGCAGAGGTGTTAAAAAGATTTAGACAGCGGATCCTAAAATCAGTGGGCCCCTCTCAATCATGAACACTTGTCTTCTTCTCTTGAAGTTTCTCCCTTCTTTCTTTCCTTAGCTAGGATTTATTGTAATTAGTTGGGGTTTTGCGTTAAGCAGCCCTTTAACTAAACATTATTTAAAAAGGTAGTTACCAAGAGTAACTGATTTGTAAAACTATATAGTGGCCTCTCTTCGCCATTTTGAGGGGGGGGGAACTTGGCTTATTTTTGAAAGTGTAAGAAATAATAAAGCAATCAATACAAAAGGATCTTCTTTCTTTGTTCATCTGATTCTTTTATTCACAAGCTATCTGTTGAATATTGTTAGATAATTTGTCTGCATTATGCTGAGAAGCTTTGTATTCTTGTAGATGTTATTTATGGAACTGTGTGTCTTTTCAAATTTCATCTTATTAATTTGAGTACAAATGATCTTATTCCAATTCACTATATTCTAGCACGCATAAGGAATTATTTTGTCATCTATATTTCTGGAGAATGCTTTTCTGCTCATTTCCACGTCTTCATTCCTCTGTGCTTTTGTGATTGATGATCTATTAAAAAAACTTTCATGATATCCAAGTTCCGTGGTAAAACTATGCTCTGTACATATGTAAATAAGTTTTTCTTTTGAATAAGGGAACCTCTCCCACTAAAGACGAGGGACTTCTTGTCCCCTGACTGTTGTCTCTTCTTGAAGTCCTTTTTGACAACCAACACATGCAACCCCTAAGTAAGGGAATTACTTGATTTGGAAAGAAAGGACATGGAAAGAAAGATATTTTGTCAAAGGATAAAGAGAACCAACAACCAGATAAAGGTAAAGAAACAAATCTTGCTACATCAAAGGTAATGCAAGATGCTCTTATTATTTCTTTAGATAATAGAATTGAATCATGGGTTTTAGATTCATGAGCTTCTTTCCATGCAACCCCTAATGGGTGTGCATGTTTATTTGGGTGATGATGAACCTTGCAGTATTATTGGTAAAGGGGAAGTTCATCTAAAATTATAGAATGGAAATACATGGGTATTGAAAGATGTGAGGCATGTGCCAAGCCTCAAGAGGAATCTTATTTCTGCAAGGCAACTAGGTGAATCTAGTTGCATGGTTACTTTTATAGGAGACTCTTGGAAAGTCACCAAGGGTGATTTTGTTGTGACAAGAGGTAAGAAGGTAGGAACGTTATATTTATCTACCTGTATTACTGATTCATTTTCTGCATTATCTACTTCAGATTCAGATGCATGTATGTGGCATAATCGGTTGGGTCATATGAGTAAAAAAAAATGTATTCTTAAAGGCTAAGGGTAAGTTTTTAGATTTGAAATATTTAGATCTTGAATTCTGTGAGCATTGTATCTTTGGAAAGAAAAAGAGAGTGAAATTTCTCAAAGTTGGGCAACTAAGAAGGAACAAAAATTGGAGCTTGTACACTTAGATGTGTGGGGACCAGCTTAGGTAGCTTCTCATGGAGGATCCCAATATTATGTTACTTTCATTGATGATGCTACAAGAAAGGTATGGGTTTATTGTATTAAACGTAAATCTGATGTTTTTGAGACTTTTAAAAGATGGAAAGCCCTTATTGAGAATGAATCAAATTCTAAGTTAAAGTGCCTTAGATCTGAAAATGGTGGTGAATACTGTAGTAAGGATTTTAATAATTATTGTTCAGGAAATGAGATACGTAGAGAAAGAATGGTTCCAAGAACATCACAGGATAATGGTGTTGTAGAAAGAATGAATAGGACAATCATGGAATGTGCTAAAAGTATGAGAATACATTCTGGACTACCCTTACAGTTTTGGGCAGAAGTAATTGATATAATGATTTATTTGATTAACCGCAGGCCTTCAAGTTCACTAGATGGAGGAATACCAGAGGAAGCTTGGACTGGAAAAGAGGTAGATCTTTCTTTTCTTAAAGTTTTTGGTTCAGAAGCTTTTGTGCATGTTGATAAGGAAAATAGAAAAAAGTTGGATGCAAAATCCAAGAGATGCACTTTCATTGGTTATGGATCTAGTGATTTCGGTTTCTGTTTTTGGGATTTAGAGAATTCTAAAATTATTAGGAGTCATGATGTTGAATGAAATGAAAAGAGAATGTACAAGGATCAAATTTTGGTACCCAAGGATGAACCGGTTGAGAATTTTGTAAATGAAAATAAACTCTCAGATTTAAAAGTATTACTTACAGGGTTACACAGTAACCGGTATCAGTTTACCCTTGACTGACATCAGTTAAAGAAGATTCAAACTGGCCTTGGTTAGCAGAACTGGTGTCGATTAGAGGTGACTGGTGTTAGTCACTGTCATATTTGGATAGGAATGTCCAGGAGGTCCAGATTGAGCCTCCGATACCCCCAAACTCCTGTGAGAAGGTCACAAAGAGTAAGTAAACCTCCAGAAATATTTACACCTTCTCTATTTTATTTATTATTGACTGATAATGGTGAACCAAAGAGCTTTGAAGAAGTAATGTAGGATAAGACCCACGTCTAGTGGGAGCATGACATGGATGAGGAGATGGACTCCTTGGAACAGAACCAGACTTGGGATTTGGTTAAGTTTCTAGTAGGTAAGAGAACATTGTAGAACAAGTGGGTTTATAGGATCAAGGAAGAAGAGGGTGGACAGAAAAGGTACAAGGCAAGGCTTGTAGTAAAGGGATTTGCACAGAAAGTAGGTGTTAACCTTGGTGAAATATTTTCTCCTGTTGTTAAGATGAATTCTATTCGTACTGTATTGAGCTTAGTTGTAGTAGAATATTTTCTTTTAGAGCAACTAGATGTGAAGACACCTTTCCTTCATGGTGATTTGGATGAAGAGATTTATATGCAGCAGTCCTTTTGGGTATGAAGTCAAGGGTAAGGAGAAATTTGTGTGCAGGTTGAAAAAGAGCCTATATGGCCTCAAGCAAGCTCTAAGGCAATGGTATTTGAGGTTTGATAGTTTCATGCATGAGCATGGTTATATGAGATGTGAATCTGACCATTGTGTTTATTTCAAGATGCTTGAAAATAGGAGCTATGTTATTTTGTTACTGTATGTGGATGATATGCTTGATTACATGATCTAGTATGCAAGACATTGGTGAAACTTAAAGAAAAGGTTAGCTCACACATTTGCTATGAAGGATTTAGGAGCTGTAAAAAAAATCCTTGGCATGCAAATTCACTAGAGATAAGAAAAACAAGAAATTGTATTTATCTCAGGAGGCTTATATCTACAAGGTGTTAGAAAGGTTCAATATGCAAAGATCAAAACCTGTTAGTACACCTATGGGGGGACACTTCAAATTGAGAAAAGATCAGTGTCCATCATCACACAAGGAGGTCAAATACATGACACGATGTTCCATATGCTTCAGCAGTAGGAAGTCTCATGTATGCCATGGTTTGTACAAGACCAGACATTGTCACAGACAGTGGAAGTTGTGAGTAGATATATGGCTAATCCAAGTAAAGAACATTGGAAAGCAGTCCAATGGATACTCATGTATTTGAAAGGGACATCTAGCATGGAGTTATGCTATGGAGGGTTAGATAATTATTTACGTGGTTATGTTGATTCAGATATGGCTGATGATTTGGATGGCAGGAGGAGCATCACTGGATATATTTTCACAGTAGGTGGAATGAAAGTTAGCTAGATTTCAAGATTGCAAAAGGTTGTGGCTTTGTCTACTACAGAAGCTAGCAAGGAAATGATATGGATGGGTAAGTTCATGGAAGTTTTTGGTTAGGAGCAAGATGATTGTAGATTATACAGTGATAGTTAGAGCACAATTCATCTGGCAAAGAACTCAACATTTCATTCAAGAATGAAACATATTTAGTTAAGGTATCACTTCATACGGTAGGTGTTAGAGGACAGACAACTAAAGTTAGAGAAAATCCATATGGATGAGAACCCTACGGACATGCTAACGAAGCCATTAGTAAGGGAAGTTGGAGCTTCACTCCAATTTTGTTGGTCTTTGAGTTTAGAACTTGAAGAGGAAGAAACGGCCAAGGAAAAGGAACCAAAGATGGCGATGCATAGTACAGTGCAATAATTGATCTCCAAGTGGGAGATTGTTGAGAATGGAGCTTAATTGCTTCACAAGAAACTTTCTTTTACATGTTACTGGTTTTGATAGTAACTGGTGTCGGTCAGTCTAGGTTAGTCTAGGTTAGGAAGTAACCGGCGATGGTTACCTATGTGATGTAGTTTTTTGTTTTTGATGAAAATTAGAATAAATCAATTATTTTAAATATGATTTATTGATTATAAAAGAAAATTAAAGTTACCCAAAATAGATATAAATGCATGTATGTATTATACGAGGGTAAGTAAGGAGGAGAGAATATATATAGCAATTTTTTTGCATGTAAGTTTCTTTGTGAGCAAGAAAGAGTAGTTGATTGAGGGAAAAACATTGAACATCCTGTGAGGTGTTGGGAGACAATAGATCTTCATTGTATCTCCTCTGTAAAGCACCGAATAATAATATTGGTCATTTCTTGGTGAACGTAGCCCACATTGGGTGAACCACGTTAAATATGGTGTAATCTTTCTCTTGTTTATTTTATCTTTTGGTTATTTCTGCATTCATTTCTTGTGTGATTGATTTGATTATAGATCTGTGCAACAATTTTATATGGTTTTAACCCCCAATAGTGTTATTTCTTGTTGATGCTAAAGAATGATGTAGAGATTATGGTGTGAGTTGTCATTGATGTTAAATGATTCCTAATGATGTTGTCATGGTATGCATAGTGGATGTCAATTGTCTTGTTGATGCCAAAGGTAGACTATCCCAACACACGATTCCTAATATTATATAAAATAAGATAAGAAGAGTAAAACTAAAAACCCAGGTGATCAATGAATTCAATTAGGCATGTCCCCGAAAAACGATGCCAGAAGGGTGTTGGCTCCTAGATTTACACCCCGGGGGAGAGAGGGTGACACATATGCACAAAGGTGAGGGCGAGAGGGATGGAACTACATGAATTCTTGTTACGTATCTAGGGACAAGGTCTTTCTCTGCTCTGTTATCACCAAATCACTGTACCCCTCGAATGGCCAAATTGTGAATGGGAAATTTAGCGTGACTGGGTAACATGGGATCACCTCTTAAGCTGTGGGACTTGTGGGCTTAAGGTGAACCTCTGGATAAGGCTGAATTCCTCTTCCTAAACCAAACAATACACTACTTCTAATGTAATAAAAATAATTAACTAGACCTATACTAACATTTCCAGGGGATTAGGGAGAGATATTTGCAAGAAATAAAACCTACACTAGGAATGGTGATGCACCAAGAAAGGGTTTTTCTAGACAAGTTTTCTATCTTCCAATGAAGAAGGATGAAAATGGGAAGGATGGACATGTATCAAAAATTCAAATACAAAAATTCAATCCCAGATAAGCACAATAACTCCCAAAACCTGCAATGGAAACTTGAGATTGCATAGTATACCTACAAACATGAGAGAGACAAAAATAAGTAGCAAAAATGATGAAAGGACAAATAATTAGCCACATAACATAATTTCTATTACTTCAAGAACATGCACAGTGCATCATTATAGCAGGAAGAGGCAAGAGTTGCCATTACAATCTTTAGAAGAAAGGATTAAAGCCTCTAAATTCTCAATAGCTCAGCTTGTGAAAAGAGGGAGAACTTGGAAAAAATGTCTAACCCCTTTGAAATGTGTTTCCCATTTAATTTATAGAAAATATGATTTGGTGAGAGAAAGAAGGAATAAATACTAAAATCTAGGCAATATTATAACAGATAATGGCTCTTTGATAATTTCCCATGATGCTTGTATCACCTTTCATGCTTGCTTACATTATCACATGTACCTGAAAGACTCCACTCCACCATGCCTCCATAAATTCAAAAATTCAAAATTTTCTCCTTTTTAATTAAAAATAAATTATAAATTGCTTTGGAGAAGTTAAATTGGTCCATTGGTGGGACCTATGGAGTTGAATTTGCATCGAAAGTTTTTAGGGTGTTAGCTCGGTAAATGGCTTTCTAGCCAGCTTGCTGAGCTGGTTGGTGAGTTGTTTGCTTGCATTGTTTTTAGAAAGTTCTTTTCTTTCCATTTTCCACCTTCACTTTTTATTAGGATCCTTGTATTATAACTTCAATGAGATCTTTTACAAAATTTAATGGCTACCCACCGAGTTTCCACTTTTCTCACCGACTATTACATGCTAATTTGTCTTCGTGGCACATTAACCCCATCGAGCCTAAAAATGACTCATTCAAACTATTGGTATCCAATTCTACACCACCTTGAGAGCCAAACAACATTGAAAAACTGAGTTGGATGCTTAGAGAAAGACAGACTGAGGATTTAGTCATTTGTAGCAGGGGACATGTCTGATAGACTCTTTGAGACTTGACTTGGGAGAGATTGGAATGCACTCACAAAGGGGATGACCTTCCCTCCTACTTTAGGTTTTTCCTTTAACCAGGGTGAGAGGACCCATTTTGTAACCTATAATTGTGAGAAAGGTCGGCTGAAATTGCAGTCTCTAAGATTTCTCTTGGAAATATGAAGGATAGTCCTGAATAGACATGGTCAATGCAAGCATCATTTAACTCTCACAAGTTGTCACACTAAATAATGCATATGTCTTTCAAAGTATAAGACTCAGGTTACTCTAGACAATGTAAATTTTAGCTTGCTTCTGCATATTTATGGAAAAGGAGGGTAGATATGGTAAAGTCCCTTGGAAAATGGTTATAGGCAAGGAAAGCATGGGTAATTCAAAAGGATTTAACAATTGTAGGTTGTAATTTTTGTGTATGAATGGGAGATTAAATAAGGATAAATTTGATTATACAAGTTTCTCAAGAAAACCTTACAAATGTTTAGAAATTACCCTAAGGAAAGAGGAACACATCACACAACCAGTAAAATCCCTTTAACCAGAAGGTATGCACTCATGAAGCCCAAGAGTACAAGATTTCACACAACCTTTGAGAATTAAACACAAAAAAGCTTGTACTAAACTCTCAATAAAACACTAACAATTCCTGCTTAACTACGCTTAAGATACACTCAAAAGCTTACTAAGATATTCTCAACCAAAATGTAGAGGCAATATGAATTTAAAATTTTTTATCACACCATAGAAAGAAAGATCTTTCATATACAGTGTAATTGTAGTTTCCAAAAATGCCACTAATTAAGACAAGATCTAGTGTAGTTCAAAGAAACTATCAACATAATATTGCAACAGGGAAGGCAAGTAGTTGATTCAAAGTATTTTACCTTAGGAACAAAGACAACATTGCTCAGGAGAAAACACATAGTTAATTTCAAGAAATTCAAATTTCTCAGCAAGGGGCCATAAATCTATGGCCTCAATTCTTTCCAATGACTGTACACTTGTAATCATCTTAGCATGAGAAGGTTCAGGACAAAATAAAATAACTCATAGGTCTCTCAGTTTGATTCATAGTTCTTCAAGAAAAGTACAATTGAGTTTTTACTCTTTTTTCTCTAAGAATTTATAAACATTTAACCCCCCTTTAATACGAGAAAATTCCTCTCATATATATACAACTCTCTCTCTCTATCTCCTACATTTTCCTTTCCCCCCCAAAAATGTGAATCTTCAAAAGAATATTCCTCTTTTTGGCACAAAATATGATCTACTATCATTCCTTTGAATATACTTTAATTTCGTGATGTCATGTGGAGGAATTACAAATGATTTGTATTTTTTCACCCTCCTAGAATGAATGGGATGTCATGTCACCCTTTTGGTATAATTTGTTTAATTATTTATTTTTCAGGTAAGTTGAGATAATTTTTAGTGATTTCTGAGCACCTCTAAATGGTTTGATTTGATGTTTAATCATTCCCTCCTTTTGAGAATCCACCTCGAAACACACACAATCATTGTTATATCTTTTTGAGCTAAGTGTTTTCGCATGCGTTGTATCATATCAAGCCAATTTTCTCCTTTTTGTATGATATCAAACTGTTTCACACTTATCTCCTTCATGTGGGTATCATATAAAATCTCAACAATCAACTCATCATGATTGTGCTCAGCTTAACTCACCAACTTTATCTTTACTATAAATTTCCATCACTTCTCCTATAAATTTACATCCCTTCTTTTGAGTTTGAAAAATATGTGAACATGGTGGGAATGATATTAACATCCATATTTGAAGGAAATAACCTCTATTTGAACTCAGTTTTTGATTTAACATGGTGCAAGGAGTCTATTCAGAATTTAGATCCATCAAGTTGTTTGTGTGGCTTTGATTCAAATGCTCATCATAATTAGTCCCATATTTTTTACCTTCTAAATGATGTACTTTAATCTTTTTAGGTGGGAGCATCAGAACAATCCTGAGGTACTGAAGAAATTTTGGCTCAAGAGTAGGCCATCTATTAAAGGTGTAATCGAAAACATATACCATTTCATCTGTAATGAATAGTTCACCATGAAGGATATTCCTTTATAATCTTATGAGCTTGGTGAAGGGGTTTGTATAGACACTATTCCTACTATTTTTTGCAAGGTGAATGAGTTGGAACAACATGTTTCTTCTTTGGAGATAAGGCCCATAGAATCTCCACCTTCTCAACCTCCTGAAGTGTCACCATCTGTTATGTAGAAATGCAAGGGTGAATCAGCTCCAAATTTTCATACTTAGCCAACTTCAAGGACCACTGTACTTGCAACTTCCATCCACTTCAATTATTCCTGCTCAACCCTCTATCTACAAAGAAAAAGGGAGGAAAGCATTTCCCACAACGTGGTCTGAGATCTCCTAAATTGGGTCTCTTCTTATCAGAAGAAGATGGAATTGATGAGTATCTTGTCATGGCCCTAGGATGAATATTGAGAAGCTCATATGGCTATGGGGATGTCTCACACCTTGATAGGGGAAGTTCTATTTACATAGATGGCTATTGGGTCAGATGAGTTTGTTCCAAGGAAAAATAGGCTTCTGGAATAAATTCCTCCGTTTAGTGAGGATTTTTTGGTAGTGGAAAATGATTAGGTGTCCTTTTCTCTAGATTTTTTTAATGTACTTCAAAGTAATGTATATAATTTTTCCATAGGCTGGGACCCCTATAGAACCACACTTTTTGTTTTCATCAATACAGAAAATTCAAACTGTTACAATAACTCACATGCTTCATAATAGATTTAGAATTCTATTAAAGAAACAGTAAAGTCTACTGTATTCTATCATGTTACATTCATATTTGAAATTAATAATTCAAAGTACTGTTGAACTATTATAAAACAAGAGTATCAATTATGAAAAGATGAGAGTTGTTTAAGAAAAAAAGCCTAAGCTTACTCATTGGTCAACATGGTCACATCTTCATCTTTGTCATCTTCTTTATCTGGTTGTCTCTTCCTGTATGCATCATATCTCTGGAACAACTGCCTTATATCATTTTCATCTGGGCCTGTGTGGTGTTGGAATATCAAATTCTCCTTGTTCAGTGCATCCACACACTTGTCCATTCTTCGCCTATACTCCCTCAATTTTATTTTCAACTCTGAAATTGTGTCCTCCACAAAAATGAACCTCTTAATAACATCATATGAATTGTGTCCTCATGGATGTAATTTTCAAAGGAGTGGACCAAAAAATCAATCTTCAAGTCACCATAACTAGTTTTTATGTTTATCAAATACCATGTCTTCCAATCTCATGTTATGGTTTCAATGCTTTTCTCAATCCATTCTTTTTCTGCCTCCATCTTTTCTTTGACTTCATTCACAACCTCTATCCTAATTTTGGACAAATCTTCCATAGCATATTGAGTTCCCATTTTATTTAATGGCATGATTCCCTCTTTTTAAACTATATTCTCATCAAATTTGTTGATAATGTTTAACTTGGGAAGAATCCCTTCAAAGTAGAATAGCTCATTTTCACATTGTTTAATTAAATCATAATATCACTAAGATTGGTGGTAAGTTATCAATACCTCTTTGTTTCTTTCTCAAAAATATTCTTCCCTCTTTTAGATAAGTCCTCAATCCATCTATCAATAACCTTGACCTTTTTGGTATCCTTTTCTATGATTCCCACAACCTTTGGAGTGATAGCAGTAGTAGTTTATTTATTTTCCCTTAATGGCCCCACTAACTTCTGCAAGCATGAAGTTAAAGATTTGATTTGGTATATTAATTTATTTTTTCTTACCTTATCTTCATCAAATATTTAGAAAATACCATCAACTACTACTGTTATGTCTTGCTTAAGGATTTCCTTGTATAGGTCTGCCCAACTAGCATTTGCTTAATGTCATAGTCATTGACTGTAATTTTATCTCTTGAGATCCCAAGGTGAGGAGTTGTAATTTCCATAGTTTTAAACCCTTTCTTATCAATATGTGTTCTAGTTATAACTCTTTCCTTCTTTTAAGCCTTTGTGGGTTTTGGGAAATCAATGTTGGTAATGTCTAAGGCTCCTCCTTGGAAAACCTCTTTTCCTTTTTCTTTCTCTTGAAGAAATCCTCCTAACCAGCCATCCATGGGAGAATTACCAACTTTTACTCTTGTTGGTGTGATGTTTGTAGTCTGGGAAAACAATACCATTGTTGTGGATGCTTCTTGAGTATTATGGGGTATTGGTGTTTCTGTATGTGGCACATCCACTCTTACTATCTACTTTGTGCTATTAGATGCCTCCATTTTTGATTTTCCTTCACTTTGGTCTAGGGTTTGAGGTTGTTTGATGTTCTCCAATTTTTTATCAGTCACTGATTTATCCTCTTAACCCTTAATTTCCTTTGGAACAATAGGTGGACTTATTGTTTCCTTCAAGATCTCAGTGGGGGTAACCACCACACTCACACTTTTTGTTAAATATTCTATATAACTGGCCCTCTTTCTTATTTATTCTTCTGAATCTTTTGATGGGGAAACAATTGCTTTCTTTATTTATTTTGGATATTCTTTATTGGGGCTTGGAGTTTTAATTTTATCCTTATTCTTTATGAAACTTTCCAAAAGTAGTATTTGTAGCAGGTACCTCCATCTAGGATTTTCCCTCACCCTTCTTCTACTTTACAAGGTCTTCTTCTTGTTGATCTACTGATTGGGGTTGGGAAATTGAACCTTTATCTTTAATTTCATCATTAACCTCTGTAATTACTATAGCACTACCCTCGATAGGGGTACTTGTATCTTTCACAACTTCAGTTGTGATTTTCTCCAGGGCCAGTGTAGTTTGAACTTCTTCACTTTTTTTGTGTTTGTCTAAACTTTTAGATTGTTGACTTGTAATGAGAGTGACATCTAGGGTAGATGTTTGATCCATAGATGCTTGAATGATTTCATTTCCCTTCACAGGAGGGGCTATATTTTCAATTTGGGTATTTTTGGGGTTGGGCCCCCATTTCAATGTTTGGATGCTGACCAATATCTAGACATCTGTATATCCTCAAAAGAGACACTTACACCTTATTTTGTATGAAATTCACTTTTGACATCCTCAATTTCAAAGTATGGACTATCCCTAAGTTCCTCCACACTATATATTTCAATTTTCTTTTGTGGTTTCCTTTGTGGTAACTCTTCCTTGATGTCATCTTTCATATCATGCTGCACTATAATTAGCTCTTTTTGTATTTGACCTTTGTACAACACCACCTGATTGGATAGATATTTGGGCACCTTGAATCATCCCTACAACTATTCCTAGTTGGAAATTTAGATGGAGCCACAATAGGTGTTGGTTTAAAAATATCAGAATGAATACCTTTAGGATCTTGTGATGGCATGGTTTGATGGGCTAATTCAGTAACAACATTTTTCTGAGTTTCAGATAAGATAGGACAGTCAACTACCTCATGATCCTTCCTCTTATGCTTCCTTGAACTATTCTCACCTTCTCCAACTAAAATATCAACATCCCTAACTAAAGGCAATATCACTTTGGGGTCCTTTTTGATGCCCTTTCAAAGTGTTTGAGTTTTGGACCCTCTCTTCCTTTAGCACTATGAACTATAAGAGCTGGGACAACATTAAGAAAAGCTCCCCTCATTTGCTTGGATGTGTTTGATGTCCCTAGTATTTTCACTGTAGGAGTCCTTGGCTTGGTTACACCAGTTCCTTTTGATTGCAATGGCACTGTTGTAGTGATAGGGGCATCTTGCATTACCCATAAAATCATATCTTCTACCTTTTGAACTAAAGCAGTATTTGATGTTCCAGTTTTACTCTTTGCAGTATTCCATTCATCAATTGTTTTTGTGGTGGGTTTCCTGCTTGGAAATTGAGGGGATTGACCATTCAAAGGATCCATAATATCAATTCCCTCTCTCAAAGGAGGGAGGTCCTCTTTCAAATCATTCAGGTCCATTAAACTCCTTCAATACTCTTGTATTTTGTAAAGACAAATCAATACCCTTTCTAACTAACCTAGGTTAAATTTCTTCTCATGACATCAACAATTATTTGGTGGGGATTATTTGATTCCTTTTTTGCTCCAACCTATACAGGAGTAATTGATTTTAATTCTAAATTTTGTTTAAGATAAAATTGGCTTACCACATTTGGGTCATCCTCAATTCCTTGGGGAATCACAAGCAAGTTTGAAGTCAATTATTTTCCTTAAGGTCATCATAGAGAAATTCCTTTTTCCTTACCTCTTCTTCATCAACACAGTTCATCCAATAATCCTTGAAATGAGGCTCATGCCCATCAAAAGTAACAATCCATCGAATATCAAAGTTAGGCATTGGAGTAAACTTATACATTTGGAATTTCTCCATTTCCCCATCCATCATCCTATCTTTTTCCTCTATTTGACAAGAATATCTCCCAAAATGGAGAGGAAATTTTATATTGGTTTTATGCATTTTTGATATTTTACCGTGCACATGGATAATTTACCTTGAAAGCTCCATTAGAACCCACTTATCATCAATATACGTTGGTAATTTGTAAGGCATCCCTTCAAATCCACTCACTTTAATATATGTAAAAAACCTGTATTGGATAAAAATACAACCATATTCTAAAATCATAGCCCTTTCCTTGGTAGATAGTCTATATTTCTCCCATTTAGGCTTGAAAAGACATGCAATTGGGGCAATGAAGGCATCATTTACTTGTCAGACATTCCCCTTCCAATTTTCCAACCTTAATTATGTGTATACATCATAAATTTTATGGGTTTCAAAGCTGAATTTCAGTGGAAGACCTGGGAATGACTTAAAACATGCAATATTATAAATGAAATAAGACATCCTTAAGAACTGGATGTCATTTGTATTACCTGCTCTAATATTTATTACAATTTTCATCAACTGGGAATGAATTGAAGTTGATATATGAATTCCCCAACAAAAATTTCCTTTCTTTTCCAAAATACCCAAAATAAAAGGGCACATTCATTCCTGAAAGTTGTTGGACCCATCTAATCCAACCAATCTGCTTGAGAAAAAACAATAAGATCTTCAACCTCCTCGATGAACAAGGCTTCAGGTTAATTTCTTAGGAATCCTCTTGGCGGGTGGTTTTATCTTCTTTAGCCATGGGGAATTCAACACCTAGGCATAGTCATCATGTTTTGCATTATAAATTTTATGTGCACTTTCAACAGTTGTAACTACTAGTTGATTTACTAGTGGTAACCCCAATATGGTATTAAAAGCACCAAGTGTTAAATTAATGACCCTTTCACCACTTCCATCTAACACATTCCATTTTCTCAGGGGTCATAATTTTTAGCGCACAACCAGACTAATTCAGGAGCATGGATTAAAGGTGGGAAAGTAGCTTGCCAAAGTAATATGGACTTGTCACTCAATTGTTGCCATCCATTGGCTTCTATTATGGGCATGAAGTCTCCCCAAAAAATCCCCCAAATCCATGCATCCAATAAATTTGTATCTGGTTACATTATCCAGGTCACTGGTGATACTAAAGAAACTTGAAAACCTAAATCCAAACTCTTCATTTTACTACTTTCAACTCCTTTCCCCTAATTTCTTAAGAATTACTAAATTAATTAATGAGAGTACGAGGATACAACATGAATTACAAGTTTTTTTCCACACACTCTGTGAATTCTACTTTCTACAATCATGTTTCAACTCTTTTATCTCAATTCTAGCGTTTCACAATCAATTTTCCTTCTGTTCTTCACAAATTATCGTGGCTAGGGCATCCAGATCTTCACATACAATGGTAAAAATTTGAAATGTTTGAAAACTTCTTAAAAAAATCTACCTTGATTTGTGTAAAGATGCATTAATGGTGGCAACCATAAATGCGTTACATCCTAGCCATCCAATCTACTTATTTTGTTTGAATGTGGACCATCCATGTGGCTTGATCTTGAATATTTGCGGGATAAGGGAGTATTTTTGCATTTTTGCATTACATTTCAAATGAGTGCAAGTTTGTAAATTTGACTCAACAACCCACCTCTTGACTTTTGCTGAGAACACGGCATGTGTTCCTAGCGGGCCTCAAAGGTTTCTTTTACATTTTTCACTCAATTGGATTATTGATGCAAAAGTGTATTATCAACCCAATTCCTCGCTCCAATCCCATTTTGACATGTATTCCTTTTAGGATTGGGGTCAACTTTTCCTTTTGCATTATTTGACCTGAATATTCATGGGAATATTCATTGGGCTTCGAAGCTTGTTTTGTAATATGCAGTTACTATGCAAATTATGTAATTTTACAAATAAATCCCACTATAGTGCAACCAATGGAGTTATGCCACGTGTTTTCGGATGTCGGAGGAAAATATGCAATATGCATTGAAGATCACATGACAATATACAAATGGGATTTTCTTGGTTTAATATGATAAATCGATGGTTTTTTTCACATGGATCACTCAAGGATGACATGGTTATCACATTCCTCGACCAAAAAAGAGGATTTACTTTAGATTCATGAATCAAACACAAGATTTTCTTGTATTCAACAGGATTTCATTCTTCAAGCATACGTTTTTTTTTAATTTTGATGAACCAGTCATGGAAATTTTTTGAAGGCACACTCAATATAGAAGGGCAAGATCAAAATGAGCACTAACACACACCTTCCACATATACCTCAACCAGGACCCTTCGTATTGGCTGTTTAGTATTTTGTTTCGTCAGCTTCCCGAGTTCTATTGTTTTTGCCTCACATAATGCTCAATGATTGAGCTTCACATATAAACCACCAACACCTCCCAATATACCTTAACAACTCTTTTGAGAACCACTCCGACATGCATAAAGATCTTGAAACATACCTATTTGATTGGGTTAATGGCTATGTGGACGCCGAGCTCCATGACCTTTCACAACCTCCCCGCTAAAAATGTTGCTAGGTACCTTGAGATTCGTGAGTCCAAAAATTTCGTAAACCCCACATATCCAAAGGTTTTACTGAGTGCCTTGGTATTTGACATCACCAACCACTTCGGCATCCACTTTTCCACGTACCTTGAACTCTCCGACCGATGTTGCATTAACTGCTTTCTTTTCACATTACCTTGGCAGGTCTGACATCCTTTAGACATTGGAGCTCGAGATGACCTGGTCTAATCACCCCAAACCTCCAACATGCCATAGACCTTCAAAAATCGACATTTCGGTATTCAGAGTTTAGGGTTTACCCACCATTTTTTCCCACTTTCCTAGATGGTGAACAGGTAATATCTGAAACTACCACTTTTGCCTCGTCGATGCAACATGACTTCTATTGAACTTCTTGCCATGCCCGAGCCATATAATGTACCCTAGCGCAAAATTCCATAGTGGATCACTCACTACACAAGTCAAATTCACTTTCCATTTCTCAACTCAACTTTTCATTAACTTAGTTTCCCGAGTTCATTAAACTCTTGTGATCAAGCTATTCCATGCCGAGATGAATCTATACTCAATTGAGCCCCGATCTCTTCATCCTTCGAACCTCCATTCATTGATACACAATGATCTCTCAGTCCAAGCCCGGAGCTCACCATGGCTCATAATGACATGCATAAGGCCCTTATGCTTGTGCAACAATAGGAAATCAACCCAAGCTCAAGATAAATGATGGCCTTGCAGTATTGTTTTACACTCCCTGTGTTTGGTCAAGTTTGGAATCCTTCGATTCCTTGAGAAACTCAGGTCCCGCTTTATCATTTTTTAGGAGCTCTTGAACTCCATTGATACATGATGATCCTGAGTCTAGTTTCAAGCTCAATGGAAAAACTTCAACGCTCAAGTACTCAGCTCATCTGCTTGAAACCAACTTCATTTCGTCGATCCATCTTGAACTTTACTTAGTATGCCTGTATGAACTTGACTCAGTATGCTTGAAAAACTTCAACGCTCAAGTACTTGGCTCATCTGCTTAGCTCTACATTTTACCTCTCCGTGTTCAGCCAAGCTTACACTCATCAATACAACCTCGACTTCCATATTAACTCAGATCACTCGAGAATCCTTTGCCTTATACCGAATGAAACCATTTGATCTCACCAAGCCTGACACTCTTAAACTCTTCAAGGATAGTTCCCATACCCTTTTCATTGTAGAGCCGTTCGTTAAGCTCTCAAACCAATCATGTGACCACCTGCTTTGAGCCATAACTCAATCCTTCCACATTCCCTACATGTCATGCATTCTCACATGGCTCAAGAATTTTGATTCAACCTCTGAGCTTGAGCCTCCTGCATATCCTTCACCTTTCCAATCCAGCTATATGCCTTCATCGAACACCTCACATCAATGAAGCAAGCCAACATTATCAAGCCGATGACTTTGCAATCACAAACACCTCATCGAGCCATTTTGGCTCACCTTGAAATACTCCATAAATTAGCTCATTAAGTGCATTTTTCTTGATCTCCATGCCATCATTACGACCATATTTTTGAGATCACTTGCAAGCTCTTTCCAATGAGCTTTCCTACCATGTTTCACTAATAATGTGCTGCATGGTATTGAAGATCAAACCCTCCATCATGCTACTTTGCCACATATGTACCAATGACCTAGTGGATGACTTGATAATCAAATCCTCAAGCTATTTGAGGAGCTCGGCTTCCAATGCATTTATATTATCTCACCGAGCAACTCAATGGGCTATTTTTAGCTCAAAACCATTTGGCCTTGCAAACTTGTTTTTTGCTGCGATGTTGATTTCCCTAGGCCTTTTCTTGGAACCAAAGGGGAATGGGAGCACAATAAGACCCTTTAAACATGATTTATTGATTATGATCATTTTTCCCACATTGAATGGAAGTGGGGCCCCTGAGGCTGATTTAATCACCTCAAGAAAAACCTGAGTCCCGAAGGCTCAGAAAAATAGAAAACTAGTACAAGATAAACTTGAACCTTCCCGAGACATCATGAATACTCCTTAAACACAAAATTAACCTAAAATGATCTAGAGTGCTCCATAAAGATTTTTTCCAGTCTCAAGTTTTAATTGGCTCCCGTTGTCCAATTTTTTGAAATTGTAGAACAATGGCAGAAGCCTAAAATTTTTATTAATGTTCAGGAAAATCATTTACAATGGTGTAGGCTGCAATATTTATAGATATTCAATAGCCAGATACAAATACAGAAGGATGTTTCATAGGTGCAACAATAATCCTAATTACATAAGCTTCCAAAAATACATACGAGAAGCACAAATAATTAATAAAAACAAATGTATTTTGTTGGTATCCAGATTTAATATCCTTCACAACTTGAACAACATCATGAATTTACACAAGACACTCAAGGATAGATAGATGTTTTGTATGTCATTTATAGCCAAGGATCACACCTATCTGCTTGTTTACATTCAAGAATTGAGGGAGTGGATAGCACCTTCATAAGGGTTTTGATCTAACCCTCACTATTTTAGGTTGTGCCTGTCAACCAAGGCAAGAAAACCTATATTGCAGCCCCTATATGGTAAGGAGATGGAGATATCCTTGTGTTTTGCATATAATGTGGAAGAGGCCTTGTGAAAACATGATCAAGTATCCATTATCCAAACTCAAAGGAGTTTTCACTACTAAATGATGGAAATGTTTTCAAAACAAAGTTAGAGTTGCTAAAGACATGATAGAATCCTGATCAACTTTGTGCATATTTGTGAAAGGATTGAATTCTTTTATGGACACAAAATGCAGATGCAGGGGTATTGTAGGTAGGATGAGTTAGTTTAAAATGAAATTCTGATGAGAGATGTTGGGACAAGAGTACTTAGGAGTCATCACCTTCTTTGGGAAACCTTGCAAAAGAATTACAACACCTAAACAACATAGATATTTCAATGAATTTGAAGTGCTCTTTCAACTAGGATGTGTGCACATATGGATGCCAAAATCTGAACTATTCCATACAAAAATTGATAGCCTGCCACAAAGGCTTGAATCAAAATATCAATAAAGCATTCAGAAATCCTTGTTAGATCATGACCTAAGGTACACCCAAAGGTTTACAAACACCCTCAATTTACAAGGAAGGTAAGATGAATTTAAATTTGTTTATCTCCACTCAAATGAATGCTCTTCTGAATGGAAGATTGTAGATGCCTTCAAAAACTATACAAGAAATGAGACCATGTATGACCAATAAAGATCCCAAACACAAGATTGCAACATGAGCATGAAACACAAATTGAAAACATACTGAAATACAAGTGTATGCAAGCTTTGCCAAGAGGTAAAACTAGTTAATCCAAGAATTTGATCAAATAGATTAGCAAGGGAATGTTATATAGAAAATATCAAAGCTTGTTGATGGATTTATAGCTGAAACGAACTCAACATGATGAACAATTGATGCAAACTGGAATAAAAAATGGCTCTCAGGTAGTTTCTCCAAAAGGAAATGGAATTTTTCCATTTTTCCCTGTGAAAATTCTTCTCTCTTTCTCCAAAATTCTCAACATACTTACAAAATGTTTCCAAACTACATGATATACCCTATGCCAACTTGGATCCTTGCATCCCAAAGAAATAATATGCCAAAGAGATCAAATTTGTTACAAAACCCTATCCATTTGATGAAAAATGATATAAAACTGTAAAACAACTCGCCAAATGCTAGAGATGCACAAATATTTTAAAATATTGCATGAAATCAGATCCTTATCCATCATAGGGTCACATTTTTGGCATTCCACCATGCCATCATGCATTTGCAATCATTTTTCACCTTTTTCCCTCACCATTTTTAACTCTGCAACTTTTTGCTTTCACCTTTCACATTTTTTCACAGGTCGAGGGAAAAATTTCATCAAAAAACATCATAGGGCACCGAATCAGCTCAAAATAATGGTGCCATTGTGGTTATAAGGATGAAGGGATGTAAATTCATATAAAATTTCATGTGATTTGGTGCAAAAATGACGATTCCACACTTCTTGGAGCATCCATGGCGCCCAAAAATGAAAACGCATAGCAATCGTTGATTAAAATCAACTTTAAAATTACGCCCTCCACGTGTTTTGATGAGATTCATCATGCAGATTAAGAAATATATTCTTTGACTTCTGGATAAAGTGGACACGTGTCCAAATACGATTGGACCGAGCCTCCAACCTTAAAAAATGCGTTTTGAACCTTTTCTGACCTTGGGAAAATTTTGAAAATTTTCCCCACGAGCCCTTGGATGCGCCACATGTCCTTCTGTGGGCCTTCACCAAAACCATGGGCCAATTTGATGCATTTTGCCACTTTTTTGAGAAAAGGAATTTTTTCTCAAAATGCTCCACGCCCTCGAACGCCTGTTGACGCTTCTGCCACGTGGCGGTTTCCCATTCGCTGCGGAACCGACCCTGCCAATTCTTCCCTCATTCCTCTGTGAGCATAAAAAATTCATGTGGGCCCGAGATTTCCTTTTCCCTTTGAAACATGCCATGTGTCTCTGTCCTATTGGATGCGGAGATGACCCTTCAAATTTTTCCGCGGGTTTATTTTTCACCTTGAGATTTTTCACTAAAATTTTGCAAAATTTTCAACTTCCTCTCCGTGGTCCAAACCTCCACCAAATTTAGGACACGTGTCCTGTTTTCATTCGACGCGGGCCTATTCTTCATTTTTTACCTATTATACCAAGGGTAAAAAGTCCCAAAAGTTTTCTTCGGCCCCCATTCCCATTTCTCCTCCCGGACACGTGTCACCTTCCTACTCGTTACGGGCCTTCAGGAAAAAAAATGATTTTAGCATCTTAAAGCCAAATACTTCAAACTCCTCCAAGTCCCCGCTTTTCCAGTCGACCTCTCTAGACACATGTCGCCCTTCCATTGGGCGCGGGCCTCCAGGTCGAAATTTTCCATGACGTTTTAAGCCAAAAAATTTGAAATTTTTTTAATTCCACTGCCGCTCATTTGATCCTCCCATGCCACGTGTCGCCATGCCATTGGGCGCAGGCCCTCAGAGCAAAATTTAACATTGAGAAATTTTTCAAAAATGAAGAAAAAGTTTTAAGTTACCCCCCATCACCTGCGTGACCATCCTGTGTTATGTGTCATCATGCCATTTACTGCGGGCCTTCGGGAAAAATTTGGATTTTGAGAATTTTTGCAAAATGAAAGCAAGAAATCTAAGTGCGACCTGCCACCTGATGATCCTCCAACCAATTATATCATGCCACGTAAGCACACCATTGTAACACTGCGGGGCTGCGGACAATTTTTTTTTCCTTTTACAAAACTTCAAAAAGTGACAAGTTAGCAATGTTTTTCCCGCATATCCCAACCAATGAGAGCCTGCCACGTCAACATAAATGTTGCAATGATAAATTTGACGGGTAGAACATGCCCGTACGCTTGTCAAAAATGCAAAAACGCAGGGGATGCTTCTGAAATCAAAATTTTTCATAAGGAAGGCAAATTTTTCAGTTTTGAATCCAATGAAACATGATTTTAAATCTATTTCGGCCAGGGGATTGGAAATTCATTTGCACATAAAAGGAAATCAACCAAAATACGAGTTTTTGAACGATTTAACAAGGGGAAAATGATATGGCCTGAAAAAGGAAGGAATTAGGGCACAAAAAGAGAGAAACTTAAATTTTGTTTCAGATTAGGGAAAAATGACAATATTAAGGGCAGTTTGAAAGCATCCAACTGAAAAAATGAGTTGCAGATCACCAGCTCTAGCCAAAAATATGTTTTGGAGCAAAAATGAAGCATGGAAATTAAGGGAATGTGTGCAAACCCAAAAATTGCACCAACATATTTGTTACAACTATGTAATACATAATCCTATGTGAATAAAATGAAAAATATGGTTTATAAAACCATATAACAATAATACACTAATTACCAAAGGTATTAATACAATGGATAAATTACTACAGTAAAATAAGTTTACCCTAACATTCCCGCCCTTAATTTTGCATTATTTCAAGAGATGAGGAGAGGAAATCTCTGAACAACTTGAACTTGTCACGTGCAAGTGACTTTGTGAAGATATTTGCTCGTTGTTCATCTATTGGGAAAAAATGAAGCTGTATATTATGTTTCAAGACATGCTTGCATATGAAATGTACATGTACCTCAATGTGTTTTATTCTTTCATGAAACACTAGATTTTGAACAAGTTTGTGAACACCTTCATTTTCTACATACATGGTGGTAGGTTTGTCATGTGGTATTCCAAGTCCTTCAAGTATGAGATGTAGCCATATCAGTTTGTAGACATATTCACCTACAACACGATATCCAACTTTTGTAGAAGAGTGAGAAACAAATATTGTCTCTTGCTTCCCCATGATATCGGTCCAGATCCCAAAAAGAACACAAATCCTAAAGTGGATATTCTATCATGAATGTTGCCTGCATGATTTGAATCCGAATATCCGGTCAAGAAGAAGTTATCGTTCTTCTTGTATTATAGACCAAGATCTACTGTTCCCTTGAGATATCTCAAGATCCACCTTGCTACCTTCCAATGAAAAACTCTGGGTTTCTGCATGAACCGTGATAGATAGCTCACTACAAAGCTGATATCTGGTCTAGTGTGGGTCAGGTAAATGAGACTCCCAATCAACTATTGATAGAGAGTTACATTTTCCACAGGGATGGATCTGAACAAGATAGCTGTAACATGTTCTCCATAGGTATACAAATAGGTGTGCAATCCATCATCTTGAATTTCTCGAGCGTTGTCTTGGTATATTTCAACTTAGAAACAAAGATGTGATTCTCTTTCTTTCATACTTCTAGTCTAAGACAGTAGCGCATCAGCCCGAGATTTGTCATGTCAAACGATCATCTAAGATCTTTCTTCATTGTATCAATCATCTTCACTGAACTATCACTGATGACTAGATTGTCAACATAGACAACAAAAATCACAATCTTCCCCCCCCTTTCTTTTGAGTTAGAGATTGGGATCGTATGGATTTTTGACGAATCCATGTTGTACGAGATGCTCATCAATTTTGATTTACCAAGCCCGAGGTGCATGTTTAAGGCCATATAGAGATTTCCTGAATTTGTATGCCTTTGTTTCTTGACCAGCTACGACATATCCCTTAGGTTGAGTCATGTAGAATTATTCTTGTAGATATCCATTTAGAAAGGCACTTTTTACGTCCAGCTGATGGACTTTCCAACTAAATTGTGTGGCTAGAGAAAAGATTATCTTGATCATTTTGACCTTAGATGTGGGAGAAAATGTCTCCTCATAGTCAATGCCTTCTTTTTGTGTGTACCACTTTGCTACTAGTATTGCTTTGTACTTGTCTATGGTCCCATCTTCTTTGTACTTTGTTTTGAATATCCATCTAGAACCAATGGGTTTCTTCCCTGGTGGAAGATTGACAAAATGCCAAGTGTTATTTTTCATCACTGATTAATACTCAGCGTCCATGGAATCTTTCCAAGATTTTGACCGTAGGGCTTCTTGGACTGTGAACAACTCATCAGATTCAATAACTCTACTCATCACAAAAAATTTGACTTCTTCTCATGCTTTACTGTGAGTCCTTGGTGTAGACACTAAAATTAGGTCATGCTCCCCTTGGTCCCCCGTCAAATAAACACCTTGAACACATTCACCTAACCATGGCCCCTTTCATCCCACTCTAATATTAATTTAATTAATTCATTATCCTCACAATATTTATTATTTAAATATCCTAATTGGGATAATGCCCACATATCCACCTCATCTAGCCACCTCACCCTAAGACCTATTCTTAGTAAGTTGCCATAACTAACTAAGACCTACCCAAACCCTAAAAATCAATGCCTACATTCCCTCTAACCACATTCCGTCCCGTTAGAAGGAAGCTTCCATGCTAATTTGCGGAGTAAATGAAATGAGATCCCAGAAAATCAAGGGGATCTGCCTAGTTTAGTAAACCTAGGAAATCCCACCCTAACCGACACCGGTTACCCTAAATCACCACCGGTTAACCTGAAACCACCGTCGGTTACCATTTAACCCCCAAAACAACCTTATTTCGAGGTTGGCACATTTCAAAGAGATTAACACATCTTTTGAGAACAAGTGACAAAAACCAGAGCTGCATGCAAGAAGAACCAACATTAGTACACACATCAGAGCATCCATAGCCAGCACCAGAAGTAATCACACAACCATTTGGCTTCACAGGAGCATCCGGGGAAGTGCCAGCACCATATCAAGTTCCTTCCATTTGATCACCTACCATTACCAACTAGACATCAAGCTCGTACAAGCGGTAAGTGTTTTTTGTAACCAACATTTGTCCATTCATCATTAGGTAGATCCTTTTGCTGTTGTTACTAGTTTCTGTCCCTCATTTTCATTCCACCACCATTTTACCTCCATGAAAACTTGACCATCCTTTTACCCATACCCCCTGAATTGCCCATATCTAGATCTTAATCATTCCTGTGCACACCTAATACCCACACGAATCTTGCCATCACCCTTCCATATTCATCTAACCTTAGATCTACCCTCACCTCGAGTTTTATTGAATTTCCTATACCACGACCATACCGACATCGGTTACCCACAACCACCATCGGTTAACCTAAACCGAAACCGGTCATACTAAACCGATGTCGGTCTCTGTGTCTTTTACCAGAAACCAAGATCAGAGCTTAAAACCTCCACTGAATACCCAAAACCACCCAGAATCTCACCCTGACCAATACCAATATCCTGATAGAGACCTTGACCTTCAGATTCAGTCATAGCTTAGCCTGTTGTGAATGAATTTTCTTATTGTAGATGAATGAGATACCTAAATCATTTTAACTACAGTAGGATTTCCTTTATTATTAGCATTAAGTTGTTTTAAACAGTGGATTGACAGCTATCTAGGAAGTATCACGCTTCCCAGATCTAGCACATGCTAGGTAGTCCACTGCATATATTGTTTAACTGTTATTCAGTGGTATTGTTTTCCATTTTAGGTAGTTCCTCCAAGAAAAAAGGAAGCTCTCACGATCAGTTGTGGATTCAGAAGTCATACGCGCGCAACAACCTACAACCAACATACTCAACAGGTATTCCTCCTAGCCCATTACCCTTATCTGTTTTGTCAACATTCAAAGAAATGCATCTAGAATTAGGTGAAACATTTTGGCATGCCCGATGGGACCCATTCGAGGTTCTTTGCATTCTTTCATTTCTAGGTGAAAATGTTGTATGTTTGTTTCTTTTCTAAAAAGTTCTTACATTAAAACTTTCTCCCCTGGAACCTTCTTCTCTTCTATTGTCTAAAAGCAATCTTATTTTGGTGCTTAAAATGAACATTTCTTCCCTTTCATTAGTATCACATTAGTGAAAGAGCATCCCTTCTCCTATTCATCTATTTGTGGCATCGAATTCTACATTTCGATTTGGGTTTAACAATTGTTTCATTTCATTCTCTTTTCTGCATTAGCTCACATTAATTGAGGGCAACCTATATGCTGGAAGTCATTCCCAGCTGATGGTTGAGAAATGAATCATAGAAAAGTACTTCCTTTCTTTTTCTCTCTAAGTCTTACCCAAACATCACAAATTTAAAATATATACACATTCTTAAACAACATCTCACCCAGAAGAAGTTGTAGGTGATCACACGATCATGACACAGTGGGCACCCCGCTGGTTATCTCTGTCTAGTACCCCATCAGAGGACAGCCCGCCCCCACCATAACATACCTGAAACCTCTCCTTGTAGATATCCTTCTTCGTAGGAAGCCATCCTCACCAAAAAACTCTATTTTACAGTTCATGAGTCAGTCCTTAAATAGCATAAGCTAAACAAACATAATAGAAAAAGCACTCTTAGGATCGTATTTTTCTTAGTGTTTCTACTTGGCTTGCATTTTGAGGTGAGAGGTCACGTTCTTCATTTTTCTTATTTCCCCTTGCACGCTCCTCATCACAGTTGGTGTATTCCAGCTTCATCTGAGTGTGCCTGGACCTTATTCTCATCATTCTTAGAATTCTAGGTTTGATTCCACATTTAATTTTAACTCACAACCACATTTTCTTCATCGCTGTTTCAATTTCATAGTAACCGGTGTTGGTCCAGTGACCGTCGTTGGTTACCCTCTAAGAGTCATCAGTTTTACCCAACTGACATAGGTTTAATGTTCTTTTGGTTAACCTACCCAAAAGGAAACCTATTCCACTTCTTTATCTGTTTAGAGTCTCTGTCACTCTTATCATATCCATTGACCTGGTAAGTCCCATCAGCATTTTACATACCTAGAAAATTTGGCCTTATACCTTGTTTTTGACCAACTATCCACTTTCCACAGTGACCGGTAGTGGTTACCTATGACCGGCGTCAGTTTAACCTAACCGGCATTGGTTAGCCTGTGTCATTTTTTAGCTGACATTTTAACCCCAATTCACCTACCACCACCTATTTATCCTATCTGTGCTGTATTTCTGTGTCATTTACAGAAAGTAGTCTTACCATGTTAGTACCTGTTCACATGGTACTGAAGCGTCGGTGCCCTCGTATTCCATGCCAATTGTTCAACCACTCCCACCTAGCCCTTCACCACCTTCCATTTTATCACCAGCCATGGAACCTATCCAACCTATCTCTATTGCCACCGGAGACGAGGAGTTCACATGACTCCTTGACCAAAATCTTGTCACCTTGTAGTTTTACCTTTCCCACTCATCCACTCGAGATGCCTCGGGTCAGTTGATATACATCATGCTCGTTTCTATCCCCCCAACTCTCGTTCCCACTCTTGCGTCAGCCCCATCTAGCTCCGTGCTACCCACATCTACTTTATCCCCAATCATTTCATAGCTAGGCCCTATACCCGCTATGACTACCACGTCTGCTACATCTGTTGCACCCACCACATCCACTATACCTTCGCCAACCACCCAGAACACAACCTCATCCGTGCCTATTGTCTCGCATATACCTGTAGCTACACTACCACCCCCGGTGTCAGTGACCCCTACCCCTTTTCAAAATATCATCCTTTCTATTCCACAATCTTTAGCCCCCATTGCCACTAGGGTCACCATGACCCTTCCACCTCCATATACGTACTATCAGCAACCTCCTATTTCATCTATTATTCACTCTGGGTACGTACCCCCTATTTCGCTACCTTCTTCTCAATCTACCTATATAGCAGCACCATATACTGGAATGCCACCCCCATTATATGCCCAACACCAACCTTCTTACACTACAGGAGTCACTCATCCATCACAACCTACCAACGACCTAATCAAGTTAATGATGGACAAGATACAAACATTGGAGGCATCAGTTTTTGGCTCCCACAACACTCTCACCTACGATGAGATTTGTAATGAGCCTATACACCCATCCATTCCTATCCATCCATATCCCTTACATTGGGAAATGCCTAAATTCAACCGTTTCAATAGAAAAGAAGACCCGCAACAACATTTGTGGTCTTTCAAACATGGGTGTTATCTGATCACCCATGATGATGCTTTGCTCCTAAGGACCTTTCCCATGTCTCTGACTGGACCCACATTAGATTGGTATAGTGGGTTACTTAGACACTCTATATTCTCATTTAATCAGGTAGCCCAATCCTTCTTGGATCACTTCTCCATTAATATCATTAAGAAGGTTACCATGACTAACCTCTACTCTATGCGTCAATATGAAAATGAATCCATCGTAGATTTTGTTGCTCATTAGCGTAGCCTGATCAATCAACTCACATTCCAACTACCACAAACTGAACTCATCGAACTCTTCATGCGGGCTTGTGCTAGGCATATCTCACCGACTCTATAGGTCCAAACCTTCTGAACCTTCGACAAAGCATTCACCATGGCACGAAAGCTTGAGATTCAAGCCATTGAAGAGAAGAAAATTTAATTACACAATAAGAACTCGACATTCAAGTCAAATGATACCTCTTCTTCTTCAAAACCACATAACAATTATTCAAAGGCCAAGGGCACCGCTAACGCAGTGGTACTCAAAGCTAGCCTAGCTCATCCATCAAATCAGGCTAGCCCCTCATCTAATCTCTCACCTGTTCAGACTTTTCAATTCAGAAGAGAACAATGGAAATATACCCCAATTGGGGAACCTTATTCTTCTATCTTAGAGAAGCTCATCAAAGCTGGGGCCATCACCCTTCCTCCTATGAAACCACACACTGGTTTTGACCCTACTCGCCCCACACCCGCTTAGTATAAAGAGCACGATTTCTGTAATTATCATCGAGTAATGGGGTCATAGTGATGGAAATTGCATCACTTTCAAAAACGTTGTCCAAGAAATGCTCAAGAAAGGTGAGCTAACCTTGAATAATCCTAACGCACCTACCAATCAAAACCTACATATCTTCAAGAAACCTTTTCCTAATCATGCCCCTTCTTCTGATCAAATGGGAGAGACCTTAACTCATGATAGTCATACCCGTGAGGTCCATGCTATTTTCAACAATACACCCACTGCTGCCCAATTACCTCATATTCCTTCCATCAAGGAAATCCTATCCCGAAGTCCTCCACCTATACTTGAATCCACCTCACCTATTCCTCCACCCATAGAGGAACACCTTTCACCTCCTTCCTCACCCGTGGAGGAGCCTTCCATTAATATCAAAACTATTTCACCTTTGGCTTCTCCACCTAGGGAACTGTCACCCATAGTACTTCTTTAGGCCATAAAGGATACTTGTTTATCTCCTCCACCCACAGAGGAGCACCCATCATCTCCTCCACCTACAGAGGAGCACCCATTTTCTCCTCCACCTATCAAGGATCCAGTAGAGATACCTTTGCCTCTAGGTGATCATTCTCCATCAGCTACCCAAGATCCTGTAGACTTACTTTCGGCTCTCTTACCCACAGAAGCCGAAGCTAGAAAATTCCCCATCTCTAAGACAAATTTTACGGGAATTTCCTTTAGGTCCTCATCAACCTCACCTACAGACGTGTCATTCTCGTGCTTAGCCAATCACTTAGATTATGTGGATAGAGCCTTCCTTTGGGGGCGTCTTCTGCTTCCTGCCTTAACGCACATGCAAATGTCACTTATTGACACTTCCACTATCTACCCAAAAATATTTCAGCCAATTGAACCAAGCACAAACACCTCTATCACAAATTTTTCCATGATGCCCCTCATGGCTCAAACCACACCCGTACCCATAACCCAATGCGCATCTACACCCAAGCCTACACTTACATAATCTTCTTCACCTAAACCCAACACTACCTTAGCTACATCCATCAAATTAGATTTAGCTACATCCTCCAAGGCTAATACCAAACCTACTCTGACACCCAAACAGAAAAACCAACCTCATAAATCTCATACTCCAACCTCACTGATCACACCCTCATCACCTTCACCCTTTTCGTCCATCTTAGGACCTTGCCCTTCCAGCACGGTTAAGAAACCTCCACCCGTCGGTAAAATAAAAAACACAACAGCCCATTCCTCCATCGCAGACCCCTAACATACCAAAGCACCCAACATGACTTCCGCCCACATCTACAAAATCTTTACTACCCATAACTCTAATACCATCGATTACTCTTTCACTACCCACGACACTTCAGTCTCTTTCCCTCACACCTCTGGCATGACCTACACCACCTACCTTCACAACACCTCTGTTATCCCCATGGGTAACATGCCCTCTTCCATGATTCTCCTTTCCCTCTAGATCTCATGTTCCCATATCACCTTTACCCAAGAAGGTGTAACCTAAGGACAAAAATCTCTTGCCCTTCAATAAGGTAGTCAAAACAATCATACACTCTCCTGCTAGTTCGTCTACAATACCCCTACCTAAACAAACATGACTAATGCCTAAGATCACACCAACACCTAAAACTGTAGCTTGACCTACTCCCCCTTGTGCAAATACTGTTCCTCTACAGGTCTCCGTGCCTACACCCAAACCCACTTTCACATCCCATTGCGATTTACTAGCAGGATCCTATGCCAAAATTTTAAGCAACCTCCTTGAAACTTCTATCATCACATTACCACCTCTCAGACCTTATGACCCTCTCAAACCGAAACCACAGGGGTTTGACGACATCAAAATTTGTGCCTACCATCATGTGCTAGGACACGATGTAGAGAATTATAAGGCTTTTAAAAATGTTTTTATCCAGTTGTGCCCTCTCAAAGAAAAATTTGATGATGATGACCTTCTCAATGAAGACCCCATTTCACCAACACCTATTCCCACAGTTTTTTCCTCATTGCCCACTCAGCAATCGAGACCTCCACAACTCCTAGAGCCACCCCCAAGGCTTGAAATTAACATGGTTTTCATCAATGACCTCACCAAATCTCCACCCAAAAGTTGATGTGCCCAGCTCATCTCACAAATTTCCTTCCCACCACTGAGATTTTTCCCTTCATGTTGCTATACCTTTCATGGCTCACCTACCTTGCCTACCTCCCCACCTCAGATCAACATGATCCACGTTACTACCCATGCTCAAAATGAAAAAGGCAAGGAAAAGGCAACTGACTCACCAACCAATCCTATACCCAACATACCATCTACACCCACACCTAAAATCACTATCTGCTGCCCCACATATCCTATTTCTAATGGGGTCACACACCGCGTGATGCCCAAACAACTACACCAATCCCCCCTCAAAATGTCCTTATATGACCCCATCGAAACCTCGGAATCCCATCGTCAAGCTCTCATGGAGGTCCTGTAATCTATTGAGGTTTTACCCATTGACCTAACACTTGTAGCCTCCATTATCACACCCCATCATGTAACCTCTCTCACCAAATTACCACCTTTATCCACACCACAACCTAATCACCAAGTAGCCTCCCTTAGCTTCTCAGAGGAAGAGATCGCACCACACCAAATAGATGACCAAAACCCAGCTCTCTTCATCTCTGTCCACATCGATGATATACATGTATGATGTGTCATGATTGATGGGGGTGCTAGTATTAATATCATTTCATCCCATGCCTTCACTCAAATGCGCATACCTGACAATTGCATGCATAAACATCCTGTGATATTGTGTTCATTCAATGATGTTATCACCTCTACACTAGGCACTGTCATCCTCCATGTTCACATGGGCCCCCACACTATTCCAGAGTTATTTTACGTCTTGGAGGGGGAGTTTTAATATAACCCGTTGCTTGGCAGACCCTGGATTCATGTCATGGGTTGTGTCCCTTCCACTTTGCATCATTGTGTGAAGTTCAAGCATGAAGGAAAAACCTATACCATTCCAGCTGACCCATCACCTTTCAAAACTTGCAACATGCTTTACTGACCCAATGACGTGCTCATACCCATCGAAGCATCTACCTCCACAACCACTGCCACATCACCTACACCTCCCCTCACTAGTCTAGCCGCTACCTTAACCACACCTACATCCTCCATTCCTACTGCTGCCACAACCTCCACAGCTGAACCATCGGCCTCCCAATTCATTAGCTCCACCCTCGATCTGACCTCTAACACATCATCTATTCCAGCTACCCACATACCAACCACCGATCCCTTGGAGGGAGTTTTTCAACGTCTCACTCAGGGGGAGTATCGCCTATATAGTGTCAACACATTCCTTACTCCACAAGAATACAGAAGTCTTCACCAACACCCTCGTTATGATCACTGTATAGGAGAATGCCTCCTTTATGGTCCTCCCCACCTTTGTACCAATCTCACATATGGGGGACTTGATACTACAACTTACACTCCTGAACTACCGTCACAAAGCCACCCATTTTCCACCGACTTCCAGTCACTCACCAATCACTTTTTTTCCCACACCTTCCTACACCGATGTGCATGGAAGGGTTTTAGTTTTGGATTTTACGAACAAGGTTGCCATACTGTAATTCCATGTACTACCTGCAAGCATAACAACCGTAGTGGTATCGAATTTGTTGAACCACCTACCAAGAAGGCCCGCATTGAGCTCATTGAGGACATAAACCCTTCTCCACCTTCTTCACCCGCTCCACATTCATCACCACCTTCACTGATGGAGTTGATGGATCCAAAATCCATCCCTCCTAATTTTTTTTTTCATAAACACCATTTCGTTGGGGCCTCTGACTTATCAATGCGAGGGTGACGCTCCCTATTCTCTACCCTTCCTGTATCTTGAAATGATTGATGATGATACACCTTCAATTAATGTCATTCAGTGTGAGGATGATGAATCTATACTCACCTACCTTGGTGTAGAAGACTCATATATTCATTGATTGTTACCATCTGAGACGTAAACCATGTTGAATGAATCAACTATCGAAATCAACATTCATACTCAGGATGACCCACACATTCTAAAGATCAGTCAATCTTTAGATGTTGCTGAACAGGAAGCCATCACTTCTTTTCTCAAAAACCATAACCATGCTTTTGCCTAGTCTTACGCAGACATGCCCGGTATTGACCCCACCATAGTGGTCCACAATATCGTAACCATTCCTGATGCTAAACGCATAAAAAAAAGCTGAGGAAAATGCATCCTCGCATTGCTCTTCTCGTCAAAGAAGAAATTCAACACCTCCTTTTGGTTTCCTTCATCTTACCCATTGATTATCCTTGTTGGATTTCTAACATTGTCCTTGTCACTAAGGCTACAGTGGACTCCGCATTTGCACAGATTTCCGTGACCTCAACCTAGCTTACCCGAAAGATGATTTTCCCTTACATGGTATTGACTAGCTGGTTAACCTTACCACTGGTCACAAGATGCTATCACTCATGGATGGCTTCTCGGGTTATAACCAAATCTTACTTACCCCAAAAAATCAACAAAAAACCACATTCATCACCCCTTGGGGGACCTTCTACTATCGAGTAATGCCTTTTGGACTTAAAATGCTGGTGCCACATATAAGTGGGCTATGACTTAATCTTCCATGACATCATGCATCGTATATTGGAAGATTATGTGGAAGATCTCCTGGCAAAATCTAAACGCCACTCTGAGCACCTCGCTGTCCTAAAAACCATATTTGACTACCTTATTAAATATTACGTCCGTCTTCAGCCCAAGAAGTGTGTCTCCGTGGTTCTCTTAGGAAAACTTCTAGGATTTATCATTTCCTTATGTGGTATAGAAGTTGACCCTACTAAATTCAAGGCCATTCTTAAAATGCTTCCACCCACCAACCTTAGGAAACTCCAAATCCTGCAAGGTAATTTACAGTATATTCCCCATTTCATTTCACAATTGTCTGATCGGTGTCAACCATTTCATCATTTACTTAAGAAGAATGTCTCCTTTAAATGGGATGATGACTGCCACAAAGCTTTTGAGGCCTTAAAATAATACCTTCTCCAACCACCCATACTCATTCCACCTAAAGATGATCAACCCTTCTACCTATACATCTATGCTACTGATAACTCCTTAGGGGCCATGCTCACTCATCACAATGAACAACACATGGAGCAGGCAGTTTCTTACATAAGCCGTACACTTTTGGACTACGAAACCTGATATACACATTCTGAAAATTTTTACGTAGCCTTAGCTTTTCGTTGCCACCAAACTCCGCCATTACCTACTCAATCACAAAACCTATGTTGTGACCAACACCGACCCCTTACACTTTATGTATGCCAAAACTTACCAAAATCAACGTGCCACATGCTAGCTTATGCTTTTGGCCGATGCACCTATTGTCGGGGAACAATCCTCTAACTTTGACTTCCCCGATGAGTCCATTACTACCCTTTCCCTAGACGAGCCCACTTACCAAATGACACTCTTCTTTGATGGTTCTAAGTGTCAGCGTGGGGGTGGGGCTGGTGTTATCCTCATTCCGCTTGATGTTGAAACCATGCCTTTGTCTTTCAAACTAGATTTTGGTTGTACAAACAATATTTCCGAATACGATGTGCTCGTATTAGGTCTCCAAGCTGCCTATGCCTTGGATGTCAAATCCATCAACATCTTTGGTGATTCCCAATTTGTCATAAACCGGGTCAATGGTATTTACCAATGTGGTAATGAGACACTTCAAAAATATAAACATCACATAGACATACTTTTGACCACCTTCGACCACTATGCCCTTCAAACCATCCCATGTTCAACTAACAAATTTTCCATTACCATGGCCTGCTTGGCTTCTCAAATACCTGCTTCACCCGCCGGTTCTAAAATCTTTGTCACTGTACAATGACTCCAATCACCCTCTTATTTACCTCATGACGTTTAATGCTTCGAAACCACTACCCTGACCCGAGTGACCTTTGGTATAAACAATACTCTGACTATCTTTCTCTCTCCCTCTTACCTCCCAACCTCACCTATAATGGACAATGTGCCTTTCTTAAAAAGGTCTCTCATTATGTCATCATGGGTGGCCTCCTTTATAAGCGTGGCTTTGATGGTATTCTCTTACGATGCCTCATGAGTTCTGAAATTCCTTATACCATCAAGGAAGTTCATGATGGCATATGTGGAGGTCACTTTAGTGGCCTTGCTGTTGCTAAGCGTATTCTTCACCTAGGCTATTATTGGTCGACCCTCAACCATGATTATTGTGACTACATTCAATGTTGTATAAAATGCCAACAACATGCCAACCTTCATCATACACCCAGTCATGCCTTACAGGTCACCCGTGACCTTTGGCCCTTCTCTCAATGGGGTTTGGATCTTGTTGGAGAGATCAATCCCCATTCTTCCCAATGCCATCAATGGATCATCACCGCTACCGAATACTACACAAAATGGGTTGAATCCATACCAATCATCTCCACGAAAGTTGAGAAAATATGTGAGTTCATCAATCATCACATCATTTATCGCTTTGGTGTTCCTCATCGCCTCATCACTGATAACAAAAAACAATTCAAAAATAAAACATTGCGAAAATTTTTTGACGCCTTCGTCATTCAGCTAAGTTTCTCATCACCTTATTACCTACAGACAAATGGCCAAGCCAAATCCACCCAAAAAACCATGAACAAAATTCTCATGAAAGTGGTTAACGATACTGGAAAGGACTGACACATGCACATTCCTTTCACCCTGTGGGCATACCGCACTAGTATCTGTACTTCCACTACTGCCACACCCTTTTCTCTGGTCTACGGTACAGAGGTTGTTCTACCTCTCGAAGTCCAGATTCCCTCACTCCACATTTCTCTCCATGACATGCTCAATGATGACAACTTTCGTCAGGACCATTTAACACAACTTGAGTTATTAGATGAATGTCGTCTTAATGCTCTTGACCACCTTCAAGTTTACCAAAAATGTATCAAACGTGCCTATGAAAAACGTGTCCATGAATGAACCTTCTGAGTTAGTGACCTTGTCCTGAAATAAAATCAACATGTAACTAAAACAGGAAAAATTAAATGGGGAAAATTTGCTCCTAATTGGCTTGGACCATACATCGTGACCCATACTTATGGATCAGGTGCTTATCATTTATCTTCACTCGATGGTAAACCCAAACTTGAGCCCCTTAATGCCTTGCATCTTAGACCATTCTACTATTGACTTTTAGTCCTACCTCACTTTTTACCTCTTTCCATGCTCATCCCTTGAGCACTATCCACTTCCTACGCCATCACCAACAATTAAACAAGAATCATGTGTGTACCTGTCACTTGTTATCTTCTCTTGAATATGTGTACCATGGCACTGCACATAGCATGATTCTTATGGATAATTTTTGTCTACCTTTAGATGAGATCCCATGGTCATTTCACCTTGCTTTCTAAACAAGAATCCTATTCTTCACCTTAGTCTTGTCCATGACTTAAAATCCCTCACATGGGATCCAACTCCTTGAGTCAAACTCCAATAAAAAGATGACTCCCTCAAAAGGACATCTTCCTCTCTACAATCGCTACTATAAATAGACTGCTCCCTCGAAGGAAAGCTATGTAAAGCTCTTTAAAAAAAGAAGAAGAAGAGAGAGAATCTGAAGCTTCCCATATCAATTAGCTTCACGGAGACCTCAAGGAGTTAATTTCTTCATCTCATATGGAATTCCCACATCAATCATTCTATCTCAAACATTAGTTATAACAAACAACCTTTTAGTCATGGAATTGCCCATTGTGACATTAGATCTCTTGCTATAAAGGCATGCTACCTCGTACCATATAAAACTTAACCACCTTTCATCCCTCTCACCATTTTCGCTCCCATTTCCTATCACCTCAAGGGACCTCTTGGAACTATGACATTTGGTGATCATGTGACTATTATTCACCTTTAGGATAATCACTCATGCAAAGTCTTTACAGTATTATGTTCACTAGCCTACCTACGGTATGGTCAACCAGTTATGATCCTCACCAATCAGGTGGCTTTCTTGCCCCCTCTTATCTTTTAACCTTCTTTATTACGTGTTGATTACCTTATACATGACTTGGTCCTCGATTCTTACCTTTGGGTAATCTTCTTCTTCTACCACAATCGAAATCACCTATACCAAGTTTCCCACAACTCACCCACACCTAAAAGACCTAAACCCAAATCATTTCTAAAACCTACCAACTCATTCTCATACCTCCTCATATTCTTCCCTATCTTATGGGAGAACTAGTCCCTTTTCGGTGGGACTATGTAGGTAGCACTCTGTGGGCATGGGGCCCTTGGAGGTTAGCTCGGACACTCGCTACCCTAACCAATTCATCTTTCATTTCCCTAAATCACATTCTACCCTACTTAGTTTCCTTTTTATATCAAAATTTGGAAATTAAACCAAACAAACGACAAATTGCTTCACATTTTTATCATCATCAAAACATACATTTATTTTGATTACCATTTCTTTACCAACATCATGCATGTATTATAAAACATCTTAAAAATGACCCATATCATCATTCATTGCAAAAATTAATGAATTACAACCAAAACCTAACTCAATCCATGCCTAAACCAAAACCTAACTCAATCCATGCCTAAAATGTCGACCTGACTCCATCATGCCTAAACCACAACCTAACTCAAATCATGCCTAAAACCACGACCTGACTCCATCATGCCTAAACCAAAACCTCACTCAATCTATGCCTAAAACCACGACCTGAATCCATCATGCCTAAATCCATGACCTGACTCAATCCATGCCCAACACAAAAACCTAACTCAATCGATTCCTAAACCAAAACCTAACTCAATCCATGCCTAAAACCACGACCTGACTCCATCATGCCTAAATCCATGACCTGACTCAATCCATGCCTAACACACCTACCATAAGTCCATCTATGCATAATAATAAAATGTTATCAACACAAACACATAATGCCCATAATCATCATCATCTATATAAATACAATATCCAAACATGTGTATCCATATACATAACTGTCAAATGTCTTCAACATGTAGGCCGATGTATATAATCTAGTCTCTCAAAAATCTCATATACAGCCTCACCATCTTTGGCGCGCAGGCCAGTATATGATCAAAATATACAAAACTCTAGTACATCCTCACCATCTTTAGCACACAGGCTAGTATATATCAAAAAATGACTACAATACATCAAAATACAGGAATGGGCATCAAGCCTCATCCTTCTGGACATCCTCCATGTCAGTCTCTCCGGTCTCCTCCTTGGCTCCTATCCAATGGCCTGGTATCATCTCACTGCCCCCTACTAGCACATCACCTGGAGCTAGTCTCCATGAGCTGGTGGCCTCTCCCTGATCCTATCTCGGAGCTTGATGGCCCCCTATGCTCTCTACACTATGAGTGCGGGATCTAGTCCTCTCACTCGAGGCCTGATGTGCCCTGTACTCTCCATAGGATAGAAAATATATCTCGGCCGCAATCAACTGATCCTGGTAGTATCTGGCCTCACCTATGACATCTCGTAACCTAGATATGGGAATGGTTTGTGGTGGCCCCATAGGCATTAGACCATGTACCTGTCTTGTGGGACCTTTTCTTGCCCCTGCTTGTCAACTGGGCCCTTGTCCCAGTTCTTGTGGAGGTGCTATCGGCCTTGCACCCTGTGCCTGTACCTACACCTGTAATGCCTAAATTTTTGCCTATGCTGTGGCCAACTGGCCTTGTAGCCCTATAACCTATTCCCGTAGGGTGGCCACCTAACCATCATCACCATCCCCATCTCCACCCTGAGCCATCTAGGCCTAAAGACTGGCCACCTGTGCATGCAACTCAGCCACCTCCACCTCTGAACTGGCTAACTGCCCCTGCACCATCCCCAACTGGGTAATCAGGGTCACCACCTACCCCTGTAGGGTGTCTCTCTGCACCATGATAGTGGCTAAATCTGGCTGCCCAGGTCTAGGTGGTACTGCTCATAAATGAGCTGCCCACCACTAGCTATATCTATCTGTCACTCCAACATCATTGATCCGCCGGTCTACCACCTGAGCCTCCTACCCTGTGGGTGCTGTCAGTTGTGGTAGAGGAAATGGCCTCTCCACGTCATCTCTCCTGTACTGTAGGAAGGGTGGAGGTATGTCCTGTAGCAGCCCAAACTGCTGCCTAACCCTATCAACTGGGATCATCTCATGCTCCCTGGCACAATGCCCCTCTATCCATCTCAGCAGCTGAAAGCCATCTAGCTCATCATGCATCCATATGTATGAGGGATAACCCACATACAGTCTCCATATGATGTCCACCTCAGACAACCCCTCCAATAGACACCTGTAATACGCTACATCATGTGTAGCCCTGTCTGATCAATGCTCTCCAATCACGGGCACCCATCACCTGTACCCCACCTGAACCAATCTCGGTAGAAATGCATCTACTCAATGCATACCCACTGGCTGCACACAAACAATGTGCTCATAGGCCCAGTAGTGTAGCAAAAAGGTACAACATAGGCTAAACTTGCAAAGCCGCCCATACACCCATAACTCTCTGTATAACTACACCAGGAATGCTGATGCCCAGGCAAGGCAGGTCCGATCCATCACCATGTCATGTAAAACCCCCATCAGGGAGTGGGGAAATCTCCCACCCTCTGCATCCGGCAGTGTGAAACAACACACTACCTCCATCAATAAAACAACTAGCCTCATCTCCTCTGGATGGGCTAGGTACATCCCCCTGTAACTCAAGCTGGCACTATAGAACATCATGTCTACCAGTCCCTCCCCAAACACTATCAACATCAACTCCTCTGAGGCCTCGGAGGAGATCGAGTACACCTACGTCCCTAGTATCAGTAACTACAGGATCCTAAACATGTCCTCTAAGGTGACTGTCATCTCACCCGTCGGTAGGTGGAACATGTTGTTTGTTGAATCCCATCTATCAATGAGGGTGACCATTAGACTTGGCTGTTGAACTACACGTCGATAGCGTCAGACCCTAATCAGGCCCACCTCCTCCATGTGCCACCACTCCTCAACTATCGATGTGCCTCGCACTCTCAAGAGCAGGGGTGGCACCCTGTCTCTCATCTGTAGCTGATCTCTCCCCTACATCCAACACAAACATTAGATTAATCTACCTTCATCATACCCACACTCAACACCTCACCTATACCTACTACCCCATGCCCGTTCTTTCTTCCCCAACCTACCTGTATCAAAATTCTATTTACCCACCCCCACTCTCACCCACTATTATCTACCCATTTTTCACCCCCTACCTATGCCATAGCACCTTATTTTCCCCCTACCTCTCTCACCCACTCGACCTGGGGCCCTCTCGGCCCCTTTTTCTCCAAAACCTAATCAGTGCCAGTTATCTCTAACCAACCCCAGTCACCCCTAAACCGGCATGGGTCACCTATTTTATGACCGATACCGGTTTGACCCTATCGATGCCAGCTAACCCCAACCAATGCCAGTTACTGTCATGGAGGAAACCCACGACCCCCAAAACACTCCCCTCTAAAAAAACTCCCTCTCTTGACCCTTCTACCCAACCATTCTCCCCTACACTTCCCCTCAACCCCATCCCACCCCTCATTCACCCTACTTACCTCTCTCCCCATTCATATGCTATCTAATTTACCCTCCCGACATTTCAAATTTCATTTTCCCCCCACACACCCAATATTTCAAAACCTGACCTATCACCTAATCTATCTCACAAAGCATGGAAAGGGTTTTATGCTTACCTCATCATCCCGTCGTTACTGTGGTGGCACGTCTGGCCACTGCACCAGTGGCTCACCCGATCCCTCTCTAGCCTCTACCATCACCAATCGATTACCTCGCCTCCAACCTCTTGACTCCAATAACATGATCTCATGGATCCACCTCTTAACTACCAATCACCCACTATTCGTCTTTCCAACTCAACTTTCCATTCCATTCAGACACTTTCCAGCTTTCCCTCTCTCTCGTGTCATTTTCCTCTATTTCACATGGGACAAATGATTTCAAAAAGTGTAGAATTTTTCTTCTTTATAACATCCCTAACCTAAATGACATCAGGTTTTACCTTCATCGGCATCAGTCACTATGCCCTACCTTACCATGGTCAGTTACCCTATACTGGCATCGGTTACCCTTGACTGGCATCGGTCACCCTCTCTTCCACATTTCCCACAATTTCACCCTATTACCTTGCCCATCACTCTTTTTTCCATCACCCAATGCTTACCCTGACCATTCACCTCACCCTTCTTACCTCATCATTTATCACTCACTCTTACCACCGGGTGGGGCATATTTCTTCCTCTCCCATGGCTTTACCTAGATTATACCCATCTACCCACACTAGAACCCTTGGGGTGATAATCGACCTTACGCACTCGCTCTACCTTGCAATGATGTTACCACGATGATTAGCCTTAGAACCTTACCTTACCTTCAGTCATGACCTTTACCCAAACAAACCTTATCATTTACCTTATGATTTACTACCTCCCCTCATCCTCTTTCAGGGACTCACTATTTTACCCATACCTCAGCCCTACTCATGCCATGACCTATATATTAGGACCTGGAACATCGCCAATAACCTTTGACCCCATGTGTTCACTGTACCTTGTGGCACTATTACTTGTGTTGATTGCCATCCTGACCTTACCTTGCCTCTTGTCATGACTGTTTATCCTGACCCAACCTTTGGTGTACCGGAACACACCTAAACGTTCCTGCACCTGACCTGTGTCATGTTTCCTGACCATATCATATACCTTGGATATCAAAATCACTTCAAATTTGTTTGGATAAACCTATCAAACTTAGACAATGTAGATTTTTCCTGCTCTTCAACCTGGTTTTGTGCTGCAGTTTATATGTGTGTGTGCGTTTGACTGTTACTACCTTTGACCCTGACCCATTACCTGGATTACCCAAGTGGACCCTTTTTCCCTTTTTACCCACGTTGCCCACCTTCCTCTTCACCACATTCACCTTTTATCAAACCACTCACCGCTTTCACCTTCTGCCTCGTCAGTTCTTGGTTTGAGGGGGATCACCTTTACCCACACATGGGGCAACCACATCTTATTTTTGCCAACGTCGCTTTTAGATAAAAGCTACACAACAAAAAGGGGAAAAATGTAGACAATAAAATTAGGTCATACTCCCCTTGGTCCCCCATCAAATAAAGACCTTGAACACATTCACCTAACCATGGCCCCTTGCACCCCACTCTAATATTAATTTAATTAATTCATTATCCTCACAATATTTATTATTTAAATATCCTAATTGGGATAATGCCCACATATCCACCTCACGTAGCTACCTCACCCTAAGACCTATTCTTAGTAAGTTTCCATAACTAACTAAGACTTACCCAAACCCTAAAAATCAATGCCTACATTCCTGTTATCCAAAATTCACCCCTTAAGGTAATTTTGATAACACGCATCAGATTATTCAGTCCCGAGTGAGTAAGATTGATTCGAGGCCCAAAATCATGTTTTTTGGGGTCCCCTCGGCTTTTTCTAACTCCCCATCCAAGAAGAAATTTCAATGAGTTAGAGAAAATGGAAAAAATGCAAAAAATAAGGTTTCAGGACTGTTTTGAGGCATTTCAGGCCTGAAGGGTTCGGGTCGTACCAGTTCGGGTTGAACCGAGGTTTTTCGTACCAAGATTGGGGCCGAAAAAGCAAGAAAATCAGCTAAGTCCTAGTCCAGGTGGTCTGTGGGACAGTTGGGACGTCGGGACGCATGGGATGTGAAAAACCGAATCGGCCGAAAGATGGAAAAAATTGCCTAAGTCTTGTTTTGCGCGGTTCAGGACAGCTGGGCCAAAAGTACGAGCGGGACGCGTATCAGCCGGTTTGGTGCAAGTCAGTCAATTTTGGGTGGTTTGGAGATATTTTTCCCAGACAGTTTGGGACATCCGGGCCAAAAGTATGCGGAGGATGTGAACCGGCCGATTCGGCCGAAACAAGGGACTTTCATCCGGGACAGTTGGGTCAAAAGTACGCGTGGGACGCGGAAAGCCGAAAGAGCCGCCAACGAATGGAATCTCACCACGTGTCTTCACCTCAAACAAGAACAATGAAGCTCGAATCAGCTGAAGCAGGAGATTTTCATCCGGGATAGTTGGGACAAAAGTATGCGAGGGACGCGAAAAGCCGAAGGCAAAGAAGAAAAGTCAATGTTTGACCCGTGAACTTCAAATGGCCATAACTTTTGATTCTGAGCTCTGATTTTCACAAAATTGGAATTTTTGGAATGAGGGTAGATATATTTAAATAAAAGAAACATATTCAGCTCCATTCAGTTAATGCTCATTCCCGTCAAATGGCAGAAAACGCCTGCCATACCCAAAATAGTTTCCTGCACTCAGAAGGCCATAACTTTTGCATTTCTCAACGAAATCACAAAAATTGGTACCGTTGGAATCATGGCTCCGATCCCAATGCAAAAAAATAAAGAAATTTTGGATTTAGTGAGAGATCAATTGATATTTTTTATAAAACGTGGACGGGTTCTTAACAGTGTTTTATTTGGTAGTTGGGAGTGCAATTAAGAGGCATGGTCATCATTCTTTCTCTGCTGCAGCACATGGGACGGTATGGGGATCCTCTTACAAGTAATATATAATCACTTTACTCCATTTAATGCATCTTACAAGTGGTTGAAGGATAGATTTCAGGATTTCCATTTTCCCTTCTCTTTCTCTTCTCATTTCTTCTATAAATTGGAGTGTTGGGCTCATTGTAAGGAGAGGTAGTTTTTATAGCAAAGCTCTACTAAAATTGCTTTGTGAAGCCAATGCATTGTAGGCCCTTGTTGTGGACTCCTTGCATGGTGATCCAGGCCCTTATCTTGTAACCGATTGAACTGTGCATATCAGGAAGCAATAAAATATAAGTTTGTGGATGCATCTTCCCCTGCTGTGTTTTCTACATTCTTCTTGCCCCTTCAACCTTGATTACAAGAATATTGTGTCTATTATTATGCTCTTGCAGGGATCCATTATCATTGTGTATGTTTGAAATATTTTCGTGAATGCATTTTGCTAGATTGTGGAGAACTGTCATCACTCTTTCTAGCGTGCACTTTGCTTCTGTATTTCACTCATTTGAAGACTACTCTCACACCCTCCTTTTCTGGTGTATCACCACTTTAGTGTAGGATTTCATTTTATGCATTCTCTCTCCCTGGTCCCTTGGAAATTTATATTAGAATAGTTAGTTTCCCCTGCATTAGAGTAGATTGTGGCAGGTAGTTTAGGAGCAAGAACCAACTTTCTCTGGAGGTCTATCCAAGTAGCAAGTCCCACAACTTGGAGATAGTACCCATGTTATCCAATCACACCATGATTTCAAGTATATGCACTTGTATAAACCTTAGAAGGGTGCTGTGATTTGGTGATAACAATTCCCTCTAACCACATTCCTGCCCTTTAGAAGGAAGCTTCTATGCTAACTCGCGGAGCAAATGAATGAGATCCCAGAAAATCAAGGGGATCTACCTAGTTTAGCAAACCTAGGAAATCCTACCCTAACCAACGCCGGTTACCCTAAACCACCACCGGTTAAGCCGGAACCACTGTTGGTTACCATTTAACCCCCAAAACAACCTTATTTTGAGGTTGGCACATTTCAAAGAGATTAAAACATATTTTGAGAGCAAGTGACAAAAACCATAGCTGCATGCAAGCAGAACCAACGTTAGTACACACATCAGAGCATCCATAGCTAGCACCGGAAGTAATCACACATCCATCTAGCTTCACGGGAGCATCCAGGGAAGCATCATCACCATATCAGGTTCATTCCATTTAATCACCTACCATTACCAACCAGACGTCAAGCTCGTATAAGCGGTAAGTGTTTTTTGTAACCAACATTCGTCCATTCATCATTGGGTAGATCCTTTTACTATTGTTACTAGTTTCTACCCACATTTTCATTCCGCCACCATTTTACCTCCATGCAAGCTTGACCATCCTTGTACCCATATCCCCTAAATTGCCCATATCTGGATCTTAATCATTCCTGTGCACACCTAATACCCACACGAATCTTGCCATCACCCTTCCATCTTCATCTAGCCTTAGATCTAACCTCACCTCGAGTTTTATTAAATTTCCTGTACCACGACCATACTGACATCAGTTACCCACAACCACCTTCGGTTAACCTAAACCGACACTGGTCATACTAAACCAACAACGTTCTCTGTGTATTTTACCAAAAACCCAGATCAGAGCTTAAAACCTCCATCAAATACCCAAAACAGACCATAAATTTACCCTGACCAATACCAATATCCTGATAGAGACCTTGACCTTTAGATTCAGTCATAGCTTATCTTGTTGTGAATGAATTTGCTTATTGTAGATGAATGAGATACCTAAATCATTTTAACTATAGTAGGATTTCCTTTATTGTTAGCATTAAGTTGTTTTAAACAGTGGATTGACAACCGTCTAGGAAGTATCACACTTCCTAGTTCTAACACACGCTAGGCAGTCCACTGCATATATTGTTCAACTTTTATTTGGTGGCATTGTTTTCCATTTTAGGTAGTTCCTCCAAGTAAAAAGGAATCTCTCATGATTATCTGTGGAATCGGAAGACATACGCACATAACAACCTATAACCAGCGTCTCAACATGTATTCTTCCTAGCCCTTTACCCTTATCTATTTTGTCAACATTCAAAGAAACACATCTAGAATCAGGTTAAAAATTTTGGCATGCCCGATGGGACCCATTCGGGGTTCTTTGCATTCTTTAATTTTTAGGTGAAAATGTTGTATGTTTTTTTATTTTCTAAAAAGTTCTTACATTAAAACTTTCTCCCTTGTAACCTTCTTCTCTTCTATTGTCTAAAAGCAATCTTATTTTGGTGCTTAAAACGAACATTTCTTCCCTTTTATTAATACCGCATTAGTGAAAGAGCATCCCTTCTCTTGTTCATCTATTTGTGGCATCGAATTCTACATTTTGATTTGGGTTTAAAAATCATTTCATTTCATTCTGATTTTTTGCATTAGCTCACATTAATTGAGGGCAACCTATACGCTGGAAGTCATTCCCAGCTGATGGTTGAAAAACGAATCGTAGAAAAGCACTTCCTTTCTTTTTATCTCTTTGAGTCTTACCCAAACATCACAAATTTAAAATATATACACATTATTAAACAACATCTCACCTAGAAGAAGTTGTAGGTGATCACACGATCACGGCACAGTGGGAACCCCGCTGGTTATCTCTGTCTAGGATCCCATTAGAGGACGGCTTGCCCCCGCTTCTTATGGTGTTACTCTTTCAAAAGAAACTATGGGAACTCTGTTTAATAAATAAACTATTGTTTTTACTGCGTATACCTAGAATTTTCTCGTTAGTCCAGAATCATTGATCATGCATTACACCATTTCCATGATAGTATAATTTCTTCTCTCAACAAGATAATTTTATTGCTATATGTGTGGAGGAGGAATTTGTCGACGAATCCCGCGAGCTTATAGGTAGGCTTTGAACTCATCACTGGTGAATTTCCCCCTTGATCATGGCAAAGAGTTCTGATGTGATAATTGGTTTCATTTTCAACAGCCACTTTGAACTTCTTGAAGTTTTCAAAAGCTTCACTTTTCTTGTGAAGAAAAATAATCCACATTTTTCTTGCAATGAACAATAAATTTGCATAGAATAAGTGATTTACAATGAGAGGTAAGAGAGAACACTAAAATCATGCTTACCATGAGCTGGAATAAGCACTCTAACATAGAACACAAGCCCTGTGTTGTTTTCCTTGCTAGGCTAATGAGGACACTTATCTGTATCATTGCATGTGGGGAGATGGCAAGATGCCTTTTACAAATGTTATTTTGGACAAAGTGTTTCAAGATACCCCAAATCTGATGAAGACCAGAGGTCTTGCGATGCGAAAACTATGAAAGAGCAACCGAATCCCTTAGCCACATGTTGCAAACACTTTATCATCTATATAGGAATAAATCCTATAAGCTGAGAGAGAGAGAAGAAACCTACATTAGAGGCTATTCCTCAACAATTTTTGAGCCTTAAAATTCATCGCGAAACCTGCATCTAGAATGGGGAGGCCTGCAAAACCCATATCTTCATGTCAATCTTCCTTATTGGAGAATAAAGAAGCTTGACTCACCCTCATTAGCTACACCTCTTTTGATTAACCCAAGCACATATAAATACATATTTTAGTGCATTTTTGCGAGGTTCAAAACCTCTAGAAATACCATTTCCTAATGTCTCCAAATGTGTACAAATATTCTTCTTATCTTTACAATGACTATGGATGTTGCGAGAAACTGTGTCCCTCATAGGAAGTGAAGTTATGCCCTCTTTGACTTGGTCAAGTGTTGAGTGGCTTCCGCAGTCAACTTGGCAACTTTGCACTGGTTTTGCATAGTGGAAGGTTCATCTTGATCGAGCTGTGTACAAGTGAGTATGGGTGGGTCTGAGATGTTCTTCCTACTCAACTATATGTTCCATGACTGATGGCCTTTTCTTTTACACTTTCTCTTATTCTGCGTGTGATTGTAGTGTGAATGTCCACTTACTGAGATTGTTGATTCCACTTCCAGAATGTTTAGCGATGAATCTTTCCTTACATGTCTTGAACGAACAATGGTATTTGCCTCACGAATTCATGTCCTCTCATGATTGCATTGAGTGGGCCTTTAAACTTATTTTGTATTCTACATTGTCCCCAGTGCTGATGCTGTGTTTGGCTTACCATTTGCCGAGGAATCTCTAAAACTATCTTGTCCTTGTCCTTCCCATTTATGATCGAGCACATATTTCCTACTCTTCCTCATAATCTTGGTCGTACATAGCTTACAAGATTCGTTGCACATTTGGATTCACTAACTTGGTCCCCGAGCCAAGCCCAACTATCCTAACACCTTTCACTACTATTGAGTGTCATCAAAACCATTTGACCGATAGTGAATTGCAGACATCTGCTCGATCAGAAATTTCGAGCATTTAGAGCCTCCGTCAGCTTGTTTCTATTCATCCCATGGCTGAGACAGTGTAACCCTCAATTTTGTAAGTCTTCTAAAAAGAGCTTGAATTTTCTCATTTTGTTTGAACTTTGGGTTTTGTGAAATTGACTTCATTCAAATTCAGCCATTGCACTATTCACTTGAAAATCTCAGCCTTGTAAACTGTCACAATTCCAATTTATCGTACACTTCAAATTTAACTAGTTCAGGTATCATAGAATGTGGGGTTGCATGTCATCGGACACTGTAAACATTCCCACATTCTTCGAAAGCATTGGCCTCCTAATTGGATCTGATCAAATGGCTCGCCCATCACTGTTGTCCTCGACTTCAGTTCCTAAGCTCTATCCATTAGCACGAGCCATCCACATTATCATTCCATTCATGGGTAATTCAGCCTTTGAAAGATATTTTCCCTTGATCTTTGAGGTTGAAGAGTTCACATAGTTGTCACCTCTTCTATGTTGACGAATCTGGACTCCCAATTAATCCCATGCATTAGCTGCACCCTCTCTACAAAATCAACTAACCTAGGTTAAGACTCATTGATAAATCTCCAAATATATGGTCTCCCAATCTATATACCATCAGTTTGCAGATCCCCACAGCTGAGCTATACCCCCCGCATCCTTCCGATGATATCTTCAATTGGTACGTGGAAGAAGCTTGCACCTTTCTATATACTCCTGACAATACGTGAAATTTCTGCATTACCAATGTCGAGTGAAAGAATCCATGTTATGTGCTTACCAATTCAATACTAAAAGGGGTCTGTGTGATTATTGACACTCAGCTCTAAAGAAATATCCTCATAGCGCGTGTGTAAATTTGCTATATACTCTGATAATTTCAGTGATCTCCTGATTTAACTTCCAGAAATCGTTCACAGATTCACAGATGACCAGGGCTCAAAGTGTGTGCACTTTGTCCTTATTACTCCCCTGTCGATTTAAAGGGTCGATACCTGAGACGACATTGTTGTAGCTATATTAGACATTCAATGCAGTAGTAGTCATGATGAATTTACCCGTAACCGCTTCCCAGAGGCATTGTATATAACGAATGTTGTGAATGAGATCTGAAGATCTCATGAGTGATATAGAACCAATTTTTATTATTAGTTTTGAGTATAAATCTCTGCCAGTTTTAAAGTAGTTACAATGGTTTGCGGTTGAATATGACAACCTAAAAATTAGTACAATACACTGAAATATGAAATTACATCAAAATTTTTGTAAAAATTGAATCATAAGTAATTTTTTATTGTTTTGCGGGGCCTTGGTTGCCTTCAGAGATCAAAATAGCTCTATGTGTAAAAAAAGGCAAAAAATGGCTAAAAATGCAGTTTTTAATGTCCCTTCCTTTAGCAAATGTTGCTCAGAATGCAAAAATATGCAGAGTGGGAGATTTTTTTTTACCCTCAGTAGGTTTTTCTCCACTAAAAATAGAGGGGGGTTTAGTTATGGCTAAGGGGGTTTAGCAGTGTTTTCTACCCCTAAGTATGGCAGTTTCGTGCTAAATATTTTTCTAAATTTCAATATTTTAAAAACCAATAATGCCTTGAGGTGGGGGTCGAACCCCAAACCTCCAAAATCTAGAGCTCTCCAACTAACTACAATGGCACTTGGTGTACTTAACACATCCAATAAAGAAAAAATTATTTAAATAAAAAAAATGACTAACCTTTTTTTAAAAATGCCCACATTGTTGTGCAAGGTCCACATGGATGAGTGATTTGGCACTATGTGGGGAGTAGCTTAGGTTATCTGTTTGAAAAATGGATCTCACTTTGTGAATATTTATACGCAACCTCTATTGTTTGCATAATTTCTTTGCTTTTTATCTCCAACGATTGATTTGATTTTGTTCACCACCATTGTATTGTTCTTGTGAGTTGTAGATTCGTCGATTGGGATAGGAGAACTCGCCTGAAAATTTTTTTATTTGATTTGTTTACAGAGTTATTTTGAAGAATATGCCACATTTTTTTCTATTCACACCTTTTATTGTTTTGTGCAAGGCCTGTATTTAGGGGAGGAGGCTCGATGGTGGATTGACTCGTTTCAAACTCGTCGTTCGTTTCCTCTGTTTGGAAAATTTCCAAAAGCAACGCTTTAATCACCTAGCTCAGTCTGCTTGGATTGAATGGAAATGACACAACTCATTCATTGAAAAAAAACTCGGCCAACATTTGAAATTAGCTCGGTGGCTCAATAAAGAGATCAATTAGGGATAACTCGGCTTTATAAACCCATACAACTCAATTTGAATGCCTGTAATTCACCCAATGCACATGTAATGATGTAGAGACATAACAAAGCTCAGTCTGGGAGCTCTGTTAGGGCTTAGTCTATAACTCATTCAAGAAAACGATGGAATTTCAATACAGATACCCTCCTCCTTTAGTAGAACAACTAATATTAGCTGTAACTAGATGGACCCTCTAGTTTTAGAGGAAAAACCCCTAATGGGGAAAAATTATATATATATATATATATATATATATATATATATATTCTTTTCCTGCAGCAAATTTTTTCCTGGTACAGGGGGCATTAGTACAAAAAAAAATTGCATTCTAAATACCTAGAATGGAAAATGGGGTTATGGGGATGCAGGGATGCCTGTGAAGCTGCTGGAGGCAACACAAGCTCTCTTGAGATGCAGATTTCTTTTCCAGGACACTTCTACCTCTACAACCTCTCTCCAACCTACAGGGTCACCTACTCTGGTACCAATTAAAATTGTAGAACAAGGGCGGAAGCATGAAAAATTTATTAATGTTTAGGAAAATCATTTACAATGGTGTAGGTTGCAATATTTGTAGTTATTGGACAACTAAATACAAATAGAGAAGGATGTTGCATAGGTGCAACAATAATCCTAATTACATAAGCTTCCAAAACTACATGCAGGAAGCACAAATAATTAATACAAACAAATGTATTTGTTACAACTATGTAACAAATAATCCTATGTAAATAAAATGACAAATATGGTTTATAAAACCATATAACAATAATCAACTAATTACCAAAGCTATTAATACAATGCATAAATTACTACAGTAAAATAAGTTTACCCTAACATTTTTCCCCAACGGGAAAATTTGGATAACATTTTTGGCAACCTCTTGGGGATGTTTGCCTGCTAAGCGCTAGTCCAATAGCCTTAAGCAATCCATTGGGAAAATGAGTCACTATTAGTATCCCAAAAATTATTTAATTCTTCGTGATCGATCTTGAAATACCTTTGAGCACTGATGATCCCGGACCTTCTATAATGCTAAGTATGAAGTACACTAAATATGAACTTTTCTTGGCATTCATAGCACACAACAAAATTCAGAGTAAAAAACTTGTTGGTTTTGGACATCACGAAACTCTATTAAAAATTGATTTTTCCTTCCTCTGAATATTCCACCTTTGACACACTGTGCAAGGACAACAAAAAAACACAACACACACAAAAACAAGGAAAATAAAACAAAAAAGGAAATATACAAAACAACAAACAATGTGTAAAACACTTGGAGGAAAAGACTTAACTAAACCGTACAGGGGTAGAAAACTCTGAAAAACAAGATTTGAGATGTATCCCATTCATATGAATGGGTAATTCTTCTCTATTGATCCTAGATAGTAAAAATGAATTCACCTCCTTAAAAATTGTAATAATACATGGTCCACTCTAGATAGCGTCAAACTTGGTTTGCATGCTAGGTTTGGCTTTAACAACATCCTATTTGAGAACTAAATCTCCCTCTTGAAAATGCCTATTGGATGCCTTCCTATCAAAAGACTTCTTAACCTGAGCTTGATGTTGCTAAAAAATATTCATGGCCTTGTTCCGCACTTCTTCTAAATCTACGAGCTCAAAAAACCTAACTGTCATAGGATCACTCTTCATAACCTCAAGCTGATGTGATAACTCCAAAGAAGGTAATTCCAAGGATATCAGAATTTTTGCTTCTCTTCCATATACCAACATGAAAAGAGAATTTCCGATGGCCCTTTTACTTGTGATCTAATATTCCCATAAATCAATTTTAAGTTGTGTGTGCCAAGTCCTCCTATTGATTTCCACTGTGTGTTTGATAATTTGTATGAGATTCTTATTGCTAGACTCAACCAATCCATTTCCTTGCGGATAGTAATTGGATGAAGTTTTGAGATAAACCCCATTCTTAACAGCCCATTCAATTAGATTAAGACTAATAAAATCCACCATGTTATCTAAAATAACTGTAAATGGGACATCGAACCTTGTCATTATTCCTTCTAGGAAATCAAGAGAAACCTATTCATTACCCTCCTTCAATGCTACTGCCTCTTTCCATTGAGTAAAATAATCCGTTGCAGAAAGGACCCATTTATGTCCATCAGTGGATGGAGGATTGATCATTCCAATGAAATCTAATCCCCATTGAACAAAGGGTTGATCAACTTGAATCAACTAGAGGGGAAGGGCTAATAACTTTTGTTTCCCAGTGAAAAAGGTGCATTCCTTACACTTCTTTACCCAGAGATGGACGTCCTTGAATAAATCTAGAAAATAGTAGCCAACCCTCATGATTTCTGTAGTAGTTGTTCATGCAGAGTAATTCCCTCCTGATAGACCATTATGAAATTCTTCCAATATATTATTCACCTACTCCGACCCTATACATCAAAGGAGAACACCATTTAAATCCCTGTGAAAGATAACATTATCTACAAGAACATAAGGAATAGATTGAAGATTAAAGTTCCATCTTTGGGTCCTATCCATGTCAACAGGATATCTTCTTGAGAGAAGGAAGGCCTTCATCTTGAATAACCAGTCAACCTGATCATCTTGTATATCATTATTCAGAAACATCACATATTCTTCACTTTTTGATTCCAAATCTGCAGTAGGTTGTTGACACGAACTTTTATCTCTGACTAGCTTTGTAACCTTGATGTTCACGTCATACTCCATCACCTTGGTAATCCATCCAACACATTTCTCATTCATATCTTTATTCAACAAAAAATATTTAACACCTAGATGAGATACCATTAGATGAATTCTATTATTGGAAAACATATGCCTGAATGTTTTCAAAGCTCGAATGATAACAAAAACCTATTTTTCAACAAATGAATATTTGAGCTCATAGTATTTTAGAGACTGGCTGAAGAAAGCAATGGCTTGTTCCATTAGATCATCATTCTACTGAATGAGGATCCCGAAGATACTTTTCTATCTTGTAAAGGCATAAAGAATAAAATATTTATCAAAACTAGGATTCACCAATGTAGGAGCTTGAGAGATAGTTGTCTTAATAGATTCAAAATTTTCTTTTCCTTCCTTTTTCCAAGAAAAGGGTAGATTTTTCTTCAACATGGTGGTTAATGGTTTAGCCAAGGCTGTGAACTGAGGGATGAATTTTTGCATGAAATTTATGGTTCCTAGAAAAATTTGAAGACCCTTCTTATGACTTGGGAGGGATAAGGACAAAATCAAATGAATCTTAGCTAGATCGATTGAAAGTAATTTTGCTGAAACAACATACCCAACAACTTTCAATCGTGCACCGAAAAATGCATTTCTTATGATTGAGTGAAACCTCAAACTCTCTGCATTTCTTGAAAACCTTCCTTAGATGGGAAATGTGATCCTTTGCATGCTTGGAGTACATAGTTATATCGTCAAGATACACTAAGATAATATCATTGATCAAACCCTTAAAGGCCATATCCATAGCTCATTGGAAACTAGCTCTAAAATTCAATAATTCGAAAGACATTTTTTTGTAGGCGTACGTACCCCACTTGGTAGTAAAAGCTATTTTGAACTGGTCAAAATCCTTAACCAAAATTTGATTATAACCTAAATATCTATCATGCCACCATTTGAAGTATTTTATCCATAAATGGAAGGGGATAATGGTCCTTTAATGAAGCCTGGTTTAAATCCCCGAACTCCACACATAACTGGATTTCTCCATTTTTCTTCCTCATGGGAACTAGGTTAGCTACCCAAGAGGAATGTTTGATTTGAAAAATAATTCTAGCCTCAATAAGCTTGGTCAATTCCTTTCTCATTAGTGGCTCAATTTTGGGATTAATTGGCCTCTTTTTTCGATGGACCAGCTTAGCATTAGGATCAAGTTTGATGGTGTGTTGTACCAAACCTAGATCAAAGCCACACAGGTCTTTATAACTCCATGCAAAGACATCATTAAAATATTGAAAAAGTTTTACAAAATATTTTCTTTCTCTTGAGGTACACACCTTGTCAATCTTTAAAAACTTCTCTTTTGCTACTTCTACCTCTTCAAAATCATCTAATTTGACTACCATGTTAGCATTTTGTCTTCTGGCCTGATCATTTGAATTAAAAATGGACTCAAGAGTAACCAAGCCTTTTGGTAGCTTGTTGTTTTTCAATTGTATAATCTGGTCACTATATGCTTCTCACAACTTAGCCTGATTCTTTAAAGAAAAATCTACTTCTTCTTGTAGGAAAAAAATGGTTTGTTTGTCACTATGAAAAACTTGACAACTTACTACATTATCAGGAACAAAAGGCCAATTATCATTCTTCTTTCATGATATCAACCAACACGTCATATTTTGAGCCAAATGGAGCATGCATGTCAACATTTTGATTTTGATTTCTAGAGACCACATAGACCCCAAAAACCTCAAAAAAATTAATTAGATCCCATACTCGGTTCTTGTATGACCTTAGTAAATCATTCTTTGATGCGCTACAAGCCCATATCTAATGCACAACCAATTCATTATCTCCAAAAACAGTCAAGGCTTTGATCCCTTTCTTTTGAACCAACTGAATTACTTATGCAAGAGCATCATATTTGAAGACGTTGTTGGTGCAACTAAATTGCAGTAAAAAATATGAGAAGTAATTTTCTCCTTCTAGAGAAATTAACATGACACCAAAAATTACTCCATTTTTACTCCTCAAGCCATCAAAAAATAGTTTCTAAAGCCCTCCCGAGTTATTTAGGGTTTTAACAAGTCGTGGTATGCCTGTGCCTTCTTCATGAATAAAATATGTACCCAACCTCGTCTCCTCTAAAAGTAGTAAACCAACTTATTCTTCTTCTAATACATCAACATAAGGATCAAACTGATGTTCTACACTTACCTCATCCAACATAGTATTAGGGACATCTTTCACAAGAGTGGTTGGTTCGTGATTAGCAACTTCTTCCTCTAGATTACGAATGGTATAATTCCCATTTATAGGACCAACGGTATAGGGATCCACATGATTATGACAGATTTTCTCTACCCTTATAGTCACTTTAATTCTATATCGAGTCCTGAAGATCATATGTGACCAATAAACTGATAGGTAACCACCCATTTTGGTAGTGAAGTCTCATGATAAGTAAATGGTGAAGAGAGGGGGAAGGTCAATAAATGATATGTCTTGTGTGAACAATAATTTGGGACCTACATGGATAGTAAACTGGAGTCCTTTGATGATTCTAACATTCTAAACTATTATACCATCCAACTGAACAACTCCTCTGGAGACTGGTGTATATTGGATTCCTAGCACGTCTACAATTTGTTTGGTCATGACCAAACTACTGGCACTAGAGTCAATCATATAGTTATGTACCAAATATTAACCAATAATCATAGAAATATAGAATGGTGGAGGTTTATTAATCTTGGGAGAAAATCTTCCTTTCAGTTGTCATAAACTTGTAGCAGTTGATGATCTCTTGTGTGTTGCTTCGTTTGATGTTCTAAAACTTTTTAGGGTGTCCTGCAACAAATTCCTTTGAGAAGTAATGTAACATCCCCATTTTAAGATACTAGAACAAGGGATTTTTTTTTATATAACGTTCTCTGTTCTAAATTATGTAATTCAAACACACGTTCAAGTTTTAATAATTGTTCTCTGTCTAATTAATGTAATTTGGATCACACAATTTCTTTTTAAAACCAATGTTCTCTGTTCACATATTTGCAGTATGGAACACACATTCAATGCCATTCAATCATATAACAGATACCATATGCTGCTGTAAATGACTCGAAGAACTACCGATCTCCCATTTTATGGCTTGGAGTTTCAGCGATCTCTCATTTCATGACTTGGTGACTTACCGATCCTTCATATTAATCCATGCATTGTATAATAACTATACAGGGTTCTTTTACTGTTTCTGGTCATCGAAGTGATCCATTTAAGAGGCCAATTTGAATATCTATTACTGATATTCATCTGACATCCTGCATCTTAAACTAGGTGATTAGGACAATGCAACCAACACTTGCGATACTTTGGCCAAAGATTTTCACATGCTTTGCATGATCATATTCCCAGATGTTATACACATCTAAGGAACACATCCTTCACCTCACTTCGTCTGTTATCTAGAATGGTCTTTCCTGATCTTTGTCAGTCCTTTCATCCAAGGTCAAGCTCTAATTCCAACTAGCAATATGAACAATTATAGGAAGGTGCTCATGGTAACTAAAGGTACGCAGACATACGGTGTCGTCCCCAGGTGACTACGTGTGTCTAGTTACCTTTAGCCATAAAGAGTCACTCCATATACGTGATCACATTCCTATCCTCATCTAAGTAACTTAGTCCCCAGCTTATGTAAACTTGATGATTCGATTCGAGAGGGTGTGTAACATGTCATCTACAACATTGTGTCATCATGGAGGCCCCGCCTTCATGAAGACACCATATTGCAGCTGACATGTGTCAAGGTCCTACCAAATCCTCTCATCAAGGAATACACATCCAGCTCCTGGGTGATTGAATTATAATCTTAATATTTAAAATTAATTTTTAGCAACTGTGCTGATCCTTTAACCTCGTTACTCGTTACAGTTGTATACAGCTAAGAGAGACTTAATTTGTCTTTTAGCATAATGTACATTCTCTCCTTCATACCGAAGGGTTGTATATTTCCTTCTTGGTTCTTTTATTTAAGCTTCGGACTAATAGTCCACTACAGCTTAACGTAATAAGTTCAACCTATTAAACTTAACCAAGTTTATCCACAACTGTAATCAAATTCAAAATTCCATCTTATTAGACATCTTTTAAACGAGGTCTAATTCGAAATGAATGTATTCATTTATTCTCCATAACCTTACTTCAGTTAAGGTTGATTACCATTAGATATGTTTCCCCATATCTGATATTTTTTGAATTTAAACATTTCGAGGATGTTAATGGAGTCCGAATACAAGGTTCAACTACTCCTATGTTATTTGATATTCCTTAGCTTATAAACTAATCCCGAATATCATTCAATTGAGAGTTCATATTCACCTAAATCCATTTTAATGTCAATTTAAAATTCATCTTAACCCAAGTATGAACTAATTGCACATTCCAAAGTAAAAGTTACATTCAAGTAAATAATAGATATTATATCCTTTTAAATCTATCCACTATCATTTGAATAATTCCCAATCAATGAATAGTATTATATTCTCAATCTTTATTCAAACAGTTTTAAATGATACAGCCTTTACAATATCACACTTTTCCTTGTATTCATCTATAAGATTACAATCTATACAATTGCCAGTCCAAACAACTGGACTTTTTTTTATATCAAACAACTTTTCAACACATAAGGATAGAAGAATGTAACTTCTTCTTTCCCCATTTCCTCGTAGAGGAATAATAGCTATCAAATACGATCCATCCTCATCTAATCAAAAGAAGTATCATAAAACAACCATGTCTTCGTTTATACTCAAGTTCCATCTGCAAAATTACTTGCACGGGTAAGTTCATTGAACTGAGCATATTAAGCACTTGTCATTAAAATGAGGTGCTTTTAATTAACTGTCTCAATAAAAGAACCCTGCTTTTATGAAATGTTAAAATGAACATCATCCAAGAATTAAGTACCAATAAGGATGAACAACATGACAACCCAATCATCTAATTACCCTTCCAATCAGACAAAAGGATTACTGTCCTTTTTCCCAAATAATTACTACAAGAAGTAATTTCCTTCAAATAGTTCCAGAATTAACATCTGTGAGAACTAAAACACATATGTGCATACTGTTGTTCTAATGTAAATGCTGTAATTTCCATTCCATTACAATAGTTGTAATTTCAAAAGATAGAATTTAACATAAAATTCAAACCAAACTACTTTCCTTTCCTTCATGCAACTCATCTGATTTCAAACAATCAAACGCTGAAGATAAAAGTAAACAACAATTAAATGCAGATGCTTAAACCAAAGCAGTACAAAATTCATTCCATAACAATTATAGATTTCCAACTGTATGAGAGAAGAAATGAACATTACTTCAAATTATCCATCCAACACTCTCTTTCCTTTCATCATAACTGTATTGAGAATTTAATCCAGACGTGATATCAATCAATGATAACAGTCCAAAGAGAAATAAATAAAATCAATAATCGAATAAAAGGAAGATGGGTCATATTACCTTTGCTCATTTTCTAACCAAATATCCACTATTTAGAACAGACATAATCCAATAATATGATTCATTCTGAATAGTATATTTCAATATTCAAAAACTACTAATTACCTTTCCTAAAAGTTGACCAGAGTTCATTGCAATTGGTCCGTAAGCATCGGTACCAAAAGAACCTCTAAACACAATCATTTCCTTATAAATAATTCACTCTACAGACATTCACGTCTATATATAACATGTAAGAGTGTACAACAACAACATATCACGTTTTCATTATAATTAATGAGAGAATTCACTTTCTAACAGCAAAGTAAGAAATCCATTCATATTCCACTTCAATGAAAACAATGAAAGGTTCTCAATCCGTAAATTATATATATATATATATATCCTTGAGTTTAGCAAGACACAAAGTATGATTTGTATGCTCTACCCAGTCTATTCCATAGACTGATTTTTCTATTCCCATTCATATCAAAACTTCCTTCCAAACAGTCCTATATGAATACCAAGAACAAGCAGGAAGAACACTATATCTAATTAGAACAACAATGTAAGATGCCCTTACTGTCTCAGGGAAAACCGTATTCTATGCAATGAAAAATAACTAGGAGAAATAACTCACATGACAGTTCATCAACATTACCACGAATTTGTTTTTCCCAATCCTTTTCCTGCATTGAACTCAGGAAAACAATATTCACATAACAATACATTCATCAACTCAAACCCGTATAGGGTAATAGATGTGAATGCTAAACACAGTCCAAACAAACTCATACAATAAGTAAAACCTCCTTTATTTCACTCATGTGTAAGAAATACCAAAGCCGTATTCATTTTTATAATGACAGTTCAAACCAGGCATACAGAATCACCTTATCCTTCCATTTTTACAAGAATGCACAGAACTCAGAATTGATACACGCATAGCTAATGTATTATTCAGCACAAACTCAACTCATATTGAGTAAAGAACGATTACCCAACATTGTCAAACAACTCACTCATCAAGAACATATTTATTTCATTTACCCATTTCGCAAAAGAAATTACCCAAGTCGTGCTCAGCAAAAGAAAAAATGAATCAAACCATAAATCACTTCATTCAAATCAACAATATAATTTAACTAAAACACCCCTCATAAGAGCAGGGTTGTTTTAATGAGATGTTTAAACAAAAGCAAACGGTTTAAGGAGAAGGGCTTAACATGCCTGTATTTTTTTTTATCGTTTGAAGTAAACCGTGTCCACTGGAGTTATTTTTCTCCACGACATCCTCAACATGGCTTACCCAACAGTTCACTAACTTCCTCAAGCTCAAAAATAGCCTTGGCTTCTCCAAAGGATAGAAACAATAACAAAAAATATAGCAGGTTCGATAGAACCATGGAAGAAATGCAGAGCAACTAAAAACCCAATTGAATACAATGCCAAACAAATTTTTCCTCTATCCTCTTTCCAAGGTGAGCTGGTCGCTAAGACCAAGGTCATTGAATGCATTGCTTTTTCATAAATTTTCACGCCACCCGCCGACTCAGGTTGGTGAATTTCCTTTTTCAAAATTTTCTTGCAATTCCATTTTAGCTTCATAGCTAGTTGGACGCCTCCAACTTTTCCTTGTTCCCGCCAAACTTGGCGCTGCAACTTGTAAGGACTTCAATTACTATCCTATTAAATTTCTAACCTTCCCTTCTTATCCATTTTCCATCCACATGGGTCCATAAGTCCCCTTCCATGGGTTAGTAATAGTTTAGGATTTAATAGTCCATAGCTAGGTTATTCACCTAGTTCATAAGTTATTAGGATTTGCATCAACCTTCATCCCATGCAATTTAAAATCCATATAGGGTAGTAGTTAGGGTATAGGATAAAACTTAGTTGTAGGTTAGGGTTTAATCCCATAGTATTTATTTAATAGTTTCCAACCAAGTCCTTCCGACTGGCGTTTGCATTCAACACAATGTAGGATGTTTCGTCCTATGTTCCACATACTTGTGTCACTCGCATCCAGGCCCTTATTGTCTTATGCTGTCTAGTGTTACAACTTTGCATGTGGTTCAGGAATCAAACCTTTTCCATTGGCATCTAGGTACCAGATATTTATACCTGAAATCAGGTGTTGCAACATTTATAACGACCTTCAGTCTGGTTTTAGACTTCATTCTGGTTTAGAAGTAAATCGATAAAGTGATCATAAGAAGGCCAGAACATACCTTGGATCAATGGAATTGATTCAAGGTGTGCTGTCAATCAGCGAAAAGAGTTCATCAAACATACAACAAGTCTGTTGTCTCATTTAGCAAAACACAAGCAATAATAATCTCTGTCCCAAGTAAACAAATTACAGCAAACAAGGGTCTAGATTAGTAACACATTCCTTTTAAGATTAAAAGATATATCTTAACATATTTATTTCATTTCTACTGTTACAACATCATGAAAAGTGATTACCATGATAGCTTACAAAAATCAAGGCATTACAAGGAATTGAAAGTTCTTCCCACACAATAACATTCAAGTTAGTCCTTTTCATTTGTTCAAAAATGTTGAAGGGGATATCGCCTACCTTTCTAAAATTCTTCTTTATGCTGGGATCCTCTTTTGGAAAGTGGTTGTTGGGTACGTTTATGCCTGAAGAACCTTCTTTCCTTATGGCATGACTAGCTTGTGTTTTTGGAAAATTATTTCTTACATATTTATCAACCACCACTTGTGTTTGAGGCTATGATGTGGATTCTTGATCAGATTTGGAAGGTTGGGATTCCATTTCCCTCTTTTTGAAAGGAGTGTTTACTGAAACTGGTGAAGAATCTGTATTCATTCCACAAAAATATTTTGGTTTCCAATTTAACAAAGTGGTTTCTTCAGGTTCCTGCAATTGATCTATTGCTTCTTGTGTAGATGAATTTTCCATTGGCTCTTGCAGAGAAAATATAATTTGAACCATACGGGCTTGGGTAAGAACTCCATTAGGGAAAATATTTTGATTGTGAGGTTGAGAATAAGGATAACACCATTCATAGTCTTGAGCTAAGTTTTTTTGGGTATAAGAGCTATAGACGAACTGTAAACAAGGGGATTTATAATGTTTAGAGGCTTAACACTAGTAACGTGGCTTTATGACTGGTTATTTCCTTGAAAAGGTGGGATATTAGACTAATACTGTTGATTCTGGGATTGAATTTTTTCCTCTTAAGAGCTACTAGTTCATTCCCAAAGGTTTGAATCAGAGACTTAACTTTGAATAGATCATTTTTAAGGGGTGGGTGCAGACTGAGTTGGTTTCTTAGAGGTTGTAGGAAGAGGAGTAATGGTAGCTTGGTTATTTGGGAGCTCCAGATACAACAAAATTTGTGGTATTGGAGCTATCTTTCCAGCTTAAATAAAAGGATTATCCACTCTTATAGCAATGCCATAAGCATCAGGAAATGGAGTCCCTCCCATTGACTAGATCATAAGTGCTACATCAGTGTTTAAGGCTCATAAATAGTACAAGAATGCATTAATGGGAGGAGGCTTTATAAGTGCCAAAATCCTATTCTAAGTCTTTTGGAATCAGAAGTTGAAATCACTCATATACTCTTGAGGGGCTCTCTTTATTGTAGTGAGCTGCTTTATGAGTGACAAGTGATCACTCTTGTCTTCAAATTGTTTGCAGATATTTTCTCCCAATTCATCCCAAGTGGTTATAATACCAACGTCTAATCCACAAAACCACTGAAGCGATTTTCCTTTAAAGGAAGTAGTAAGGATTTTGACCGCAATGTTGTCTTCTGTAATATTATGTATTGTGAAAATACTAGCCACATCAAGAGTATGTTCCACATGAGTAATATGAGTTTCCCCTGTGTAAAAGGGTTAAATTTTTAGTGCCACAGTAGGTATAGGATCAAGTTGAGCCAATTGGAGAAGATTTCTTGCATTGTGTTATCCCATAAAATTGACAAGGGTAATTTCACAGGTAACCCAATCAAAATTTTGTTCTGGTCCCTCGTCAAGGACCCCTTGCGTTCAGAATGTTGCAAAATCCCTTTCCAGGAAATCTAGTTTTCCGAACTTAGCCATTTTTGGTCTTTTTTGGTTGGGCGTACCTTTTGTCTGTGCAACACAGAGTAAGTATGCGCCCCCTTCATTTCCTTTGGTGCGCCCTTTGAAGTGTCGACACATGTTTTGGTGTGCCTCGCCGTGATGCGCCTTTCTTGCATGTGCCAAGGCACATGTGCCTTCATGTCAACAACATGATTGTTACGCCGCATTTTGGTGTGCCTTAGGCACACGTATTTCAGTGTTGACAATATTTTTGGTGTGCTAAAGGTGCACATAATCACGTGTTAACACGCATTTTGGTGCGCCAAAGGGTGTAAAGTTTGAAGTGTCGACAGGTGTTTTGATGCGCCCCTTAAAAAGTGGTTGGTGCATTTATTGCACCTTTGCCTATATACAGGTGCATCCGCCCTGTCACTTTCACAATTAAAAAACACGTGATAGATTTTGTTCCTCTGCACCTGTCAGCACGCATGTTGTCCTCGTATCACGTTCGTGGACCCCGCCTCATCTCTCACGTTATATATATTTCGGGTAGGTGGTCCTTGTTCCTCTTGTGTTTTTGCTATTGGTTGTTTGTTTGTGTAGTAGGAGGCATGGATTTTTAAAACCCCTCTTTTGCTGTTCTTTGCTGTCCTTCTTCCCCATGCTCTTCCTCCTCTTTCCAGATCTGCTAGTAAGGTGGGATCTGCCTTAGAAAAAATCACTTGGACCTCCTTAGTATGCCCTCTTCACCATCCAAGAAACCCTACAGAAGAGGCTTAAAACATATGCAAACCCCTCCAGAGAAAGAAAGAAGACTTAAAAGTTTGTGTTAGACTGCATTTTCCTCTTGGCGCATTCGCCATGCTTGCTGCATAAAATACAGTTGTGCCCAGAAGGTGCACTTTCCTTGCTTGCAACACCCAATAACCCTGTGCCCTCTTGGCGCACCGAGCTCCTATGTTACATTGTAAATATTTGCACCATTGGCGCACTCTGCACCCATGCAACACCAGCCTTAATTGTGCCAAGTATAAAACTACATTAAATGATGCAGGTGCATCCCCTATTGCAATAACAACGATGTCATACAAACCTTCCCTATGCCACGCCAAGTTCCCCTTTTGCGCACGTAAAGATGATGTTACACACACTAAACTTGCGCCCTTTGGCGCATCCTATCCCCGTGCAACATGAAAATTATCTACGCCCGGTATCAAACGCATATAAATGGCGCAGGCGCACTTCTACTTGCAACAACAAAAATGTCATGTGCAGTATCCATGCGCCTTGCACCCTTTGGCACTGATTTGTCCCTTGTAACACCCTTCTTCTGTGTGCCATACTATTTAACCCTGTAGCCTGCAGTGTTCATGCGCCCTGTGCCCTGAGGCCTTAAAATTGCTAACTCTTCCTTTTGTCAATGCTTTAATGGGAGATCTAACAGCTAACATGGCTCTTCTGTGTTGGGTTTCACTTCTTTTTCTTACAGATCAACAACTGAATTCAGAACTACATATGTCTACATCAAGTAAGAGGCCAACAAGGTCTAAGGGTAAAGCCAAGCTTACAGAGGAAGAGATGAAGTACAAAAATCAGAGGGTTAGGATGCCCAAATCCCAGGCAAAATGTGACCTGGATATAAGAGACTCTGAGCTCAGTCACATCGATATGGAAGATTTCTAGGCCAGAACCAGGAGGGTCATAGGAAGTCCCTGAATGGACAAACTGGTAGGTAGTGGCCTGCATTTTGCTGGGGGGATCCCAGTCAGTGCAGTAAATAAGAAATTCATGATGGTAGTGGCCCGTTGCTACAACAAAGACACGAGGTGTGTCCAAAATGAGAAGGGCGAGGTCGTGATCAACCTCACTACCCAGCACTTTGAAATTATGCTTGGCATTCCTCACCACCGGCACTTTGTGGCCGTAAGCCAAGAAGATTGCACCAAGGCTTGGGAGGACAATGAAGACCAGTGCATGTAATTGATGAATGAGGTGTACCTGAAGAACAAGAAGGTGGTAACCAGATGGCCACAGGTTATTCACCGTAGCGATTTCTCTGAGGAACTAAGTGATACCATCACGTTCCTAAGTAGAGTATTTGGGCTTTCTGACGCCCATTACTTTCATAAATGGATGCTCAAGTACCTGGAGATAATGAACAAGAACGTGCCAGATCAACGCTTCGAGTGGGCAGAGATCATAAGCAGCACTATATCTGAGCAGCTCCAACAACTCACCACAACGGGGAGGTTCTACATGAACTCCTACGTATTTTATGCTGCAGCCTCGGAGAGGGATTATCCAGCATTGAGCCGATGTGGGGTTTGGCCCCAAGTAAAAATATATGAATACTACCCAGAGCTGAAGCTGGAACATAGTATTTCATAGTTTACAAAGATTAATGACGCTTTCTTCTATGGCATCATCTACCTTTTGAGGCCAAACATGACTCATGGTCGAATGACCAAGAGCATTGTTGTAGCAACAGAGAAGTGGGGGGCCTTATTCACGCAATTTCCCACCTTCACTTATCTTAGGGAAGACAACTTCTTGGGGGAACCCACCGAATTGCCAAGATATGCTGGCCCCAAGCTGATCCTGTTGGAGCTATCTAGACAGCTCATACCCTACCACAAAAAGTGTTTGAAGAGAAAGAAGGGTGGAACTCCTTTCCCCCTCATAGTGGGTAGGTACACTTGTCTTTCCCACCACAAATCCCGGGAGATGTTTGCAGAGCTAGAACTGCTCAATCTGAAGCACAACTTCCCGGTAAGGCCCACTTTTGATCCAAGGAATTTGCTTCCTAGGGCCAAACTCGATCCAATCCACATTCCGCAGATCGAGGACATTTATATCAACCTGTATCATGAGGTCAAGCTCAGAAGAAAGGATCACTCCTGCTTGGCTTTGGCCGAAATCATTCAGTACGGCGTAGCCATTGTCCCAAAAGGTTATCAAACTACTGATCAAGAAGTTGATCAGGTATATCTTGACACGGATGGGGACAACTAGCCATTTACTGTAATCGACAGAACTAAATCACCCCAGACCATTGAAGAAAGGGTCAAAGAAACTCTGCGGAGAACAGATCACTGGTGCAGGATGAATGGCCTCATCTACCTCGGGGTATATTTCACCACATCTCCATTGGGAAACACACCTTCTAAGCCAAAACATCTACCAAAGGGCAGGGGCAAGGATAAAGAGGGCGAGTCAAGCTCTACCCAAGAAGAGGCTCCTAAGAGTCCCCCTTCCGCCGCACGAGAACAAGTTGTAACTCTGGCTTCCCCAGAGAAAGAAGCGGCTGAAGATGTTCCGATGGGCACATCCACTCAGGATGTTTCCGTTACTACAATTGTTGAGGTCCCTTCTATCCCTTCTCCCTCTCCTCCTTCCCCTCCTTGCGTGACCCAAGCGACCATTCCTTTGGTCATATCCTCTGCCCCATCTTCTACTGTTCCCCCTTCCTCGTCATCCATCTTCTCTTCTCTCACGGAGCTATCCCCCACCATTTCTTCCCTCATCTCTCAGCTCCCTTCCATTCCCATGTCTACCTCCCCTGCAGTATCTCTTCCTCCCGTGAGCACTTTCTCGGCCTCCCTCTCAAATCCGCCTCCAAGTGTCTCAACGCACTTTCCCTCCACTACTGCAGCTGCTCCCTTTTCTAATTCTGCTCCCTCTCCCATAAGTCCAACATGGATCTCTCAACACCTGAGCCAACAAAAGAGGAAAGTTCCCATCGCACCGATGGACTTCTCCATCATCCCATCAAAGGGGGCCAAGAAGCAAAAACCTATAACCCGCTTCTCTCAGAGTGCGTCAGTAGAGATAGTGATGGAGATAGCGTATCCCAATCCTTTAAAGGATAAAGGGGATCTGTCTCTGACAGATTATACAGTGACCCAAGTCACAATGGGGATGTCTTTGGAAAGTCTTCAGGGAGAGGCCCTATCTGCAGTTGACGCCCTTTGCAAGAAGCTCCAGGAAGCAAAGGAAGAAAAGAGGCTATTAAAGGAGCAAAATAAACATCTTCTCCACGCCTTGCAAAAAATGGGTAGTGCACGTCCTATAACTGCTGCCAAAACTCCTGAGCCTCTGAGCCAGGATAAGATAAATGAATACGCCAAAATCAGTGAGCAGGGTATGGTAGTTTCCGCATGGAGAAGCCAAATCCTCAAAGAAAGTGAGGGAGTAATCGTCAAGTTCACCGGATTATATCAGAATATCAGTCGGGCGAACAAAGAGCTCCAGGCGATTGTAGGACCTATCTCCAAAGAGCTGGACCATGCTAGGATGCAGCATGAGACCTTCCAGAAAATGCTCGACTGTTTAGTCGAAGATCTGGTCAAGTTCAGCGTCTTCGGTCACCCCAGAGCCCTCAACAAAATCTTTTCTACTCTGGACTACCTGGTCGATCAATTGGAGTTTGTCCTAGAAAAGATTGACAAAGTCAAGGAGGAAGCCCTAGATGCAATGCATCAAATGGAGCAAATTGTCCTGAGAATGTCTCTGGGCTTGCTCACTCCTTCTTTCGCCTTGAGAAAGTCAGGTGAAACTATTCGGATCTTCAAGGAGATCATTTCGCAAGGGCTGAGGCCAGAAGTCACTTTCAACGCCGAATCCATCAATAACCTGCTGGCCTGTTGTGACTTCATAGGGTACCTGATAGAGGCAGAAAATGAATATTCCAAGCTCCCAGAAAAGCTCACAAATGAGTGGAAACTTGCGAGACTATCAATGATCGTCACAAGGATCCTTCCCAGGATCAAATTTAGCCCATGATCAGCAAGTTCATGGAATATCGGGCCCAGTTCCACATCACATCTCCTAAGCAGCAGCAGAAGCAGGATATCCCCTTTCAGCTGCAGGACGACGATAAATAGTCTCATTCCTCTCAATATTCTTTTTGTAAATATCTAAAAGAATGTTGACACAAATGATGACATCATCCATGTTGCACCATGGGATGATGTCATCCACCAAGTTGCCAAAAGTTAACAAATGACTTTAATATATTTTGTAATTAAGTGGTTGGTTTGTTTTTGCCTTCTTTTCTTCTCTTCTTCTATAAATACTTGAATACTTGTTGTATTCAAGTGTGGATACTTTTCAGATGAAAAATAGAAGTAAGAAGAAAAGACTTTGAACTTTTTGTAACATAAACAAATATTAATACAATATTTAGACTTTATGCTGAATACCTATGTTTTACATCAGACCTTTCTTATGTTAGATCTGTATGTTTGTTCTGTTGAATCTACTTCTACTTTGTTGTCATTTATTCATCATTATTGCTTTATTTGTCTATGCAAGTAGGTTCGGCTCTGTTTACTACCAACCCAAATCATAGACCTTCTGACCTTTCTGCTTTGGAATTCATTTATTTTCTCCCTTCAGATCTTTCCCATCTCCCCCACCTCGTGCCTTGAGACTCGCGAGCCTGCTAATTGCATAAACCCCACATATCTGAAGGTTTTTCTAAGCACCTTGGTATTTGACATCACCAACTACTTCGGTGTCTACTTTGGCATGTACTCCAAAATTTATGACCGACGTTGCGTCAACTGATTTCTCACCACATTACCTTGGTAGGTTAAAAATCTTTTAGAAATTGGAGCCTGAGAAGACCTGGTCCCATCACCTTGAACCTTCGACATGCCACAGATCCCCCAATCTCCCCCATTATGGTATTCAGAGTTTGGGGTTTACCCACTCTCCCGGACGGTGAACTGATAATCTCCAAAACTCCCACTTTCACCTCGTCGATATAACTCAGCTTCCATTGAACTTCTCGCCATGCTCGAGCCATCTAATGCACCCGAGTGGGGAATTCCATAGTAGCTCGCTTGCTATAAGATTTGAGTTCACTTTCCATTGCCTGAATCAACTTCACCTTGGCTCAGTTTCTTGAGTTCATTAAACTCTTGTGATTGAGCTATTCCATGCCAAGCTGAGTCTCTACTCAACTGATCCCTGAGCTCTATATCCTTCGAACCTCAATTCATCAATACATAGCGATCTGTAACGCCTTGATTTTTATAAGCTAATATGATAATCTATTTTCATGATGTTGTAACTGAGGAAATGAGGATAATTATGTTAAGGATATATCTTTTAACCTTAAAAAGGAATGTGTTAATAATCTAGACCCTTGTTTACTGTAATTTGTTTACTTGGGACAGAGGTTGTTATAACTTGTGTTTTGCAAGAGTGAGACAACAGAATTTCTTATATGATTGATGAACTCTTATTGTTGATCGACAGCAAACCTTGAATCAATTCCATTGATCCAAGGTATGTTGTGGCCTTCTTTGATATCACTTAATCGATTTATTTTCTATAAGGGATGAAGTCTGAACCAGACTGAAGGTCGTTATAAATGTTACAACACCTGATTTCAGGTATAAATATCTGGTACCTTGATGCCAAGTGAAAAAGGATCGATTCCCGAACCACATACTCACAGTAATGCTAAATAGCGTAAGACAATAAGAGCCTTGATGCAAGCGACACAGGTATGTGTCAAACATAGGATGAAACGTCCTGCAATGTGCTGAAGATGAACGTAAGTTGTAAAACTTACTAAGGAGTTAAGCCATAACCTATGACCTAACAACTATCCTAGGTGGATTTGATAAATTAAAAGGAATTTTAAATGTTGCGAATCCTAATGACTTGAGACCTAGGTGAAAAACCTAACTATGGACAATGCAACCTAAACTATTACTAACCTAAGAAGGGGACCTATGGACCCATGGGATAAAATGGATAAGATGGAAAGGTTAGAAATTGATTAAGGACAGTAAATGATGTCCTTGCAGTTTCAACACCAAGCTTGGTGGGAACATGGAAAATTTGGAAGATATCCAACTAGCTATGTAGCTAAGAAGGAATTACATGCAAAATTTTAAAAGGAAATTTGCCAAACCTGAGTCGGCAGTGGCGTGGAAATTAATGAAAAAGCAATGCATTAATGATCTTAGTCCTAACAACCAACTTACCTTGGAAAGAGGATAGAGGAAAATTTGATGGTCATTGTGTTATTTTGGGTTTTGAGACTGCTCTGCATTTCTTTCATGGTTCTTTCGAACCTACTATCATTTTGGTTATTGTTGTTGCTGTTTGGAGTAGCCACGGCTATTTTTGATCCTGTGGAAGTTAAGAAATTGTTGGGAGATCCTTGTTGTTGTTGCCATGGAGAAGAATAGCTCATGTGGGCATAGTTTTCTTCAAGACACGAGGAAATTTACAGGTATGTTGAGCACTTCTCCTTAAACCGTTTTGCTCTTGTTTAAGTGTCTTCATTAAAAAAACTCTGCTCTTATGATTGGGTGTTTGAGTTAAATGGAATTGTTGATATGTTTGAAGTGATTTTCTAGGTTGAATCATTTTTCTTTTGATGAATGTGTTTTGACTATTTCTTTGCAAAAAGAGTAAGTGAAATGAATCTGTCTTTGCTGTACAAGTTTTGTTTTGACAGTGTTGGGTATTCGTTTCTACTACCCATTACAGATTCGAGTTAGTGAATGTACTAGCCGTGTGAGTATTGTTTTTAAGTTCTGTGCGTTCTTGTAAAGAAATAAAATGATAAAATGATTCGGTGAGACCTTTGGTTTGAGTTGTCATAATAAAACAAACACAACTTGGGTATTCTTTGTAAAATGAGTAAATGAAATGAGATCTGCCCTTGCTGTATGAGCTTTGTTTTGATAGTGTTGGGTATTTGTTTTTATTAACCATTATGGATTTGAGTTGGTGAATGTACCAACGATGTGAATAATGTTTTCTAAGTTTTATACATGTAAGTGATTTGGGTAAAGTCATGATAATGTTGATGAACTATTGTGAGAGTTATTTTTCTAGCTGCTTTACATTGCATAGAAATTTAATTTCACCCGGGACAACGAATTCATTTCACTGTCTTACCCTTGTTGGTTAAAAATGATTTAGTATTTTTTATGTGGGTTGAAGGTCGTGACTGGTTATTGGAGAAATAAATTATTTGAACACGGAACTTAGTTAATTGATGAGTGAGAAAATGTATTGTTATCTTTCTTTGAATCCTTTTGAAAAGTGCGTATGTAAATAACAGAGATGTTTTATTGAACTCCTTCAATGTGTTCGATTGGAACTGAACTTGAGTAGATTCTTGTTCTGGTAAAAAAAGGGGGGGGGTTCTTTACTTATTACAGTGAGAAGATGGTAATATATATATATATATATATATATATATCTTGCTGTACTTTTTTTTACTCAATTCAGACCTAGCTGAGAATGACTGTTTTTAGCAAATGTGTATGTTTGTATATATATAGGTATATATGCAAATTGCAGTTTAAACCCTTTTGCTGCTTGCATTAAAACTGAATTGGAATTGGAATTCTTCCTGGGTGTTGGAAAATGAATCCTCTTATTATTGTTATGGCGAAAAACATGAATTGTTGACTATTGCACACTCTTACTTGTTTGTATTTGGATGAAAATGTTCGTGGGGTAGAAAAATTAAAGGAAATGTTTTTTTTTTGAGGAACCGTTGATATTGAGACTCACGGTCTGATGCAAATGAATTCTGGTATACTTTCTGGAATGGTAGTAAGTAATTTTGAATACTGAAATATATTTATTCAGAAAGGATCCCACTATTGGATCAGGTATGTTCTAAATAGTTGATATTCGGTTAGACAGTGAGAAGAGGTAATATGATTCACCTTCTTTTCATTCGATTATTGATTTTATTTTCTCTCTCTCTGGATGTTATCATTGATTGATATCACTCCTTGTTTAAATTATTTAGTACAGTTATGATGAAAGGAAAGAGAGTATTGGATGGATAATTTGAAGTAATGATTATTTCTTCTCTTATACAGTTGAAATTCTATACTTGATATGGAATGAATTTTGTACTGCCATAGGCGTAATTATCTACATTTAATTGCTATCTACTTTCTTTCTGATTTGAAGAAGTATTATGTTGTTTATTAAATTTTGAGATTTGACACCAGTGTGTTCGTGGTGAATGACTACTTTTCTCTTCTGCATTTAATTATTTGAAATTGAATAAGTGGTATGAAAGGGAAGTAGTTCTGTTGGAATTCTTATTTATAATATATCTCTTGAAATTTCAACTGTTAAAAAAAGAGGAATGGAACTAAAAGCAAATACATTAGAAATAGCATTATATACATATGTGTATTAGTTCTTATAGATGTTTTAATCTGGAACTACTTAGAGGAAATTACTTCTATAGTAATTATTTGGAAGAAAGTTAGTAAATATTTTTGTCTGATTGTGATGGTAATTAGATGATTGGGTTGTTAAGATGTTCATCCTTATCAGTACTTAATTTGTAGATGATGTCCATCTCAATTTATTAACGTTTCATAAAAGCAGAGTTCTTTTATTGAGATAGTTAATTAAGAGCACCTCATTTTAATGATAAGTGCTTAATATGCTAAGTTCGATGAACTGACCCGTGCAAGTAAATTTTACAGGTGGTTTCCTTGAGTAAAAATGAAGACATGTTGTTTTCTGATGCTTCTTTTGAGTAGCTAAGGATGGATCGTATCTGATAGTCTATTATTCATCTACGAGGAAATGGGAAAGGAAGAAAGTTGCATTCTTCTTCCCTTATGTGTTGTAATGTTGTTTGATATAAATGAAGTTCAGTTGTATGGACTGATAAATTGTATAGATTTTAAATCTCAAGGATTGAATACAAGGAAAGGTGTGATATTTTAATGGCTGTATCACTTTGAAACTGTTTGAATAAGATTGAGAATATAATATTATTCATTGATTTGGATTTATTCAAATGATAGTTGACAGATTTTTAGGGACATAATATCTATTCCTTAATTGAATGAAAATTTTAAGTTGGAATGTATAATTAATTCATACTTGCGTTAATGTGAATTTTAGATTGACATTGAAAAGGGTTTAAGTGAACATGAACTCTTAAATGGATGATATTCGGAACTAGTGTATAAGCTAGTGAATATAAATAAAAGAGACAATTGAATCTTGTACTCTGATTTCGTTAATATCCTCGAGATGTTTGATCCAGAGGATATTTGATATGAATAATTATATCTCCTCGTAACAAACCTTAACTGAAGTAAGGTTATAGTGATTAAATGAATACATTCATTTGGAATTAGGCCTCATTTAAATGGCGTCTGATAAGATGAAATTCTGATTTTACATATAGTTGCAAATAAAACTTGGTTAATATTAGTAAGTTTATCTTACTACGATAAGCTATAGTGGACTGTTAGTCTGAAGCTTAAATTAAAGAACCGAGATGGAAATATGCAATCCTTTGATATGGAGGAGTAAACATATATTAAGCTACAAGACAATTTAAGTCTTTCTTAGCTATGCAATTGTAATGAACAGTGAGGTTAGAGGATCAACACGGTTGCTGAAACCTATTCTTAAAATACTAAAGATACGAATCTAATCACACTCAGGCTAGATGTGTATTCCTTGATGAGAGGATTTCGTAGGACCTTGACACATGCCAGATGCAATCTGGTGTCTTCATGAAGGCGGGGCCTTCATGACGACACAATGTTGTGGCTGACATGTTACAACGCCCTCCCGAGTCAAATCATCAAGTTTACATAAGCTGGGACCAAGTTACTTGGATGAGGATAGGAATGTGACCGCGTATACGGGGTAAATCCTGAGGACTAAAGGTAACTAGACACATGCTATCATCTAGGGTCGACACAGTATGTCTGTGTACCTTTAGTCACCATGAGTGTCTTCCTATGCTCCTTCATATTACTAGTTGGGGTTAGAGCTTAACCTTGGACAGAAGGACTAAAAGGGGTCAGTAAAGACCATTCTAGATTACAGACGAAGTGAGGTGAAGGACGTATTCCATTGATGTGTATAACGTCTGGGAATAAGATCATGCAAAGCATGTGAAAATCTTTGGCCAAAGTATCGCAAATTGCTGGTTGCGTTGTCCTAATCACCTAGTTTAAGAAGCAGGATATCAAATGAATATTAGTAACAGATATTCAGATAGGCCTCTTAAATGGAACACTTCGGTAGCCGGAAACGGTAAAGAGAACCTTGTATACTTAGTATACAATGCATGGATTAACATGAAGGATCGGTAAGTAATTGAGTCATGAAATGAGAGATCACTGAAACTCCGAGCCATAAAATGGGAGATCGGTATTCTTCGAGTCATTTACAACAGCATATGGTATCTGTTATATGATTGAATGTCAATGAATGTGTGTTCCATATTGTAAATATGTGAACAGAGAACATTGGTTTTAAAAGTAATTGTGTGATCCGAATTACATTAATTGGACAGAGAAAAATTATTAAAACTTGGTCATGTGTTTTGAATTACATAATTCAGAACAGTGAACGTTATATATAAATTTATTTTTTCCATGTTCTAGTGTCTTAAAATGGGGATGTTACAGATCTCTCAGTCCAAGCTTGAGCTTTCCATGGCTTCCAACAACATGCTTGATTCCCTTCTGCTTGTGCAACTCTAGAGAGCTCAGCCTGAGCTCAAGATAAACGATAGTCTTGCAGTATTCTCCCTCACTCCCCATGTTCAACTGAGCTTGTAATGATTTGAGTCCCTGAGAAACTTGGGTCATGCCTCATCATTTTGTGAGAGCTCTTGAAATCCATTAATACGCGACGACCCCAAGTCTAGTTCTGAGCTCAACATAAACACTTCAATGCTCAAACACTCGGCTCATCCACTTGAAACCAACTTCATTTCATCAAGCCATCTCAAAATTGACTCAGTATGCCTGTCAAACACATATGCGGGCTTCACATCCTTTTTGCAAACATTAGCTCAGCTCTATGTTTTGCCTCCCCATGTTCAATTGAGCTCACACACATTAATACCAACTCGACTTCCACATTAACTCAGATCAATTAGGACTCCTTAGCCTTGCACCGAATGAATCCATTTGAGCTCACCAATTCTGACACTCTTACACTTTTCAATAATCGATCCCACACCCTTTTCATTGTAGAGTCATTCGTTCAGCTCTCAAACCAATCTTGTGACCCCATGCTTCGAGCCATAACTTGATCCTTCCACATTCCTTGCATGTCATGCATTCTCACATGGCTTGAGCACATCGAGTCGACCTCTAAGCTTGATCCTCCTGTATATCCTTTGCCTTTCCAATCCAACTATATGCCTTTGTAAAACACCTCACATCAATGAAACGGTCCCAACATTCTCAAGTCGATGACTTTGCAATCAAAAACAACTAATCGAGCCATTCTGGCTCACCTCGGCATACTCCATAAAGTTACTTAGTGAGCCCATTTTTCCCAATCCCCATGCCATCACTATGACCATCTCTGCGAGCTCGCTTGCGATATCTTTCCAATGAGGTTTCCTACCACTTTCCTTCAATATTGAGTCGTGCTGTATTGAAGATCAAACACTCCATCATGTTGATTTGCCACCTATGCACCAATGACCTAGTCGATGACTCGATAATTGACTCCCCAAGCTAGTTGAGGAGATTGGCTTCTAATGCATGTACATTAGCTCTTCGAGAAGCTCGGCGTCATGTTTTTAGCTCAAAACCATTTTGGCCTCGCAAACTTGTTTTTTGCCCTGAAGTTGATTTCCCTAGGCCTTTTATTAGAACCAAAGGGGAATGGGAGCACAATAAGACCCTTTAAACATTATTTATCGATTTTGATCATTTTTCCCACATTGAATGGAAGTGGGGCCCCCAAGGATGATTTAATCACCTCAAATAAAACCCGAGTCTTAAAGACTCGGAAAAAGGAAAAAATAGTACGAGACAACTCTGAACCTTCCTGAGACATTGTGAATACTCCTTAAACACAAAATTAACCTGACATGCCCCGAAGTGCTCCATGAATAATTTTTCCAGTCTCAAGGTTCAATTGGCTCTTGTTGTCCAATTTTTCCCCAAGGGGAAAATTGGATAACATGCTTGCCCATCTAATCTCTCTGCGAGAGTGATGGGGAGACACCTTAACAAAGGGTGTGGCTGATTTCCTTGCTACTTCAAACTTTTTCTAAGTCAGGGTGAGAGGACCCAAGATGTGACCCAGAGGATATAGGATAGGGGGAAATCAGGCTAATGTCCTGAGTCCACTAGGAATAATCAATCGGGATTTGGATGTAGCCACCAAATGCAACACTCACTCAAAAGAGTGGTCATAAAGCACTGCAAGCATCCGTGAACCCCGATATAGGTCACTAGAGGCAGGTTTGGTATGATCCATACATGAAATATTTTAGATGATGAGTGAAAAAACTTAAGGTATGTGCATTGTCAATGCATTTTCATAAGCGGATCCATGTAAAATTAAAAAATAAGGCGAGGTCCGCACGAAAAAAAATGAGACTCAAAGAAATTAGTGTAAGTTTATAAAGTGGAGACATGATTGCAAATAGGAAGAACTGAAACTCAAAGGAGATTGGGAAATTCAAGAAACATATCAACTATTTTGTTCCCTTGTCATTACATGAAGCTAAAGAATATAAAAAATGGGCTTGTCATAGGAAAATGATTTTCAAGGAACCTCCAAGAAAACACACAGTTCAGATTCTTGATAATTTAACTCAGTACACCTAAGGCTAAATCACCATGTGCATATCATGCTGGATATTCTAAATCAAGGGACCTTGAAGATACATAAATACATCACTTGATATTACTCATCTTGTAGGGAATTTTTATAGGTCGCAGAGATAACATCCTTAGGTACACCTAAAAGATATAGATTTTTCACACCATGCTAACGAAAGCTAAGTAATTATAGGGTATTTTTAGATGAAGTTGTAACCATGATTTTCACAAAATCCAAATAAAAAGACATAAATCATTTCACAAAAAGAACACAACCATAGTAATCCTGATAGGTCGTTCAAGGAAAACCCATTATACTTGGGAAAAACAAGGGAAACATATATTTATGCTCTCAAAGCTTGTTAATGATTGTACATGAGAAATCACCTTAACATGGGTTCTAGGTAAATGGGTCAAACAACAACACCTACATTAAGAGACTAGAACCTTCCATGGTGTACGATGTGTCGTAAAAATCCCCAACCATCCTTTGAAGAGTCCTCCTCCTGAAGAAAATTGGCCTCTCCTCCTTAACCTTAAAACCACGTATATATCCTAATCCATCACAAGGTTTTTGAGAATATTATTTTAGATTCTAACTAACTGACGCCAAGGCCAGTTCCCAAAGATTCTAAAGAATATTTGGGAATATTTGTCCATGGTATCCCTCAATTCCTCCCACCGCCAGCTTGTCACTATCATGTTAATAATGACAAGGCATTACCTTTTCCACATAATTTTAATCTAATATAGAATCTTCCATATGTGAATAAATGTGACGTGGATAATACATTTAAATTAACAAGACATGTTCAAAGGCATGGACATTTACTGCATCCCCGGTGACATGTTTCACATAACTAATCAATCCTGATATAACTCCCACATGCACCTACCATTCCGAGTTAGATATGACATTGATGGTGATATGATTTTCCTAGACACGTCAGATTAGAATACACACCTATTCAAGCGTTGTTCACTAGACCACAAATTTACCACCTAATTTCCATAGAGCCTTCTACATTCTATTTCTATTAGAAATCCATTTTCCATGGCTTATTATTTTCTAGGAGCAAGTCCCATTGAGGAAGAACTCCCCAATTTGGGTGAATTCTTCCAACTAACTGGTCTAAACAAAGCCTTCATCCTGCATGTTTTCTGTGTTCCCAATGCCAAAACAAACCCCCCTGATGACTCATCCAAAAAATCCTTGGTCCTATCAAAATTTAATAAGTGAGATAAAATGCGTGATTCATTCCTTCTATTTCAATTCTTGTATTACCACCTTATCCACTTTGAGCATTTGCTGAAAAAATGATCTACCTTAAAAAATTGTGTTTTCACCATTGTCCCCATGTACATGATGACCAATGGCATATGCTAAAATACTATTAGGATCCTCATCTATTGAACACATAACTCCCAATGACAAACCCACTTCCCACACCAAAAGAAGAAGAAGACCCCCAAGGCTGCATGAAAGTGAAAAAAAGAAATTACTGTCAGCCCTCAAGATGACTCTCATTGAAATAGGGTATGTGGTGTGTGCCCAAGCCTCTCCTTCTAAGAAAAGAAGAGTTATTATAGAAGTATCTTCTAGTAGAGCAAGTGTATATCTTTTGGGTTGAATCGCTACTGGCAGGAAGACCAAAGTGTACATAAGAGGGGGGATCTCTCTTTCCGAGTGGGTGAACTCACTCGAGAGGAAAAGATAACTCACCCAAATCTTAAATGGGGCACGGGTGGGAGTTCCAAAGCTATTGGAAAAGGGGATGTCATGGGACCTATTGGGGGAAACTCAATTTTTTCAGTGTCATGGCTCATGAACAAGATTTTAATCGTAGGGACTAATTGTTGAAATGTGTGCCAACCCTTCCTAGAGAGATAGAAACCGTAGTACCTTAATATCTATATTGCAATATAATCTCCTATATTTCCATCTTTTGTGTGTATACGTATTTTCTCGAGGGCATGGCCCCCTATAACAGAACCCCATTTTTCTTATATTATTCATCATTCCAATTTTTTTATTTCCCTCTTCAATGCATGGAATATATCTCTTTCTTTTAATTGAAGATAGTCTGAATATATTATTTATTTTCTTTATAGTTATTTCACTGCAAACAAATCTATACACTTAATTCTTTTGGCATAACCTCTACTACTATACATACACACAATCATTTATTTATCACACAACCGGGCACCCAGGCCCGTTGTATGAACTTAAAAATGTTTCAAATAGGGCGAGATGAAAACATGATTTCGGACCCCGAAAATATGACTATACAATGTATCGAATATCCCATCGGGTCTCAGGGTCACACTGTCCCTTTGCGCACTTCGGGGATGAAACAGACCTTGACATTATTGTGATTTATCTCGAGCATTTACTTTTTGTTCCCTCCTTCATCAAGGGTCCAAGTAGCGGACTGAATATTTGCACAAATGACAAGGTGAAACAAAATACAACCCACAATACCTTCATGATTTCTAAAACATTTACTTACGACAGGTGTTGGGAAGAAATAAGTATTCACACCCAATATTCATACTTCACTGAGGACAGCTAATTGTTACCACAACAAGCCACAAATTTTACTATCTTTACTTCCGGAACCTAACAATTTCTAGAATAAAAGAAAAACCGGGTAGACATGATTATCAATAAAATACGAAAGACAACAATTATGGGTGCCAACATCGGCTCTTGCTTAGGGATGGACACCCCAGCGGGTGTCTAAAGAACACTAGAACCAAAATTTTTAAGAGAAGACTAGATGCCTATCCATTAGGAAATGGAGTCCAAAAAATGATAAAAACTATAAGCCACCACAATGAGAGAAAATAACACCAACAAAAACCAAAGCAAGAACCAAAGGAAATAAGAAAGTAATTATACACTGTACAAACAAACCACTGAGGTCTAGAGGACCCAAAAACTTCCATTAGAAACCACCTAGATCACATACAATATGTCTTTATCCAATCAGGAAACACCATTCAACAAGCCAAACCTTATGGGTAAAGATCCTAGCCACTTCAATTGAAACCCAAATCATCAGTTTCCTACCATTAGTGGCACACAACTCACCATACAACAATGATGATACACTATCATTCATATTAACCAGAAACTCTTGCGCCCGTAGAAAAATATTTCCACATACATCTTTATCCTTACCATATAAATCAGAATACAACCACCCCAAAAACTTCAAGTGTACCCCAAAATAACTAGCACGTTCATGTTCTTCAATTTCAGACAAGTTTCCTTTTAACCAATCCCTTCTAAATTCGAGGTAGGCACTAATACAAAATTCCATATACTCACATTTGCTCACATTTACCATATCCATGTTTGAGGGAAGGACTTTTATCTTTTACTTGCCATTCTCAAAAGGCAAAGGGAAAACATCCAACCCAAACATATTTTTGTCTCATGTCCCAACGAATAGGAATCTATCTCTGACCGTACACCAAAACTTTCAAAATGTAAAGTAACTTACTTCATCCCTAGGGGTCTGAGGGAAAATTGATGTTCAACAATTTTATTAGAAAACAAAGTGGCACAAACATTCAAGCCTGGTTCCATAGGAAATTCAGTATGCATATTTGCAGGGCATAAAACCACACCGCCATCCTCTTTTCCTTCACCATCTAGTGCAACAATCTCAATGCAGCTGTCACCAGAGAAAATGTCATCCAATGCCACCACACCAATCTCAAAAGCAAGTAAAGGAATTGAATCACATACATCTAGGTCTACAAAGTGTGTTTGATCTATCTATGAAAACCTCATTACGGATTCACTTGACGCCTTACACCGCAGTTTAAACATCTTCTCTTGTTCCACTACTACGTCGAGCACAAATCATTTGTCTTCTATCGAGGGAGCACCCCCATCATATTTAGTAATCATTTCATCCTTTAATTGAAAAAAATCATGACTGAGAAAACCACAACCTGAGTCTAGCCATGTTTTAACACTGTCTTCCATATGAGAGTAACATACTCTAGCAACGATATCCCAAATTCATTTTCTATTTTGGCACACAAAAGATCAGTAGAAGATATTCCACTACTACAGTCTGTATGGCCATGTGGCACACAATATTTTTTAGTTCCTAACTCCAATTTTTCAACATTAAGCACACCATCCAAACCACAAGGTTGCATGAAGCATAAAGAATTTATCACGCTATAAACTAGTATAACTAGCTTGGTCATTCTTCTTAATATTTCTTTCAATCAATAGCTTTGTAACCAAGACATTCTCTATAATGCCAAATTTTTCATCCTCAAAACACATGAAATATCTTCCTTCAACCAAGTCCATAATATCTCTACCATGCTCAAGAGAAAAGGGAGCAGGGTCATCATTGAATTGATATTTAAACATTACCACCATTTCATTTCATGAACACAAAGAACCCTAAGATAAGGAATTAAACCAATCCCTAACATCTTCTTATAGTTTTTATATAAATAAATTCATGAAAACATCTTCATACCTTACCTTATATTCATGCATCACCTTCTCAAATAGGTCAAGATGTTGTTCCACAAAAGTACTGCCATATCCTTGAAAAATAGGCAATCTGAGCCTAGTTACGACATGGATTTGAAAAGTATTGGATATGAAAGGGACTCTAGGAGGAAAAAAAACATCACCACTATCATAGATGCCCATGGATAGGTTCATAGAGAGATAATTCTTACAAATACACACTTACCTCATGAATTATAAGGAACATAATGGTAGAAACTGAACACAGACTCAAATACGACACAAAAATCAATTGCAATACATCAAATGAAGAATACTGGTCCACTACAACAAAAAATATAATAGAATCAGCACTAGAGTCATGACCATAGAAAAATAAATCACACGAATCCCCAAAGGTAGAATATCCCAACACACGATTCCTAGGATTACATAAAATAGGACAAGAAGAGTAAAAAAGAAAACCTAGATAATCAATGACTTCAGTTAGACATGTCCCTAACAACGATGTTAGAAGGGTGTTGGCTCCCACATTTACACCCCAAGGGAGATAGGTAGGAATAGATGCATGGAGGTCAGGGTGAGAGGTAGGGACCTGCACGAATTGTTGTTATGTAGCTAGGGAAGGGGTCTTCCTCCTCTTGTCTGTCCACTCTCTTGGCAGGAGTGATGGGGAGGCACCTTAATAAAGGATGTGGATGATTTCCATGCTACTTCAGAATCTACCTAAGTTAGGGTGAGAGGACCCAATATGTGACCCAAATGATATAGGAAAAGGGGAAATTGGGGTAATGTCTCAAGTTTTCCAGGAACAATCAATCAGGATTCAGATGTAGCCACCGAATGCAACACTCACTTGAAAGAGTGGTCACAAAGCACTGCAATATTTTGGGAACCTCAATACAGGTCACTAGAAGAAGGTTTGGAATGATCCACACATGAATTATTTTAGATGATGAGTGAAAAAACTTGAGGTATGTGCATTGCCAATGTATTTTCAAAAGTGGATTGGTTTAAAATAAACAAATAAGGTGAGATCTGCACGAACATAAATGAGACTTGAAGAAATTAGTGTAATTTTATAAAGTGGAGACATGATTGCAAAGAGGAAGAACTGAAACTCAAAGGGGACTGGGAAGGTCAAGAAACTTATCAACTATTTTGTGCCCTTGTCATTACATGAAGCTAAAGAAAACACAAAATGGGTCTATCATAGGAAAATGATTTACAAGGAACCTCCAAGCAAATAAAAGATCCAGATTCCTGGTAATTTAGCTCAGTAAACCTAAGGCTAAATCACCATGTTCATATCATGTTAGATATTCTAAATCAAGGGACCCCCAAGATACATAAAAAAATTGCTCGGTCTTACTTAGTTTGTAGGGAATTTTTATAGGTCACATAGATAACATCCTTAGGTACACCCAAAAGATATAGATCTTTCACACCATCCTAACGAAAGCTAAGTAGTTATATGGTATTTTCACATGAAATTGTTGTTGTATATTTTTCCCTCCCCAGGTAAATATTGACAGTGAAGAGGCATGTCAAAAGGGTTGGAAAACCTAACATCAAAGGCATCTCGGAAGGGTTGGAAAACCCGACATCAAAGGAAATTGGGTCTCGAAGTTGGGAAAACACGGCGGGGAAGCACAGGGTGAAAACATGTCGAGCAACCCTCCGAACCCGATGCACATGCAAGTCCACCTTCCGCCCCCGACAATAAAGGAAAGCTCAGAAATCTGGCAGAAGCGGGTTTTGGGAAAACATGAGCATCAAACATATGTCAAGCCACCTCCCAAACCCGATGCAAATGCAGAGGAGAACCCCAAACCCGACAGGAAGAAGACCTAACGCAGGAAATATTCAGATCGCCATAACTTTTGACAGGGAGCTTGGATTCATGCAAGGTTGGACTTTTTGGAAAGCTAAGTAGTTATATCTTTAATTGGGTGGGAACAAGTTCTTAAAAATGCAAAATACAGTCTGCAACTTTTTGGGTTTGTTAGGTTTCCCACCTACCGCCATAATGAGATGAGTTAGGTGCAGTCTTGGAGGTGGTTGGGGCAGATTTCAAATTCCTCTCTTCTCCCTCTCTTTTTCCTCCTATAAATTGTAAGGAGGGGCTTTTTTCAAAGGTTGGGAATTTCTACTTTTCACCCTCCCCTCTCTCCTGCTTGCAAGAGAATTTGTGGAGTTTTCAAGCCTCCCATATGGATTATAATGCTGTTTTTTGCCTCTTGGCCATTACAATGTATTGAATCGATCCTTGAGCAATATATGTATGTCTGTGATTGATTTTAAACCCTCTCATATATTCATTGCTGTTATTTTGATCTCTCATTGCATTTTGGTTGCCTGTACATGGTGTGGTATTACATCTATGTGGTCTGTGTTTAATCTTGCAAAACGGGTGTCCAACATTCCTCGGTGCATCACCTCCGTAGTTTAGGTTTTATTTTTATGCATTCTCTACCCTGTCTCCTTGGCAAGTTAGATTAGGTTTTTGGTAAATCCTCTGCATTTATCCATGCATCTGAACAAAGGAATAGGAGCCGGCCTTCATCCGGAGAGCTTTTTCGATTTTGCAAGGTCCCACACTTGGGAAAAGCTCCATGTTGTGTAATCGCACTGAGAGTCTCGACCGATCGCGTTGCAGAGTCCCAGGGGTGCTGCGATTCGACGTCAACAATTGTAGCCATAATTTGCATGAAATCCAAATGAAAATACACATATCATTTTACCCCTAAAATCATTTCACAATAAGAAAAAACCATAGTAATCCCAGTAGGCCGTTTAGGGAAAACCCATTAAACTTGAGAAAAATAAGGGAAACATATATTTTTGCTCTCAAATCTTGTTAATGATTGTACATGAGCAATCACCTTAACATGAATTCCAAGTAAATGGGTAAAATGAAACCTACATTAAAATACTACAACCTTCCACGATCAACGATGCATCTGAAAAATCCCCAACCCTCCTTTGAAGAGTCTTCCTCTTGAAGAAAACTGGTCTCTCCTCCTTAACCTTGAACCCTCATATATATCCTTATCCATCCAAGGGTTTTTAAGAATATTCTTTTAGATTCCAACTAACTGACACCAAGACCAGTTCCCAGAGATTCTAAAGAATATTAGGGAATATTTGTCCATGACATCCCTCAATTCCTCCCACCACCAGCCTATCACAATCATGGTAATAATGACAAGGCGTTACCTTTTCCACCTCATTTTAATTTAATATCAAATCTTTCATATGTGAATAAATGTGACGTGGCTAATAAATTTGAATTGACAATACATCTTCAAAGGCACGAACATTTACTCCATCCTCGGTGACATGTTTCGCATAACTAATCAATCATGATATAACTCCCACACTTTCAAAGGATACAACATTGATGGTGATATGATTTTCCCAAACATGTCAACTTAGAAGACATGCCTATTTAAGTACAGTTCACTAGACCACCAATTTACCACCTACTTTCCATAGATCCTTCTATATTATGTTTCTATCAATAATCCATTTGTCATGGCTTCTTCATTTCTAGGAGCAAGTCCCATTGAGGAAGAACTCCCCAATTTGGTGAATTCTTCCAACTAATTGGTCTGAACAAAGCCTTCATTGTTCATGTTTTCAGTGTGTCCAAAGCCAAAAAAATCCCCCTAATGAATCATCCCAAAACTCCATGGTTCAGTCATGCTTGACCATGTTAGCTGAAATGTGTGATTCATTCTGTTTCAATTCCTATATTACCACCTTATCCACCTAAGCATTTCCTGAAAATTAGTTGCATGAAAAAAATGTGGTTTCACAACTATCCCCATGTGTACCATGACCACTAAAACATGCTAAAATCCTACTATGATCCCCTTCTGTTGAACACATGACTCCTAATACCAAACCAGCTGCCCACCCCAAAAGAATGATAAAAACTCCCAAGGTTGCATGAAAAATAAATAGATAAATTATTTTCAGCCCTTGAGATATCCCTTGAGATGGCCCTCGTTGAAATATGGTCTACGGTGTGCACCCATGACTCTTCTTTGAAGAAAAGAAGAGTTATGATAGAAGTCTCTTCCAGCAAAACAACTCAATTTCCTGTGGCTTGACTCTCTACTGGAAGAAAGAACAAAGCATACATAAGAGGGGGTATCTCCCTCTCTGAGTGGGTAAACTCACTCAAGAGGAAAAAAGAACTCACCTGTATCCTGAACAGGCCATAGGTGGGAGTTCTAGAGCTATGTGAAAAGGGGATGTCATGGGGCCTGGTGGGGGACATTAATTTTTTTCAGCATCGTGGTTCATGAAGAATTTATTTATTGCAGGGACCATGTGTTAAAATGTATGTCAACCCTTCCTGGCGAGATAACAACCGTAGAACCTTAATATATATATTATTATATAATCTCCTATATTTCCATCTTTTGTGTGTATATGTATATTCTAGAGGGTAAGCCCCCTATAATAGAACCCCATTTTGCTTTTATTATTCATCATCCCAATTTTTTTATTTCCCTCTTCAATGCATGGAATATATATATTTCTTTTATTTGAACATAGTTCGAATATGTTATTATTTTTCTTTATAGTTATTACACTGCAAACTCTTAAAAATGCAATATTCTAGAAACCCTTCATACATATCAAAAGAAGTTGTAATGTTTATAGACATTAAATAACAATAAAAATATCCACGGGAAGTGGATCAAATATACTAACTATGGCAAAGTATGGAGAAATAACATATTTCCCCTAACTAATCACATTCGGGAACATCTGGGAACATTTCAAAGCAGTAAACTAACAATAGTCATAGCCCCACTAATCTAGGGATGTGAAAACTATAATAATAAGCTAACTAACTAACTAAGTTAAAGTAATAAAATTTAATTACTTTAACATTACAACTTAGTAAATGATGAATTAACCTAAGTTTATTCCTAACATTCCCCCCCTTAATTCATCATGGTCTGAAGTGAATAGGAGAGAAAAAACTCTATAACAAAATATGTTTACATGAGGTAAACATTTATTAGCACACACATGCTAAAAGAAACCTATTCTAAGGTGAATCAATTGATTTATCATTCCCCCCTTAATTTCAGTATGGTCTCTCTAGATCTCATTTGAACAGGAGTAGCTAGATGAAGGTACTTCCTTTGAATGGTGTGAAAGAGATGGAATAGGCTCAGGAAACTATCTCTGGATGTCTGGAACCTCTTTTGGGTTGGCACATGTGCTCGAAAAATAAACAAGTAGCTCTGAACATTTTGAAAACCTCTGTTGGGTTGGATCTTGGCTCAATAAAACCTCTGTTGGGTTCACTCGTAGCTCAAAATTGGCACTGGCATGAAAAACTACCCTCCATTCACTTTGCTCTAATCCACAAGGAATACCACTGTTGAGCGATCAATGAAGAATTTGCAAGTCTTTCATATTTTCCCCCTAAATTTTGAGTGAAAAGTGAAGACAACTAGCTCCATGAGAATGAAAATTTTTTTTGGCACTTTATAATTATAGTGTGTTTACAATTGTGTCTCTTCTTCTGTGGAAAAATTCCCTTTTGGGATACATTTTGAGTACAAAATTACAAAATTTCTACCTTTTTACACCTTATTTCAACCTTTGAAAATGTATTACAAAAAATTGTTCCACCAAAATCTCCCTAAACCAACTCTATCAATTCCATATTGGAATCTAGAAATTTACAAAAAAAAAAATCATAATTTTTCGCTGAACTGAAAGAAAGTTATGACAGTTTTAGTGAGCATTTTTTTTGTGCAAAAAAGGTCTCCTATGAGGCAATTTTTTTATTTTTATTTTTGGGCTCTTTGGGCTCTTTTACCTTTACAAAAATGTCTCAAAATGATATTTCTAGATCAATTGGGAGATAGATATTTTTTGTCCCTCAGTAGGTTTTTTATTCCTAAATTTAGCGTGGGCTTTAGTTGTGACTAAGTCACTAAGTGGGGGTTTGAGGCTGCTAAACTTGGTGGCTAACACTAAAATTGCCTCTAAAATTTTATAACGCAAAAACAATGCTTTGGAGGGATTTGAACCTGTGACTTGTCCTCTCCAAAGCTTTTTTTCTAACCACTTAGGCACATTATGCGCTTTGCATAATAAGTGCAACAAATGTTATTTAAAGAAGCAAAAACTACTTACCTCTGAAAAATGTGACATGTGGCCTATGTGGTGGTCCATGTGGAAAGGACTAGAGTGAATGGGTGAGTTTTAGGGTTCTCCCAAAATGAGTTTACAAAGATTTTATTATTTTTTACCTCCGCCGTTGTTTTGTATTGATTTTTTTTATTGTTGGCCGCCCCCTTTTTTTATTCTCCTTTGTCGCTTGTCTACATGTCACTTTGTTTTGATCTATTTTTTTTATTATTGTAGGGTGCAAGATTGACAATGTGGGAGGTCAGCTTTGGATGCCTTTTGTGCTTGGATATGCTTCACACTAAGTCCGTAAATGGGATGTTTCTATGAGGCTCACCATGGGTGACCCGTAGAGCATGGTTGAGACCTCTTGATGTGTTTTTCGATTGAATAATCGTGCAAGTTTTGAAACTCACCAAAGTTCAATCAAAGGCTTAACATGTTTGGACGCCCAGGGCTATAATGAACCTATGCTCAGGGGAATTTGGGTCGGACCTTATCTTGTTGAATATCTGATCGACATAGTGGAGATGGATCTACAGACTATTTGTATTGGTCCCAGGTCGATTAGAGTGTTAAATTCCAACTCACCATTTGCAAAGATGGATCATTTTCACAGTGAGGTGCTTGGCCTCATTGATGACATGACTTTGCTGAGAATCTCACTCCAATGTGAATAGGGTCGATCTGAGATTCACTTGGCACAAGAATGTTTAAGCGGCCACTTTTGTGGTTAAATCCTTTGTATTGTTTGGGCTCACCAAAACCAATGCTCAACTCAGCAAATGGCTCGATCAAGATGCAACTCTCAGTGCTAGACTCCATGAGCTTTCCAAACAACGATCTAGGTTTGCCTCTAACCAACTCAACTTATGTTAGAGTCTATGAATGAACTCACCCTAACTCCATTTTTACATAGCTCAACATACAAATTGGGATAAAACCCAAACTGCTTTGCAAATAACTCTGTACTGAGATTTCTCCACAAAATCTTTATAGACTATGGTGATGCTCAGTCAAGGCTTGCAAATTGGTGAGCTAAGGATCTTCCTTGAAGGAAATCTTAATGCTAACTTGGCTGTGGAACTCAGATCCTTTTCTCAATGGCCTCCAACTCTATTTTTGTAGGGCTCAAATTTAGTTACTATGCAAACTCCTCCAAAATTTAACAAATACCCCTAGCAAATTATTGTTTATTTTTATTTATTTTTAATCTATAAATTTTCTATTGCAAATTAATCTGTAACACTATGTGTAGAACTCTAGGGTTGATGAAGCAAGGCATGTGCTTCCAAGAGGCTGGGGACAACTATGGTTCCTCCAAGCTCAAACTTGCAGCAATGAACCCTTAACCTTCTACAACACACTCTCCTTAGAGGATTCAGGGATCCTAATAGAGACTAGGATCAACTAGCTCTAATACCAAATCTTAAAAATGTAATATTTTGGAAACCCTTTATACATATCAAATGAAGAAGTTGCAATGTTTATAGACATTCAACAACTATAACAACATCCAAGAAAAGTGGATCGAATATACTAACTATTGAAAACATGCAGAAATAACATATTTCCCCCTAGCTAATCACATCAAGGAACATATGGGAAGCAGTAAACTAACATTAGCATATCCCCCACTAATCTAGGGATGTGACAACTAGATAATAGATAACTAAAAACTAAGTTAAAGTAACACAATTTAATACTTTAACATCACAACTTAGTAAATGATGAATTAACCTAAGTTTATTCCTAACATTCCCCCCCTAAATTCATCATGGTCTGAAGTGAATAGGAGAGAAAAAAATCTAAAACAAAATATGTTTACATGAGGTAAACATTTATTAGCACACAAATGCTAAAAGAAACCTATTCTAAGTTGAATCAAATGACTTTATCACCCCCCCCTTAATTAAATATGGTCTCTCTAGATCTCATCTAAACAGGAGTAGCTGGATGAAGGTACTTCCTTTGAATGATGTGCGAGAGATGGAATAGGCTCATGAACTGTCTATGGATGTTTGGAACCTCTTTTGGTTTGGCATGTGTGCTATAAAAACAAATGAGTAGCTATGAACATTTTAAAAAACTTTCTTGGGTTGGCTCGTAGCTTAAAATTGGCACTGACATGAAAAACTACCTTGTATTCACTTTGCTCTAATCCACGAGGAATAACACTCTTGAGCGATCAATGAAGAATTTGTAAGTCTTTCATCTTTTCCCCCTAAATTCTAAGTGAAAAGCGAAGACAACTAGCTCCATGAGGATGTAAAAGTTTTTGGCACTTTATAATGATAGTGTGATTAGAAAAAATCCCTTTTGGGATACATTGTGAGTACAAAATTACAAACTTTATACCTTCTTTACACCTTATTCCAAAATTTCAAAATTTATTGCAAAAAATCGGTCTACCAAAATCTCCCTAAACTAGCTCTATGAATTCCATATCATAATCTATAATTTTACAAAAAAAAGTTTCATAATTTTTTGTTGAACTGAAAGAAAGCTATGGCAGTTTTAGTGAAGGATTCTTTTGTTGCAAAAAAGGTCTCTGTACGTACCCAAAATTGTAAGGTACTGTACTACCGGAACAACGTAACAGGTGCCCCAATGATGATACAGGTCTCCTCGCAAGGTGTTCAGGATCCGGAAAAGATCTCCATGTGTGCGTTAACATCCCGCATGCCCGCTTAGCCCCCGCGTGCTTTGTTTTTTTTTCCCCCTTTTCTTGGCCCTCTTTTGATGAAACCGCTGCCCTTCCTGGTCCTTGACCACCGCCCCTGCTGCGGTCCTTTCAGTTTTCCAGAAAGCTTTTAACAAACTCGCCGTTTTACCCTTTGTTTCACTTCCATAAGCTTTGCATTTATGATTTTGGTTCCCTGGAATAGTGCTTTGCCATTGTTTATAGAGTTCTATTTGGTTTTTACCTTGGGTAAATGCAAATGCTATAAATAGCTTATGCTCAAGAAAATGGCCCCTCAAATTTTCCTCTAAATTTCTCTTTGCAATACATTTAGTTTTCCTTAGAGTGTCTATTTTCTTTCATTGCATGCCTAGTTAGTGTTTTTTTGCTGTTAGGAAGCCACATATCCATCTTGTGCAAGTGATGTTGACATTTTATCCAACCCATTGGAGTAGAATAGTTTGTTTTCAATAGGAAGCCATTAAAGTTGCAGGTTTTGTTCTTCAAACAAGATAGTTTCAGGTTCTGGACGTTTTATGTTGCATGACTCACAATAAATCCCGCTAGGAATTGCATAAGCCAAGCTCTGTACTCTTGCGCTATCCCTCTCCTACTCGCATTGTATTCAGTCTGTATCCTAAGTTGCCTTTATCCCAATGTCTACTTTTGTTGATGCTAGCATTACACGCTTTTCTGGATCCACATGAACACGAAGGAATGAGGAGATCACACTGAGGGGACAAGATCACACACACCATCAGATTCTCCACTGTTCTGCAGAATCCAGGTTCTAGCTTTCAAAGTTCTAGTTAGAAACATATCAAATAAAATAGCCAATCACTTTATTTCAGCCAATTCTACTCTTGATATTGCCAGGGAAGCTGTGGGGATTGATAGTTTCTGAGAAACTGTGATTCACTCCTCACTTCTGAGGTAGGATCGAGAGCCTTGCAAATAGATTAAGTCAATTATTTCATTGTTTAGAATAGGTTCAAAATTTCACAGACAAATAACCACACTAGGTTATCTTGTTTGTTTTAATTTCGTCATTAGATTAATTGTCAAATTCTAGGTATGTTAAAGTAGTTTCTCTTTTAAAAATTCCTTCATAAAAGTTCATCAGAAAATACAAAAAAAAAGGGAGAGAGAAATCATATATGCTATAGATATACTTCACGTAGTTAAATTTCATTTTGCTACAGTTTGTTTCACATTTTTACTTTTGTATGACAATCACGGGACCTAGGGAGCCCAGAGAATATTTATTCGAGCCAATCGTGCCCCAACCCAATCTCATCACAGCAATAACTGATATAGATCAAAATCTTAGGATCCAAGTCTTTCGAACAACAGTAAGCTTGCAACAAATCAATTCCTAGTTAAGCGGATTAAACATAGAAGATGACCAAGCACACACGTTTTGGTCAAATCAACCAAATTACAGATTACCCTAGGTAAAAATCCACATGACTGTAAAGGGGTTTGAAAGAGAGCAAACGTTTGGTTGTGATCCTTTGGTCCCACAGCCAGACACAGGAGACACCCTCGTAGATATAGATACCAGCTTAAGGATTTAGGTTGCATGAACGCCTGTAAGATATTCTGAGAAGATCGCACAGTTATTGATTCTAAATATAGAAGCTGAGAAAGCATATGATTATTGGATACTAGGGATCAGGGGTTGATTCCATACGCATGACCATAACGGGGACCGCAACAACCATAGAGTCTACGGTCGTGATCCACAAATCCCGCAACCCAACGAATCCGTAAGTCAATCAGACATAGACACTGGCCTATGCACACTAGTATTCAGATCCACTCCACTTCCAGCTATCATCATCGAATAATTATCCTTACTAGATACAACAACTAACAAAGCTAAAGAGTTTTGGACTAGGCCACAGAATCGTCCATAGAGTCAACTATATTTACCATCCACCATATGACCTTGTCTGGAGACATACACGAAACTATCCTAGGTCATTTTCCATGCATTCCACAACCCATAGATCGAATCACGCCAGAGCTCGATATTGATTGGAGCCTTCGAGTAGTCATCCTTGCCGATCGATCTATCACACCAGTTCAGATTAGGAGGGCCTTCTTTGCCTTAGATTCGCAAGTTCCACTAGTGTGTGTTGAAGACATTAGATTGCCTAACTAGTTTGTCTGCATCCCACACATATTCCATCCCCACTGGCTGTCTCGGCATGACCTCGGGAGGTCGGATGCAAGGAAGAGTTACTTGTAGATTCCCACACTTGCTTGTCACTTTTCCATCGTACAAAATTGGTGAACCCGACATGAATCTTTATACTTGCTAGTCTGGAGTTAGATTTCTACTGGTTCTTTCAAATTAAAAACGATTCTTTCATCTTTACTACCTCATTAGCTTTCATCACCTTCGCTCTTTCCCATTATTCTGTGGGTATTCGTATACCCCCCAAATATGTCTGGATTTGATGCATATGGCAGGCCCCTCTTGGGCCTTAAGGCATACTACACCAAACAAAATAGGCAATCATCACCATCACTCTCAGTATGGGGTGATAACTACTCAGCTAGCTAGTTGTCAACACAAACTCCAAGGATCAGATATAACTCTCTTTTCAAACTGAGGAGTTAGATCAGCTCGCTCAAACGCAACAAATAGAGCCTTCAGGCTCGAATAATATGATGTTCGCCGAAGAATCTGGTTCATCTCCTCAGGCGCTGCTTAGACCACAAATTAGTAGATAATCAAACTCATACCTGGGTTTAGATGATGAACATTCAGTACATTATGCCAGGAACGACTGACGTTCTCGAAGTATGTACCCACCTATAGGAGGTTTACAAACACAACCTGAAATCTCTTTCCAAGAAAATACCTCCATACCATGTCATATAGGAAATGCCCTCAGGGAAACTTGGCAGGGCAGCGATCAATTCATAGCAAGATATCACATGCCTAAGCAACACCATGATATACAACAAACATCGTCAAGGCAAAGTATTGTGACTTCACCAAATGAAGTCATTTCAGCTCTAGGAGAAAAGGTTAGAGGGTTAGAACTTGCTCAAGCAAGTCAAAATTCTCAATTCATGCAAGCAGGAAGTTCCAATCCTCTACACCATCCTAGCCAAGTAGAGCTCCTCACAGGAGTAGGCACGTTGGGCATGACTCCTCAGTATTCACAACAAATGCCAACTAGACCCACCATCTTTAACACTGTTCCTCCCGGTCTAGTACAAAACAATCCATTCCTGGACAATACCCCGTCATACTTAAACATGTACTCCAAATCACCACAAGGGGATATGTTCTCCTCTCCCGGCATGTTTTCTCAAACACAGGTGTTTCCTTATGCCCCTACCAACACATATGCTACGCCATATCAACAACCCATTCCACCTTCGATCTCTTAGCAAGAACCATCAATGGTTGAAACATATGCCATAGGGACTTATTCAGAATATTTGAAAGAGCCCTTAGATTTCACCATACGAAGCGTCATGCTTCCAAGACCTCTTCCCGACTTGCCCAAATACAAAGGTGAGGGAGATCCAAACGCACATATCAAAGCTTACGCTACAGCCATTTGAGAACTACTCCCATGGGATGGGGTTGTTGCTAAGATATTCCAAAAAACCTTTGAAGGCATCGCTCTCGATTGGTATTATAGAATACCTGAGGCTTCCATCCATTCATTCAAGCAGCTCATGTCAGAATTCATCAAGGCCTTTGACATGAACAAATTATTAAGGACATGAATCAGGGAATTCTTACACATCAAGAAAGAACACAACGAATCTGTCGCCCATTTCATCCAAATGTGGCGTATAGTTCTTTATTCTTCGGCAAGTGCTCCAAACATGGATCAAATGGAACTATGCAATTTATTCCTTCATTCTCTTAGCAGAGAGGTGAAGGAAGAAGTCCAGAAGTTCCCATTAAGAACTTACGATGAAGTACTTGAGAGTGCTCTTCGAATAGATCAAGCGACAATTGATAGTGGTCGCAAAACATATGGAGCAAATGAGAGGTTAGTCACCTCCAACTAGAACACTACAACTTATCCTACTACCATGAACGTCAATCAAGGACCTAAAATCCTTAATAAAAATTGAGGTGTAACAACAGATGGAGTAATCAACCAGCCTAAGAAGGTAAATGTTGTCAATACTCCATCACAAATAAACAACCAACGAAACAACTTTACCTCAACAATCAATACAATGGATTTTAACCATCCACAACAACAACAACAACAACGGCAAAATCCCACACAAGGTCCAAGCCAAAATTCAACTAGGTACCAAAACCATAATTCAATCCAAAGACAACAAACACAAAATTTTAATCCTAATAGACAACGGTTTGATCAAAATTTTGGGCCACAATACACACCAAACCAACAAACTAGGAATTACAATCCTAATTCATACTGTGGTTTCCACAAAATTTGGGGCCATGACACTAGAACATGCCGTGACTACAATAAATTCATGCAACGCTTGCCAGATGAACAAAGACAACTTTTCATGGATATGATCTTGGCAGATCCCGTGTCACCAGCATCAAATAATTTTTCAGGGGCAGTTTCCCCTCAAAACGCACCCTTGAAGATCTTTAATGATCCACTCCCAAATCACAATAACAACAGGCTAAATCTAACTGGGACGAACACGAGCGTAATGACAGGAAACAATGATCATGAAGCTTCAACTTCGCTACATCCATTAGTTGCGCCACAACTAGGAAGTCAACCACGACCTAAGATAGTCGGTTTATTAGAGTTAGATGCCGAACTACCCATTGAAGCTGTAACAAGGACGCGAGAGTATTCCTCTCAGCCAAGTCCAAGCCACATGCCAGGGACAGATAACTTCCAACAAATAGTAGCAAAGCCTGTGGGTGCCTATGATTTAATTAATGACCTAACAAAAACCTTCACTCACATTTCATTTTTAGACTTACTAAAGAACTCTCCTACCCACAGGGCTGCTCTTTTAGAAGCATTAGGTTTAGGCCATTTAATTAACATCACTCCACCTCCTGAAACATAGGTAAATCATATAGACTTTGATGTTCATCCTCTGGGGCAGGCAGATAGGGATGTCGAATTCATATTCAAGATAAACAAAATGCTGACAGATGCTGAAATCGCATGTCGAGGTGATCCAACCTTACATTTGCAAGTATGGGTTTATAACAACTATGTAAAGTGTGCAATGATATATGATGGGGTAGCGGTTAACATAGTCCTCTTCTCTTTCCTTCAAAAGCTAGGGTATGGAGAAACAAATTGTTCCACAACTCGAAACACACTAAGGGGCTATGATAGCCTTAAAGCCACCTCGGTTGGAACTATAATATTACCGGTCACCTTAGGACCCAAAACCATCTTGACTGAGTTTTATATTATAGATCGGGAAACTAACTATAATATGATCCTCGGTCGACCATGGATACACCACATGAAGGCAATCCCTTCTACGCTATTTCAAGAAGTAAGGTTTTACACTTAGGAAAGATATTTGTAGTCAGAGGTGATCCAAAACCATTCGACGTACACCTAGCTGACTTAAAGAAAAGACCAGGCGTGCACTCGGAATTTAAACTCCCAACAAACCAACTTAATAAACCTACCAACGCAAAACCAAAAGAAAAGTTGGTACCTACGACAAATCTTGAAGATATGAGCCTAGCCAAGGCAACCCCAACCCTCAAAGATGAGGCGAACACTGTAGAAACAGTATCATTAGGAACTACTGCAAAAATCCTTGAATTGATAGAACAAGATCTACCAATGTTCTTACCATTTGATTATGTAGGCGTGGGATATTCCCTGGGTGTCGGTTCTCTCCCAGTGGTAGATCTCTGCATGGTAGAGGTAGAAGATGTTAACACAACAAATATCCCAACATCTATACTCCCAGTTAAATATTGGACTCTCCATTTTGATGGGGCTAGATGTCGTTATGGAGCTGGGGCAGGTATAATCCTTACTTCTCCCGAGGGGAAAGTCCTACCATTTTCCTTTAAACTAAATTTCGAATGCACAAACAACAATGCTGAGTACGAAGCCCTCTTCCTTGGCCTCATCTTAGCTAAGAGAATCAGTGTTGATAACATCAGAGTCTTAGGAGACTCACAATTGGTAGCAAACCAAGTCTCTGAGATATATGAAACCAAATCCGAGCATTTACAGCTTTACAAAACAGCTGTGTTGAATTTAAGCAAGGAGTTTGACTTCATATCAATTGAAGCAATCCCGCGAGAGAAAAATCTTCTCGCTGATTCAATAGCAACTTCAGCATCACATTTTACTCCAAACAGTAAGTTAGAGGATACTCATTTCATAGTATCCCTTCGTGATGAACCATTGATAAAAACAATGAAAAATTCTCTTTTAAACGGAAATGAAAACAAATCTACTATCCTAGACCACATTGATAGTGATATGGCCACTCTGAATTACTTAAACACCTATGTGGCATTACATCTCTCCTATCATATGATAGATTTGTCCTTAATCCCACATTCATCTTCCTACTTCGGAAATCCCATGATGGATCTTCCCTCGCAAATGGAACCTAGCGTATACACAGTAGAAAATGGGGATGATTTGGATTTACCTCCAGCCCCACCTGAGTTTGAAGAAGGTAATGCCTCTTTAATCGAAGAAACAATTGATGTTAACATCGGAACGGAAGATGAACCAAGGATATTGAAGTTAGGATCCTCGTTAACTCCATTAGAAGTAGAAATACACACTCGGATCCTCAAAGAACATCAGAAGGCGTTTGCATTTAATTATAAGGAAATGACAGGGGTTGCACCCCACATTGTGGTGCACAACCTCGTCACTAAATCAGATGCAAAACCAATTAAACAAAAATCGAGACCAATGAAACCCAAAGTAGCTCTCATGGTAAAAGAGGAGGTAATGAAACTCCTCCAAGTAGGATTCATCAAACCAGTCGATTACTCTCAATGGGTATCTAATATCGTTCCCGTTCTAAAAAAAAATGGAAAGATACGCATCTGCATAGACTTCCGAGACATTAACAAAGCATGTCCTAAAGACGACTTCCCGTTACCATCCATTGACGTCATAGTTGATGCGACAGCTGGATTTGAACTTTTGTCTCTCATGGATGGATTCTCGGGATACAATCAAATCAGAATATCTGAACAAGATCAAGCTAAAACCATGTTTATAACTCCTTGGGGAACTTATTGCTATGTTGTTATGTCATTTGGTCTCAAGAACGCTGGTGCTACATACCAGCGAGCTATGACATATATATTTCATGATCTAATTCATAAAATCATGGAATCCTACGTAGATGACTTGTTGGCTAAGGCCAAGAAGCGTTGTGACCATCTGGAAGTACTCCGCATCATTCTTTCACATCTAATAGAATACGGAGTCACGCTAAATCCAGAAAAATGCATCTTTGGTGTAACAGGAGGGAAGCTCCTAGGTTACATCATATCGTGCACGAGGGATAGATGTTGACCCAACCAAAATTCAGGCTGTCCTTGAAATGGTCCCACCTTCGAATGAATCTGGAATCAGGTCATTTCTCAGAAAACTTGGTGCAACCCTGGAGATTCATCCAAGACTTAAGCTTCGCCATCCATCCAATCAACAATCTGCTCAAGAAAGATAATAGTATTGATTGGACCGAAGACTGCAATGAAGCTTTTGATGCAGTTAAGCGTTTCCTGTTATCACCACCTACGCTAATGCCACCCAAGCTAGATCGCCCGTTAGTTTTATACTTGCGAGCTACTAATGTCTCGCTAGTTTGTATGCTGGCTCAAGAAGACGATGACAAGAGAGAACGTGTGATTTATTTCATTAGCCGAACGTTGCTCGACTATGAAACACGTTATACACAAGCAGAACGAGAATGCCTTGCCATAGTCTTTGCAACCAAACGCTTAAGACATTATATGCTAAATCAAGAAACAAGGGTCATGGTAAAAACAGACCATTTACGAACTTTTCTCACGCAAGGGTCCTTGTCTAAGAAGGCTGGACGTTTTATAACCTTAATGGGAGAATTTGAATTAACATTTGTAAATCAGAAATCCGTTAAGGGACAAATCATCACGGATTGGTTAGCTGATAACCCATTAGATGGAGGTGATCTAGTAGATCTGGATTTTCCAGATGAGTGCGTATACTACATTGAAACCAGACCTCCTATCTCTGAGTGTCCTTGGTACACTGATATCATTAATTATATCGTGGACCATACGTATCCAGAAGGGGCTACACCGCAACAAAGAAGGTGGTTACACATTATCATAGCAAAATACGTCATTATAGAGCAAGTGCTCTATCAAAAAGTGTTCGATGGAATGCTTCTAAGATGTGTCGACACAGAAGAATCCAAGAAGATTCTCCATGAATCTCACAGTGGAATGTGTGGAGGCCACTTCGGTGGCCATGCCACCGCTCGTAAAATACATCGAATGGGCTATTTCTGGCCCACTCTAGAACACGACGCAGTAGAGTTTGTACGCAGGTGTCATAAGTGCCAAGAGTTCTCTCATGAGATCCACATGCCGGCACAAACTCTACAACCAATCGCGACTCCATGGCCCTTTTCTACGTGGGGCCTAGATTTAATAGGGAAATTCTCTCCCTCGTCTACAGATGGCCATAATTTTATAATCACGGCCACCGAATATTTTACCAAGTGGGTAGAGGCTATGCCTCTTACTACTGTACCAGGTTCTGTAATCGCCAAGTTCATTTTGAACCAAATCATTTGCAGGTATGGTATCCCGCAAATCATTATCTCAGATAATGGAACTTCTTTTAAGAATGATGAAGTTCACGAATTGTGCAATAAATTTAAAATAAGCCATCATACGGCTTCCTTGTATTACCCTCAAGCCAACGGACAGGCTGAAGTGACAAATAAAACACTAAAAGCCATTCTCCTTAAAACGGTGAAAGAAAACAAACGAGATTGGCACTTGAAGTTATATCCAGCCTTATGGGCCCACCGAACCTCAATAAGGACACTAATGGGAGCAACTCCTTTCTCACTAGTATTCGGCGCAGAGGCAGTTCTCCCACTTGAGGTTGAAATACCCAGTCTCTATATTTCATTACAAGGGATCCTGGATGAAGATGCTTATAGAGAAGCACGTCTCTCCCAACTAGAAAGCCTAGATGAAGCTAGGTTAGATGTTGAACAGCAGCACAGAGCCTATGCTGACCGGATGTGCCAGCAGTATAACAAGAAAGTCTATGAACGCGACATATATGAAGGTGATCTAGTTCTAAGGCTAGACAGCCGGATCGACAAGAAGACCGGCGAAGGAAGGAAGTTCCGGCCCAAATGGTTGGGCCCATACCGAGTCATGAAGGACTATGGAAATGGTGCATACCTCTTATGTACGTTGGAAGGTGAGGAATTTGGCGAAACAGTCAATTCCTTACACCTCAAGCGGTTCTACACGTAAGCAACTAGCACTACTTACAATTACACTTACATTGCATCTTCATATAGATTAAGATCATTTTGTCTGCTTGTTTCGTACACAAATTGTGATCAAGGACTTTTGTTCTCAAAGCAATTCATTACAAACTCATGATGTTGTTGGCATAAACACTCTAATCATACTTCTCCATTTTCATGATATCATCAAACTATCTCGGAATCATTTTATCAAATAAAGCTAGATATGACAAAGTCTTAACGGTAACCATGCCAAGATCTGCAGGTTTATTCTCACTTTTGGTTTCTTCTTAGGATAAGTGTCTTGCCTATGGTCTGTTCTAGAAGCTTCATGGTGTCACATCTATCCCATATGTATATCTCTTTGGAAATAAGCACATACTGACATTTTACTCAAGTAAACAAGTCAAATATTGATCAAACAGAAAATTTTAATTTTACACATTTCCTTGCCCCACCAACCTTTGGTGATGAGCTTGCGTCTCTTACTAGTGACGTAGGGTTGGGAAAGGATGGAAATGCCCTTACTCGCCTATGCTTTGCCCACGGTGATAAACCCACGCTTCTTACTAGTAGCATGGGGCAAAGTGTAGGGGGTCCTCTTGACAAACAAATGCAAAAGGTCATACACAAACAATTCAAATCTCGAAGTCTTTGAGTCAAAAACAAATGAATCAGATGTCCAAAATTCCAAAAGAGTTAAAAGCCTAATAACCCAGATTTTTTCTACTATGTGGCCATCTATGGATCTAAGTCTAGATAAACCGCTAAGTTGCATCCAAAACTATGAAGTCACTCGAGTGGAGTGGGCTTGTGGTATCCTAATTTGGTTCCGCCAAAGCTTTGTCTGTCTTTCATCAATATCATTTCAACACATCTCATAACTTGCGCCCTTCCCAACTCTCGGTGATGAGCCCTCACATCTTACTAGTTGCGTGGAGTTGGGGGTAGGGGCAGGTTTATCTGCTCATCATACCGGTTTATATTCATCACTTTGCCAAAACAAATATGAAGTATCAAAAATTGCTTAAAGAAACTAAGATTCAAAATCACATTGTATCTACATTATCATATATCAGCATTATGAAATACAAAAGGAAAATAAGCACTTGCGTCATTTGTTCTCCATTGCATACATTCTAAAGAGTATGCATACATACATCTTAATCTACATAAGGAAACTAGAAATGAAAAGTAAGCCATAGATACCAAGGGTTTTGATCCAAAATATATATATATATAAATGATCAAAGTTTCTGTACAATGCCATCATGCACTAAGCATGGTCAAAACGCTCAAAGAGCCTGAGATATACAAAAGAATGTATCATACAAAATCTAGAGAGCCAAGTGGCTTCTCAATCCCTACGAGACCCCTCTGAGGTGCATGCCCATGCCTAGGACTCCGGCTACGCCGGCGCTCTGAGTGCACGGAGGGCTCAGGATCCCGAGGGGCAGCCGCAGTCTCGCCACGAGAATGACTCCTCATCAAGCGCTCGGCTGTCCTATACCCCGCTAGCTCCATGCGGAGAGTCGATACCATCCTGGCCACATGCCAGACTGGGGAAAAGACGTCAGTGTGTCTACCAGCTGCTGAGGGCTCCCCAACATCTACAGACAACTCGGCACAGGTCCTCTCCATGGGGATCATCAGGGTATCGGTGCATACCCTGTGAATCAAGTCCCGCAACTCATCGGCGGTCTCTGCAAACAAAGGAGAAAACAAATTAGAAACCAAACAAGAGATTAGAAATACAAGATAAAACAAAAGGAGAGATAGCAACTAAGGAGATCCTAACTAAAAACAAACATTAAAAGGAGAGAGGGTAACTTACTTGGATCACCAGGCCTCCAGGATGGATCTATAGGATCAGCACCTACCACGGATGCCACCGCTGACTGAGGGGTTGCTCCTGTGACTGGAGCAATGTAGCGCCCCGCAACGGACTCATCCTCCCCACCATGGCCCTGGGAGAGTGGCTCCTCTGAAACCAGAGTCACTCTCTCTGCACTCTACTCAGGCCCTCGCTGCCTACATAATATCCTAAGTGTCATGCCACTCAGGATCACTGTCCTCCTCTGTCTCTCCCCCTGTAAACTCCTCAGACTTGGAGTCTATGTCAATGGGGTCATCACTGCTATGGGTAGGACCCGCGGTAATCTGAAGCAAGGGTTCCTGAGGCGCACCGGCTCTCCCTCTGGCACATACTACCCTCCTGGCTGCAATAGGAATGCCAGGAGTAACCACTATCCAACCTCGGCCTCTAGGCCCCCCTCTGGCCTCTCGGACTGATCTATATACTGGTGCTACCGGGGGAAGCATGCCCATATAGGGTAGGCCAAACTGCTGAGGAACTCGGCCAAAGGGGTGTATCTCCACTCGCCCCACTCTATCAATAATCTGCCCTGTGGTGGAGCAGGAGATCAAAGTAAGAGCCTCCTCGCCCCATATACCTGCCATAGTCTGATACGGTGTGGCCTCCATGTCAGCAGTGGTCAGAGAAGCAACTGGCTGATGAGGTGCTCGGAGCACCGACATATCTATCCATCTAGCTGCCCTCACAGCTCTGGGATCTGCCACCTCTACACCTCTACCATAGGGGATGAAGTGCTCATAGACCCAACTCATGACTAGGGTCGGGTGGCTCAAGGACTGCCCCTGTAAATGGACTACCCTGTATAAATCATGGTAGGTGGTCCCAAGTATGTCTACTCCCCAGGCATATATCCGGCCATGTCCCTCTATCTGTGCAATGATAGGGGACCAACAATATAACAATGTGTCTCCTCCCTTGTCCCTGATCAGTCTCGAGGAAAGGATCCCCATAATGGCCTGGCGAAGTAGGGGGATGGGAAAACTAGGAATAGATCGAACTCTAACCCCCTTCTTTGACCCCATGGAGATGACTGCATCTCCCATATAGGAAGCCCACTGTGCTATCTGGGCCCACGAACCTGCTGTCTCAAGGGTGAGACATCTCCCAATAATCGGGACCCCCAGAATGTGATAGACATCCTCCAAAGTAATGGTCCACTCACCATGGACCCCTGGTAATCGGAAGGTGTTCCGATCAGCATCCCAATATGAGAACAAGTCACAAAGAATGTGACTGGAAGGAGCAACGTGGGGCACGCGCAATATACACAGTATACCAGCCCACTGAAGAGTATCCTCCTCATCCTGTGAGAGGGCATCTAACACTCCTGGGAGCCAGTCACACTCCCTCTCTCGGCTCCACCGGATATACTCCTCTCTCACCTGCATACACCCAAAAACACACAAAATAGAGCAAGTTAGCATCTGAGTAATACTGGAAAAATCATGAAAACATGTAGAAATGCTAAAAATGCAAAAACAATCTCAAACAAATGTTCTTTTGGCATTCTGTGTGAAACCGCCGCCTTGAGCAGGGAGGCGGTTTTTGTAACCGCCACCTTAATGGTGGTGGTCGTGTAACCGCCAACCCTAAACAGGGCGGCGGTCGTGTAACCGCCCACCCTGGGCAGGGTGGCGGTCGTGGCCCGAAAACCCACGCGGGTTTTTAAACCTAAAAAGCCTAAAAGCACTAAAAAATAACCATTTTACCTAAAAACAAAGCCTACCCAGTAGGCACCCCCCCTAGATGGACCTTTTAACACTAACATTTTCAAAAATTACCCCCCCATGACAAAGATTTTAGCATTTCAAAATTAAGGGGGGTAAAAAGGATAAATTGAAGAAAACTAACATGTGATCTCGTGGGTTGATGTTTTGCTCGCGGAGGCATGATCACTATCCCGTCACGGACGTTTTGACTCTACTCACGCAAGAAACCATCACCGTGGGTTCCAGAGCTCAAAATCAATCAAATCAACTCCCGCAAATGAATAGGAAAATGGGCCCACTTTCATATATATAGCACCCTGATTCATTTTAAATGCCTTTTTCATAGGTTTGGAGCACCGACGGAGGTAAGTTCTTATCGCCGCACAAATGGTACGTTATCATTTCCTATTATTTTAGCGTTTATTTTCCAAACTATTGTGTCTATCTGCACTTGAGTTCTCTTTTCATTTTATAGGTAGCAGGAATTTTGGATGGCGTCATTTCAACACACGGACGTATCAGGTATAACTTCTAACTTCCCATTTCAGGACCGCCATACTCGGACCCACCATTTTACGCCTCTTCATGGCTAAAACGCTTCTCCAAGGGGGCAATATGTACGTACCCAAAATTGTAAGGTACTGTACTGTCCAAAACAACGTAACAGGTGCCCCAATGATGATACAGGTCTCCTCGCAAGGTGTTCGAGATCTGGAAAATATATCCAAGTATGTCGTTAACGTCCCACATGCCCTGCTTAGCGCCCTGCGTGCTTTGTTTTTCCCTTTTCCCCTCTTTTCTTGGCCTTTTTCTCTTCAGTGATGAAACCACCGCCCCTGCCTGGCGTGGTGGTCTCGTGACCGCCTGCCTAGAATAGGGTGGCGATCCTGTAACTGCCGGCAGGGTGGCGGTCCTTTACGCGTTTTCCAAAAAGCTCTTTTAACACGACTCACGTAATTTCAACGTTTTACCAGATTTCTTTCACCGTCATAAGCTTGCATTTATGATTTTGGATCCTGGAATAGTGTTTTGCCATTGTTTATAGTTTAAGAGTTCTATTTGGTTTTTACCTTTGGTAAATGCAAATGCTATAAATAGTTGGCTTGTGCTCAAGTAAATGGCCCCTCAAATTTGCCTCTGAATTTCTCTTTGCAATAGATTTAGTTTTCATTTTTCTTAGAGTTTTTAGTTTCTTTCATTGCATGCTTAGTTAGTATTGTTTTGCTGTTAGGAAGCCACATATCCATCTTGTGCAAGTGTTGTTGACATTTTATCCAATCCATTGGAGTAGAATAGTTTGTTTTCAATAGGAAGCCATTAAAGTTGCAGGTTTTGTTCTTCAAACAGGATAGTTTCAGGTTCTGGACATTTCATGTTGCATGACTCGCAATAAATCCCGCTAGGAATTGCATAAGCCAAGCTCTATACTCTTGCGTTATCCCTCTCCTACTCGCATTGTATTCAGTATGTATCTTGAGTTGCCTTTATCCCAATATCTACTTCTGTTGATGCTAGCATTACATGCTTTTCTGGATCCACGTGAACACGAAGGAATGAGGAGATCACACTGAGGGGACAAGATCACACACACCATCAGATTCGCCACTGTTCTGCAGAATCCAGGTTCTAGCTTTCAAAGTTCTAGTTAGAAACATATCAAATAAGTAGCCAATCACTTTATTTCAGTCAATTCTACTCTCGATATTGCCAGGGAAGCTGTGGGGATTGATAGTTTCTGAGAAACTATGATTCACTCCTCACTTCTGAGGTAGGATTGAGAGCCTTGCAAATAGATTAAGTCAATTATTTCATTGTTTAGAATAGATTCACAATTACACAGACAAATAGCTACACTCGGTTATCTTGTTTGTTTTAATTTTGTCATTAGATTAATTTTCAAATTCTAGGTATGATAAAGTAGTTGCTCTTTTAAAATTTCCTTCATAAAAGTTCATCAGAAAATACAAAAAAAAAAGGAGAAAGAAATCATATATGTTAGAGATATACTTCACGTAGTTAAATTTCATTTTGTTGCAGTTCATTTTTACATTGTTACTTTTGTATGACAATCACAGGACCTAGGGAGCCCAGAGAATACGTATTCGAGCCAATCGTGCCCCAGCCCAATCTCATCACAGCAATAACTGATATAGATCAAAATCTTAGGATCCAAGTCTTCCAAACAACGGTAAGACTTGCAACAAATCAATTCCCAGTTGAGCGGATTAAACATAGAAGACGACCAAGCACACACGTTTTGGTCGAATCAACCAAATTACAGATTACCCTAGGTAAACATCCATATGACTGTAAAGGGGTTTGAAAGAGAGAAAACATTTGGTTGTGATCCTTTGGTCCCACAGCCAGACACAGGAGACACCCTCATAGATATAGATACTAGCCTAAGAATTCAGGTTGCACGAACAACTGTAAGATATTTTGAGAAGATCGCACAGTTATTAATTTTGAATATAGAAGCATTGAGAAAGCATATGATTATTGGACTACTAGGGATTAGGGACTAATTCCATACATGACCATAGCAGGACCGCAACAACCAAGAGTCTACGGTTGCGATCCACAAATCCCACAACCCAACGAATCCGTAAGTCAATCAGACATAGACAACTGGCCTACGCACACTAGTATTCAGATCCACTCCACTTCCACCTATCATCATCGAACAGTTATCCTTACTAGATACAACAGCTAACAAAGCTAAAGAGTTCTGGACTAGGCCAGAGAATCCACCCATAGAGTCAACTACATCTATCATCCACTCTATGACCCTTATCTGGAGACATACACGAAACTATCCCAGGTCATTTTCCACGTATTCCACAACCTATAGACCGAATCACGCCAGAGCTCGATATTGATTGGAGCCTTCGAGTAGTCATCCTTGTCTGATCGATCTATCACACTAGTTTAGGTTAGGAGGGCCTTCTTTTCCTTAGATTCGCAAGTTCCACTAGTGCGTATTAAAGACGTTAGATTTCCTAACTAATTTTTCTGCATCCCACACATATTCCATCCCCACCGGCTGTCTCGGCACGACCTCGGGAGGTCGGGTGTGAGGAAGAGTTACTTGTAGATTCCCACGCTCGCTTGTCACTTTTCCATCGTACAGTCTCCCGTGAGGCAAATTTTTGTTATTTTTGGGCTCTTTGGCCTCTTTTCCTTTACAAAAAAATATCGAAATGACATGTCAGACCAATTGGGAGATAAATATTTTTGGCCCCAAGTAGGTCTTTTATCGCTAAATTTAGTGTGGGATTTAGCTGTGATTAAGTCACTTAGTGGGGGTTTAAGATTGCCAAATATGGCAGCTGCTGCTAAAATTGCCTCTAAATTATTATAAATCAGAATAGTTCTTTAGAGGGATTTGAACCCGTGACTTGTCCTCTCCAAAGCTTTTCTTCTAACCACTTAGGCACATTATGTGTTTTGCATATAAAGTGCAACAAATGTTATTTAAAGAAGTAAAAAATTGCTTACCTCTGAAAATGTGACATGTGGCCTATGTGGTGCATCCACATGGTAGCACTGGAGCATGGACAGTTTTTGGGTTATCCTAAAATGAGTTTGTAAATTTTTTTATTATCTTTTTACCTCCACCATTGTTTTTATTTTATTTATTTTTATTTTTGGCCACCCCCTTTTTTTAATTCCCCCCCGTTGTTTGTCTGTAGGTCACTTTGTTTTGATCTGATTTTTTTTATTATTGCAGGGTGATGGATCAACAATGTGGGAGGTCAACTTGGATGCTTTTTACAAGATCTAATCCAACATGGCCAGAAATGGGATGTCTATGAGCTCGCCATGGTTGATGTGGAGGAGGGTTCGACCTCTTAATGTGCATTTCGACTGAATAATTGTGCAAGTTTTGAAACTCGCTAAAGTTTAATCAAAGGCCTAACCTACAAAAACATCTAGCTATAATGAAACTATGTTCGATATTTGGGTCAACCTTATCTTATTGAATATATGATCGATGTAGTTGAGTTGGATCTACTGGACTATGTTTACTTGTCTCTAGGTCGATTGAAGTGTCAAATGCCCAACTCATCGTTTGCAGGGACGACTCATTTGCATAGTGAGGTGCTTGGCTTCATTGATGACTAGATCTATCTTTGCTTTGCTAGAATTCATTGTGTGCAGGGTTGATCCAAGCTTCGCTTGGCACAAGAATTTCCTAGAGGCCACTTTTGTGCTTAAGTCCGAGTTGTGTTGTTTGGGCTCACCAAAACCAATGCTCAACTCAGAAAATGGCTTGATCCTGATGGATCTTAGTGTTGGACTTCATCATCTCACCAAACACATCTAGGTTGGCTCTACCCAACTCAAAAATCGGTTAGAGTCTATGACTCAACTCACCCTCCTTATTTTTACATAGCTCGACATCCAGATTCGGATAAAACCCAACTTGCTTTGCAAACAACTCTATATGAGATTGCTCCAAAAAATATTTTAGCTTGGTGATGAACCCTTGCAAATCGGTGAGCTCAGATCTTCCTTGAAGGAGATCAATGCTAACTTGGGTCTGTAACCCAGATCCAACTTGGTGGCCTCCAACTCGATGTAGAGCTATGCATACTCCTCAACAATCTACCAAATGTAGTAGCACTATCAATTTTTATTTTTATTTTTTAATCTATATATTTTCTACTACAAATTAATCTACAACACTATATGTAGAACTCTAGTGGTGATGAAGCAAGGCAGTTACTTCCAAGAGGCCGAGGAAAACTATGGTTCCTCCAAGCTCAAAATTACAGCAATGAACCCTTAACCTTCTGCAAAACACTCTCCTTAGAGGATGAGGGGTCGTCATAGAGACTGGGATCAACCAGCTCTAATACCAAATCTTTAAAATGCAATATTTTGGAAACCCTTCATACATATCAAATGAAGAAGCTGCAATGTTTATAGACATTGTACAATAGTAACATCATCCACGTAAAGTGGATCATATATGCTAACTATGGAAAATATGCATAAATAAAATTTTGCCCCTAACTAATCACATCTAGGAACATACTAAACTAGTGAACTAACAATAGAATATCCCCCACTAAACCAGGGATGTGACAACTAAGTGACATAGCTAACTAATAACTAAATAAGTCAAAGTAATAAAAATTAATTACTTTAACTTTACAGACTCTAGTAAATGATGAATTAACCTAAGTTTTATTCCTAACATTCCTCCCTTAATTCATCATGGTCTCAAGTGAATGGGAGAGAAAAAATCTAAATGTAGTAAAAACATTTATAAAATATGTTTACACGAGGTAAACATTTATTAGCACACACATGTTAAAAGAAACCTACTATAAGGTGAATGAAATGACAATTTATCATTCCCTCCTTTAATTCAGTATTCTCTCTCTCTAGATCTCATCTGAATATGATTAGCTAGATGAAGGTTCTTCCTCTAAATGATGTGCAAGAGATTGAATAGGATAAGGAACTGAATATGGATGTCTGGAACCTCTTTTGGGTTAGCACGTGTGCTCGAAAAAAAAAAATGAATAGTTCTGAACATGTTTTAAAAACCCCTAATGTGGTTGGCTCACAACTTCAAATTGGTACTGGCACAAAAAACTACCCTCTATTCACTTTTCTCTAATCCACAAGGAATACCACTGTTGAGAGATCAATGAAGAATTTGTAAGTATTTCATCTTTTCCCCCAAAATTTTGAGTAAAAAGTGAGGACAAATAGCTCCACGAGTAATCAAATTTTTTTTTTTCACTTTATAATGATAGTGTAATTACAATTTTGTCTCTTCTTCTGTGGAAAAACTCCCTTTTGGGATACATTGTGAGTACAAAATTACAAATTTTATACCTTATTTACACCTTATTTCAGCCTTTGAAAATTTATTACAAAAAATTGATCTACCAAAATATCCCTAAACTAGCTCTATTAATTCTGTATCAGAATCTAGAATTTTACAAAAATAGTTTCGTAATTTTTCGCCGAACAGAAAGAAAGTTATGACAGTTTTAGTGAAGGCTGTTTTTTGTGCAAAAAAGGTCTCCCATGAGGCAATTTGTTTTTTATTTTTGGGCTCTTTGGCCTCTTTTCCTTTACAAAAAAATATCGAAATGATATTTCAGACCAATTGGGAGATAAATATTTTTTGGCCCCAAGTAGGTCTTTTATTGCTAAATTTAGCGTGGGATTTAGCTATGATCAAGTTACTTAGTAGGGGTTTGAGGCTGCTAAATATGGTGGCTGCTGCTAAAACTGCCTCTAAATTATTATAAAGGAAAAATAATTTTTTAGAGGGATTTGAACTCGCAATTTTTCTTCTCTAAGGATTTTCTTCTAACCACTTAGGTGCATTATGCGCTTTGCATATAAAGTGCAACAAATGTTATTTAAAGAAGCAAAAAATTGCTTACCTCTGAAAATTGTGACCTGTGGCCTATGTGGTGCATCCATGTGACAACATTGGAGAATGGGTGGTTTTAGAGTTCTCCTAAAATGAGTTTGTAAAGTTTTTATTATTTTTTTACCTCCGCCGCTAATTTGTTTTGATTTTTTGATTTTTGGTCGCCCCTTTTTTATTCTCTTATGTTGCTTGTCTACAGGTGACTTTGTTTTGATATGATTTTTTTATTGTTTTACAGTGTTGGATTGATAATGTGGGAGTTCGAATTGGATGCCTTTTATAGGATATTCTCCAACCTAGCCGCAAATGGGATGTCTATGAGCTCACTATGGTTGATGTGGAGGAGGATTCGGCCTCTTGATGTGCAGGTCGATTGAATATTTGTGCAAGTTATGAAACTCACCAAAGTTTAATCAAAGGATTAACCTGCAAAAATTCCTAACTATAATGAAACTATGCTCAATATTTGGGTCGGCCTTTCCTTGTTGAAAATTTGATCGACGTAGTTGAGCTGGATCTACTGGACTATGTTTACTGGTCTCAAGGTCCATTGGAGTGTCAAACGCCCAACTCACCATTTACATAAATGAATCGTTTGCATAGTGAGGTGTTTGGCCTCATTGATGACTAGATATGTCTTTGCTTTGCTGGAAATCACTATGTGTAGGGTTGATTCGAGCTTCGCTCGGCACATGAATGTCTAGGAGGCTACTTTTGTGCTTAAATCTGAGTCGTATTGTTTGGGCTCACCAATACCAATGCTCAACTCAGCAAATGGCTCGATCATGATGGCTCTTAGTGTTGGACTCCACCAACTCACCAAAAACATCTAGGTTGGCTCTACCCAACTCAAAACTTGGTCAAAGTCTATGAATCAACTTGCCCTCCTTATTTTTACACAACTTGACATTAGGATTGGGATAAAACCCAACCTACTTTGCAAACAACTTTGTATGAGATTTCTCCACAAAATATTTTAGCTCGGTGATGAACCCTTGCAAATCACTGAGCTCAAATTTGCCTTGAAGGAGATCAATGCTAACTTGGCTCTGCAACCCAGATCTAACTCGGTGGCCTCCAAATCAATGTTTTTTGCTCGATGCAGAGCTATGCATACTCCTCAATAGTCTACCAAAGGTAGCAGCACTGTCAATTTATTTATTGATTGTTTTTTTAATCTACAGATTTTCTATTGCAACACTATGTGTAGATCTCTAATGGTGATGAAGTAGGGCATGTGCTTCCAAGAGGCCGAGGAAAACTATGGTTCCTCCAAGATCAAACTTGCAGCAATGAACCCTTAACCTTCTGTAACACACTCTCCTTAGAGGATGAGGGATCCTCATAGAGACTAGGATCAACCAACTCTGATACCAAATCTTAAAAATGCAATATTTTGGAAACCCTTTATATATATCAAATGAAGAAGTTGCAATGTTTATATATATTGTACAACAGTAAGAACATCCACGCAAAGTGGATCAAATATAATAACTATGACAAATGTGCAGAAATAACATTTTACCCCTAACTAATCACATCCGAGAACATATGGGAACATTCCAAAGTAGTAAACTAATAGCAGTATAGCCCCCACTAATCTAGGGATGTGATAACTAGATAATAACTAACTAATAGCTAACTATGTTAAAGTAATAACATTTAATTACTTTAACATTACAACTTAGTAAATGATGAATTAACCTAAGTTTATTCCTAACACAAACAAATCCATACACTTAATTATTTTGGCATGACCTCTACTACTATACGCCCACACGAGCATTTATTCATCACACAACTGGGTGCCTAGGCCAGCTGTATGAACTTGAAAACCTTCCAAATAGGGAGAGATGCAAACATGATTTTAGGCCCTGAAATGCTGATTATACAATGCACTTAATATCCCATCAGATCTCAGGGTCACACCATCGATTTGCACACTTCGGGGATGAAACAAATCTTTAAATTATTGTGATTTCTCTCGAGCATTTATTGTTTTCCCTCCCTCATCACGGGTCCAAGTAGTGGGTCCACACTTTGCATAAATGCCAAGACAAAACAAAATATAGCCCAAAATACCTTCGTGATTTCCAAAACATTTCCTTATCATGGTTGTCAGGAAATAAGTATTCATACTTTATAAAGGATGGTTGATTGTTCCCACAACAAGCCACACATTTTACTATCTTTACTTCCAGCACTTGAAAATTTCTAGAACAAGGGTAAAATTGGGAAGGCATATGATCATCAATCAAATATGAAAGGTGATAATTATGGGCACCACCATCTGGTCCTGAAGGCATTTTGGACAGTTTTGGTGTTTTCGGGGAAATTTTTGTTGAGTTGTGGAGATAAATTGCTTCACAAATAACATGTTTTATAGGTTGCTAGTTTACACAGAGACCGAATTTGGTTGGGTTACCGACATCGGTCACCTGGGAGGAAACGACATCAGTCGGGTAACTGATATTGGTCGACTTGTGTGATTCTATGTTTTATTTTGGCCACAGATTAAATCTAAACCTTTGCTTTAAAGGTGATATAAAGGTTGTAAATGTATATCTAAGATGCCCTAAGTTTTTATATTCTTATATAAGCTATAAAATAGGGTTAGAAGAATAATTGAGTAAGAATATTGATTCTCCATGGTTGAGATGATGAAGAAGAAGAAAAATAAAAAAAGGGGTACATGAAGACAAAGCTTCCATGGAGAGAAGTTAGACACAAGGAAATGACAGGTACATCTAAATGGTGAGAAGAGGGTAATGTATTCTACTGTGTGTCCTTTGTATTGTTCTACCTCAATGTAATGGCTTGCATAGTATGCAAAGCACATAGGGTTTCTTCTTGTAGATCCACATGTTGTTGTGAGATCTTGTACTATAGATCCATGAGACCATGTTGTACTATTGGTCCATAGAGATCTAGTCTTGTAGCTCATTGGATAGCTTTTTGGTACATGATAGTATCCAAATATTGTAGATGAGGTTCTCTTCTTGTTTGAACATGTTGATGTAGTGATGGAGGAAAGACTTACTTCTTGGTGCACAATTATGGTTGCACATTGGTAGATCCATTTGAAAGGTCTTGTTTGTAGATTCACAAGAGAGCTTGGTTGCATAGTTTGGAGATGCGGTAGTTCCTGGTTATGTGAGATTTGGTGGTGGTTTGAGAGGCATGGGTATAGTGCACTCATGTAGACCCGTTCAGAGATCTAGAGGAGGAGATACTCTCGGAGAGATACATTGTACTCTTGTATGGAAGAGTTGGTTTGTACTCTTGTTCATTATAGTATATTGAGATATCTATCGTTGGTGGGTGTAGCCCACATTGGGTGAACCATGGTACATGTTGTATTATGTGTGTGTACTTTGTTTTGATTTAGATTTTTTAGTATATGCTTCCACTATTGTAGATTTTGGGGAATTGTCTACTTCCACATTAACATGATTTGGTTTGTTATTGAATCATAACACTATTCTGCAATTTAGTTCCCAACAAAGATGATCTTGAGTATTTATACCTTGAGTTGAAGATTCTAATGCATTGGGTGATGTTAATTAAGTCTTATAGTAGTTTTTCACATGTTTATTTGGTTATGGTTGATCAGTTTGAGGGTGTTCATTCTTGAATTCTGGGTCTTGAGGACTTAATAGGGCAGTCTTGTTTTAAAGGAGGTTATATAGTGTGAAATGATGTTGTAGACTTAGAAAAGCATGGATAAGGTTTGAAGAGGTCATTATAAATGTTATTGAAAGTTTTTTTTGCTATGGAGATGATCAATTTTGTGAAGAAATGTCATGTTTCTTTGTTATGTGGCCAGACCTAGTTCTTGTAGGTCTTTTTGTCTCCTAAAGGAGTAAAAAGACAAATGAAGATCTTGTAGGCCAAAAGGAGGTTGTGGTGTGATTACTGCATGATTTTTAGATGTTTATATTCATATGTATGTCTAACCTATATGTTGTTTTGTTTTCATGACTGACATATGTTTATATGTTCTTAAGACATGTATATATAAAGGCTTATTTGAGAATCTTGTGTGTAGGTGGAAAATACGAGCTAAGTAGTGCATGTAAGAGAAGAATAAGGTCTTATAGACCATAAGAGGAGAGAAATGATCCTATTGATCAACATCATATAGGTGATGAAGATAGATATGTGCGTGGTTATGACCTAGTAAAGAAGAAGATGAATGAGTAAGTAAATGAGTCAATTTTGTGTCTTCAGGAGGAGATGAGCCTGTGTATGAAGAGGAACTATTGTTTGAGAACCAAAGTGTGTGCTAGAAGCCTAAGTGCATGTTGGTACATCAAAGATAGAGAGTAGACTAAGAAGAAGAAGAGCAAAATATAGAGAAGAGAAAAGAAGTCCATCATTTGTTGAGATAACAACAAAAAGGTGGAAAACATTCATAGGTGGCTGAGTTTGTGTCGAGTCTTCCTTGTGGAGTTGGTGCTTCACGAAAACCCTAGGGGTTTGTGATCCTTATGGATTTTGTGCTTTAATAAAGCATGGGGTTGTAGCCTCTTTGCAAGTAGGTGTTTGCTAAAGTCTAGTTTGGGCTAGATAAATTAGGGATTGGTGCTCATTGTGGAGTTAGTGTTTCACTAAATCTTGAACTTTGTTATATATATAAGAAAATTTCAGAGGTTTTTCTTCCCCTAGAGGGTTTCCTAGATATATTATATGTTCATGTGTGCTCTCCCTTATTTCATATTCTTGTAAATTATTTTTTCATGCATAATAAGCTCATAATGGTTAATGAATGTTGAATGGTTGCTTTGATGGTTCATGCAAGTTATAATAATTGAAGTTAAAAAAATTTAGGACAATATTTCACCTCCCCCTCTAAGTGATTGTGATTGCAAAAATTGGTATCAGAGCAGGTCCTTTGGAACAATTTTAATAGCTTGAAGATGATCCTAAAAGAACATGTATGGCTAGTAAGCAAGCTCAAGGAGGATCTCAACTAGTAAGTATCCTCTCTTCAATGAGAGTAATTATACTTTTGGGAGTATCAGGATGAGGAACTATTTGATGTCATTATGTTTTGATATATGGAAATCAATGGATGTTGCATATACTATATCCTCTACACCACCAACTGATGCAATATTCAAGAAAGCTTGTGAAAGAAACTCCAAATCTATGAATGTTGTTTTATGCAGTATTTCAGAGACTGAGTTTATGAAGGTCATGCGTTGTGATACAAATCAAAGAGTTTGGGATAAGTTTTAGACCATATATGAAGGATACACCAAGGTGAAGATGGAAGAGTTATAGACCTACACAAGATAGTTTGAAAGCCTAAGAATGAAGGAAGATGAAAATATTGCTACTTATTTGCTAAGAGTTGATGAAGTTGTCAATATATTTAGAGGTATTGGAGATAAGATGGAGGAATTAGTAGTTTTCCAAAATCTTTTGAGATCCTTGACACCCAATTTTGAACCTAAGGTCTCAGTTATAGAAAAAAAAAAAAATTTTAACACCCTACATATGGATGAACTTCATGCAATTCTAATAGCCTATGAGATGGGAACAAATGATGGAAGACCTACCAATAAGGATTTTGATTTCAAGGCTAAAAATAAGGCACAAGGTAAGAAGTTCAAAGATAATTCTAATTTAGAAATTGATGATGACAAGCTAGAGGCCATGTTTTTTAGAAGGATAATAAGAGGATTAGATAAGTACAAAGGAAAACTGTCATTTAAGTGTTTTGAATGTGGTAAGATTGGTCATTTTGAAAAAAAAATATCCTAACAAAAATAGGGATGAGAATGAATAACATGACGAACATCATGATAAAGAAAATAAGTATCATAATCATGATAAAAGGAGATTCAAGAAGCATGACAACAATAAAAGATCATTCAAGAACAAGAATAATTTCTACTCCAAAGAAGATAGTAGTGATAACTCATCTGATGTTAATGACAATAGTTCATCAGATGATGATGAATAAGATGCCAAGGAAGAAAACCATGAAGTTATATTTATGTTTGAGGAAGAAAGAGGCATGTGTTTGAATAGTTTCTTGGAAGAATAAGAATATGAATAAGATGAGGTGAACTTAGAGGTAGAACTGATAAGTTCTCTAGATGATATAAAGAATCAAAGAAAAAAGAACAAGAATTTGAATTCCTTGATCAAGGAATATGAAGAAAATATCAATTACATGAGTGATGAGCATGAAGATATCATCAAAGAGTATGAGACTCAGATTGAGTTAGTGACAATAACTATAAAGGTCAAAGAAGAATAATGTACCATGTTTAATAATGAGATTGATTTCCTAAAGACTAAAGAAGAAGACTGTATAAGAAATGAAATAGATATGAAGACCTTGAAGGAAGAGTTAGAACAAGAAACAAGTAGGTTAAATACTTTTTTGAAGTTTGAGAAGATATTTGAGGCTCTAAATGACATGTTGAGCTATCAGAAGTCTTCTTGTGACAAGACATGTCTTGGTTTCATTGGAGACCACAAGAAGAGCAATGAAGATGAAAATGCAGGTCATAGCTTCGGAGAGGATCAAAAGGATAACATGGAAGATGTAAATGCTGAAAATAAGGTCAAATTCAATAGAAACAAAAGAACTACTCCTAGTAGAAAACCAAATTCCATGTGGTATGCAAGTTCATTTAATTGCTATTGTTATACATGTAGTTTGTTTGGTCATAAAGAAAGAGAATGTAGAAGACTCTCAAGGAATGAGTATTAGTGGAACTATGAAAGTTCTTCCATAGGTTACTATTATTCATGTAATGAATATGGACATAGGGCTATAGATTTTAGAAGGAAAATCATTTCATATCAATCAAGAGGTAAGAGTGATGTTGTTTGTTATAACTGTCAAAATATTGGTCATATAGTAAGATTTTTCATTATGATTCATCAAGATAGAGAAAGAATATTGAATCTCCTAATGTTCAAAAAGGAAGAAAAGATAATAATATGCATGTTAAGAAGTCTAACCCTATGATTGAGGTCAAAGAGGAACTAAAACATAACCTAAAGTCAAATCTGATGAAGAAGGAAACTAAAATAGTCAAGCCAAATTCTAATCAGTATATAAGAAAATATGTATTGTGTTCCATGATAGAACATGAACCAAAGATTACAACAGTGCCAAGAGTACTTGCTACGAGCTCAGGTAGATAAAATTAAGGAGAATCTTATCATCATTAAGTAAGAAGTTCCTATCAAGTAAAAAAGGATCATAAGGACAAATTATCAATCTCAAAACTACAAGGTGATGGAGATCTAGGAATGTCCTGAGTTCATGATGTTCTAGAGCCCTAAAGTATAAGGGTATTTCTATTAGGATTCATAAAGGCATTCATCACTAATTTGAAGCACCATGATATGTGTTGTAGGTGTGTTATGAGAAAGAATCATGAAATCATGTTGAAAGATTAATAGGTAGTTAGATAGTTTGAAGAGTATGGTGTTACAAGGTTGTGTTTATGTGATATGTTTTTATCTGTTATGATACAATCATAGAGTTTTGTTAGTTAATGAGCATCAAGAATTTGTGTGAAGGCTTGCAAGTAGAGATAGACAGTTTGATAGGCATGTTTGAGAAAAATGTATGTTTAGTGAACTAATTCAAGTCTGTAAGAACAAGATATTGGTCTATAAGACCAATATGTTTGTAGGATATTTGAGTCTATATAGGTATGCAGGTTATGGAGACCCAAATGAATCCATGGAGAGTGCTTTTGAGGTCAGGATCAAAATGTTGAAGGTATAATTACATGAAAGTAAGTCAAAAATCTAGGCATGGATAGTTAAGTTATGGAAAACCAATATGAAGCATTGTTCATTGAAGGATCATCATGAAAAAGTATGTGTTCTTATTACATAGAGCATCAGCGCATATGTTAAAGAGTCTTAGTTTTATTACATGAAGAAGATAAGACATGAAAAAGTGTTATGAGATCTGAGTTTGAAGATTATAAATATGGGTTAACACTGTGAAATTATGAAGCTTAAGGAAGGTTGTAAAGTTCCTCATTATAGCATGAAAATAGTGGTACGCATAGGAGTAACTTCAAGGGTTATGATCAGGAAGTTAACAACATAACATAGGTCAGAGTTATTAAATTCTAGGTATAACAGAGGTATGTCATAGTAAAGCTTGAAGTGGAGACCTAGTTTGTTGTGTAATGCATGATAAATGTCATGGTTTAATGTCTCATGAAGGAGAAAGAATGAGGGAGAGATTTTTGAGTTGAAATAACAAGGTATGCCAAAGTTTTCATTGTGTTGATTCATTTTATATAGGGTTTAGATATATTTAGTGAGCACATTTGATTAAGACAAAGAAAGGGGTCCTTGTTTTGTTTTGAGAAGGTTTGTATTAGCTGTGACAAGGCAAGCAAGTATGTGAAGGTTGCAAAATCACATTTTGTATTAGTCTAAAAATTTGTGAAAGAATCAATTATCTAAGGGGGAGATAAGCAAGTTGATTTTGTAGCTCCGTGAGTAGGAATTTAGTCCAAGATATTCATGAAGATAGGTTGAGGATGTTAATTGAGATTAGAAGTATTGATTGGTGCATGAAAGGTAATCAAATGTTGTTTGTTGTTTCTTGCATTTGGTAGTTGTTGGTAGATGAGTTTGGTCCATTGGTATCAGACATATGTTGAGCTTTTCATGCGTTAAAGTGGTATTTCTCTATTGGTATCAATAATATGGTGACCTAATGAGTCCTATTAGTCATATCAAGGATAAGATGAGTGGTTTTGTGGTCTTGAGTTCATTTAAAGGAGGTATGCTTTGAGTAAAGGGTAACATGTAAAGTTTGTTTTTGCTTCCAAGTTTGGTTGATATTTCTAACCATTTCTTCCAATTTTGGTGGGTTCAAGTATAATATTAAAGAAGGAGAGTCAAGAAAGTCACAGGTATCTCATTTATGTAAAAAGGGAGAATATGTTCCTATATTACCTCATATATTGGTTGTTGAGCATTTGTTACAAGATAAAATGAGTAGATAACACAAGAAAATAACACTTGGTATCCTCTGATAAAGAACAAGGTAACATAATTATTTCTACAATTGATATATTATGCTCCATGATCCTAAGGTGAGTGTGTTGTGTCAACCATTGGTATCAATAATTTAGTGGCAACATTTCATTGTTCATCATTGAAGTTCAGTTCAAGAAAGCTATTTGTTTTTTGTCATTTATGTCAAAATGGAGAGAATAAACAAATGACACAAGTATCATGTTGAGGAAGAATGATCTGAAAGAGGGAGAATGATAAAATTCAAAGTATCATTTTAAAGTGATTTATTTTGTAGTATGTTTTCCATTAATGACATGTAAGGAAAATATTATAGTGCTCTCATTATTTAAATAAGTGCATATATTTTAATATTATTAATATGAGTTATATTATAACTCATTCTTAATAATATAGGTTTGTTATATTGTTTCAACAATATATTTTTGTTATTTTTGTAATGCTATTAACAGGTTGTTTTGTTGTGTGACTTCCTAGTTTATAGGATGTCGGTTTTAATTTATCCCTAGCTATTTATTAGCCTTAGTTTTGATTGTAATGTATGCCGAACATAATATAAATTCATAATTTCCAATGTGACAAGCCTGTTGTACCAATATTTGGTATCAGAGCATTATGGATCCTTGAGAGTGTAGGGGCAACTTTATTGTCATTAAAGTTTCTCTAATGAGTGGAATATCTTGATGTTGCAGTGTTGGTTAACATTCCCCCGTACAACATATGTGCCCATCTACCATCAATTCTGCATATAACATCCATTCATGGATTTGTTTGCAGTCCATTACAGAATCCTCCTGAGTATCTCAATGTTGACCCCTTCATTTTAAATTTGATTTGTTATATTGTGTTTGATTCTGCATAAGTTTTGGACCTTGTATTTAATTGGGTTGGAGCCCTCTTTTCCAATCGATATGTTGAGCTCTTGCCTTGGAGATCCATACTTTCACTTACCACATTGGACATAAGGTGAATAAGGATAAAACATGTAGAGTGATGATCACATAGCTGGAGGCTGAGCTTGTTAAAAATTTGGTGATTAGATAGTCACTTTTATCTTCATTGTTAGGCGCATAAAGTATTGCAATGAATACAATTCTAGATCAGACCCTGCACAGTCGAAGTCATCAACATGCATTAACTCCCTGGATAGGTAATGCTACATGTTCTATTCATGGATACACAAACATGTGTTATTTTTAGTGAAGGAGAATACAAGTGGTAGGAGGAAATTCACCTTTAACACATAGAAAATCTGTGGATTTAGAATTGAAATTGTTAATAGTTATGTTTCCTGAGGTCATATTTTAAGTATTTCTTGCAAGTCACATTGCTTTTGACATCTGAAGTCAATAAAGGAAGACGTATATGAACTCTTATATATATTTGCTACAATTTTATGTGTATTTAATTCAACTGCCACGTCTCTACCAGTATAAAGATTTTATTATTATCTAGTTCAAGTTTTCTGATTTTTTGGAGTTTCAAAATGAAAAAAATAAATTTAATTGAAATATTTGATGGTAAATAGTTCCACATGTGGCAAGTAAAAACCCAATTACAATTGATTGACAAAGAATTATGGGACATTTTCAATGGAAAAATTAAAAAACCAAATGATGCAAATGAAGCAGCGAAATGGGAAAGTAAGGATCAGAAAGAAATAACAATTATCGACCTTGGTCTATCCGATGCATATTTGCATCATATTGATCTAACCAAGTCATCTAATAACATTTGGGTGACATTGAAAAAGATATTTTTATCTCAAGTAGGTAGTGTGGAAATGGCGCTGAAGAAAAAAAAAATGGACTAAAGATGGGAGAAAATGAAAATATGGTTCAACATATCAGTAAGCTTTGATCCATTTTAAATCAATTAGCAGGAATAAAAGAAGAGGTAGATGGAGAAGACGCTAAAGCAATATTACTAAATAGTTTTCCAAAAGAATATTCAAGTATTTTTTTTTACTCTTAGTAAGATCAATCCTAGTTCGGAAAATTTAATTTCCTCTTTACTTGATGAGGAAGAAAAAATCAAAAGGTTTATACTAGAAGAAGAAATTTTCATGGTTGCAAAAAATAAACCACCATTCCAGAAAGGTAAAAAAAGGTTTTTACCATCAAATAAACATATTTTATGTCATTACTGTAAATAACCAGGACATTTTTTTGTGAATTGTAAGAAAACAACTCAAGATAACTTAGATGATAAGTTGGATCAAAAGGCTTTAGCTACTGAAGAAGATTGGGATGATTATTCTAATCCTGCAAGTGACAATGAACCTATTAATTATTCAAGTGATGAATATTATCTGTATTGAGCATCTATCCTCTTATTAGAGGATGGAGGCAACAGAGGTAGGAGGAAAATCAGCATCCTCGATTTTGTCACTACCTCAGAGGCCACAAACCGCTTTAGTGACATCTTTGTGTTTTGTGTGATGAATAAGAACAGATGAGCATCCCTGTTCCTAAGTACAGTGCTTGTGTTTCCCCCATGATGATAATGATGTGGCGATTTGTACCATTGATAATATTACATGAATTGTTCTTGATTAGATTGATTTGATGGTTGATGTGAATTGGTTGAATGGTCCCAATTCATGTATTCATCTAATAGGTTGAACGGTCCCTAGATGATGTAGTTCCCACAATCAGTGTTGAGGATCGAGACCATGTGCAGGCTTCGGAGTGGCATGTTGTTTGGTTGAAGATGTGGTTTTTCAAGGGGGATATTATTTAAAGGTTTTCATTGATGTCAAGGTGTGTGTATGGTCATTGATGTCATGGTGAGATAGTTGAAGTGGTGAAGTTTTTGTGCTATATCTTGTTGATGCCAAAAAATGGTGTGGAGAGTCTGGTGTGAGTTTTCATTGATGTCAAATGATTCCTAATTATGATGTCAAGGTCTTCCTGGTGGATTTCAGTTGCTTGTGAGGTCATTCTAAGTACAAAGAGAGAGAATTTGAAGACAATGTGAAGACAAAGAGGTATTGTGAGAAGTTATGGGCATGGTATATTGATGAAATGAGTGGATAAAAGTATGTAGAGGATTTTTGATCATGAGAATGTGGTTTAGAGTTCATAGACAAAGGTATGAAGGTCAAGTTCTAGCATGAAGACCAAACAATGTAAAGAAAGCATGGTTTAATGAGGTAGGTTGATCATTTTTCAGTACCAATCAGAAAATTTGAGCATGGGAGGAGTGTTGGCATGTTGTTTCATAAGTGTGAACCAAGTTTCAAGTCATAATTTGTAAGAACAAGAAAGATATTGTAGTATTGGTTAAATGATTTCTTGAAAATGGTGTTTCTTAGCTCAAGGTTAACTTTATGATGCATGTTGGTACATGAATCTTCTGGATGGGAACCTAATATATTTGAGAGATATTTTTATATGTCCTAGCTAAGATTTCTTGGCATTAGTTTTGGGTTTGAAGGATATATCATTATGAACAATTGTTAACACCAAAACATGTATAAAACCCTTATATAACCCTAGTTTGAAGTTGATAGGAGAGATTTTGTTCTAAATGGATCATAATGGATTGGATTTTCTTTTTTTGATCATAGGAGAATGTTTTAGACTCTCCCATCTATCTCTAAGTGGTTTTTTGTTATTATGAGAATGAGAAAAAGTGATTGAACATGTCTGTTTTCTAAAGAATTTGTTGTATCACTCAAGTTTTGCAAAGGAAAAAGAGAATAAATGGATTGCAAAGGATGTCATGGAATCATAATAAATTCCTATGATGATTTCTAGATAATTTCTATCCTTTAGGTTTCCTAACCAAGTCAATTTCTCATGACTGGTCCTTAAGGCAGTTTTGGTGTTCTGGGTGAAAATTTGATCTTGAGTCTTTATACCTTGAGTTGAGGATTCTAATGCATTGGGTGATGTTTTTTAGATAATAGGTAAAAATGGGGTTTTTCCAGAGACTCTACCCTATTACAAAAGAGGGTCTAACATCCATATATAGAAATAATTAATACAAGGAACAAAAGTAGATCAAAATCCAAAAAAACTAGTGAAAACAACACAAAATCAACCCAATTACAGTCAAATTATAGTCAAATTACAGCCCAAGTGTAGCCAAAAACTAGCCAAAATATAGTAACACAAGACCTTGATCATTTCTAATTGTGCACTTGACTAGAGAGGTGTAGAAGGTCCTTTATGTATTGATCTCTCTTCTCAACTTCCTTTCCCTCTCATTCTCTCTGATGCTACCTTTATTAACCTTGTTGAGGTCATTCACAATATCCCTTAAGAGGCTAGTTTCGAGGGTAAAACCATAAAAAATAATATTTCACTCTCTCCACTTCCTCTAGCTTATATTTCACATCTTTCTAGTTCTAATAGTCCTTATTTTTCTTAGTATCATTGAGATCTTTAATATTTACCTTGATAGATTTGATGTCCTTTCTAATCCATTTAATCACGTCCATTTGGTAATCCAACTTATTTTGGATAGAAATATTAGTCTCCTTATCACTTTTCTTACCAAGGCTCAACAAACACCTAGCCACCATATCCCCATCAAGACCATGTTGAGTGTTATTCTGGGTCGAGCTAGGGCCTTCAACATTTTTACCTTTGTTTGAGTTGCTTCTAATAACCCTGGTCAAGCTGATATCCTTCCCATGTCTCTTATTTTTTGAAGGAACAAAGGTAGAGGGAAGTGAGGGAGATGGATTCTACCTAGGGTTTTGATTCATGAAATGCAAATAAATGATAAGAATAACTTCTTGATAAAGGTGATATACCCTTTTACCCCATTACACTTCCTTTATAGAGATTTTAAGAGACATAAATATAAGAAATGAAAGACTCACTAGAAAATTTATTCTGAAATGGTTCGACAACACTAAATGGTAGGTATTGATGAAATGAAGTCTCCCTTCCATCGTCAGATACTTGATGACGAGTTTGACAACTTCATCATATTATATGGGTAAGGAAGAAAGAAGAAAACCCATAGGTATTTTCCGTAGTTGTTCACCATTTAATGCATTGGATGATGTTAATGAAGCCTTGTAGTAACTATTCACATGTTTATTTGGTTATGGTTGTTCAGTTTGAGGGTATTCATGCTTTATTCTTAAAGTCTTTTTCTTGAGGAACTAGTCGGAAAGTCTTGTTCTCAAGGAGGTTACATAGTGTGAAATGATGTTGCAGAGCTAAATAATCATGGACAAGGTTTGAAAAGGTCATGAACAATGTTTTTGAAAGGTTTTTTTTCTATGGAGATGATGATTTTGGTCAAGAAATGTCATGTTGTTTTGCTATGTGGACAGATGTAGTTCTTGTAGGTCTTCTTGTGTCCTAAAGGAGTAAAATTACAAATGAAGCTCTTGCAAGACAAAAGGAGGTTGAGGTGTGATTAATCCATGTTTTTTGGATGTTTTTTATACATATGTATGTCTAACCTATATGTTGTTATGTTTTCATGACTGACCTATGTTGATATTTTCTTAAGACATGTATATAAAGGCCTATTTGAGAAGCTTGTGTGTGTAGGTAGAAAATAGTGAGCTAAGTAGTGCATGTAAGGAAAGAATAAAGTCATATTAACCATAAGAGTATATCAATTAGGTTATGATGAACATCCTACATGTGATGAAGATCAATATGTGCATGGATATGGCCTAGTAAAGAATAAGACAAACGAGTGAGCAAATGAGGTAATTTTGAGCATCTTGTGTATGAAGAATAGTTGCTATTTGAGGATGAGAGTGTGTGATGGAAGCCTGGGTGCATGTTGGTACATATGATATAGATAGACGACCAAGAAGATATAAAAGAGAAAAGAATTCTATCATTTATTGAGATATAAACAAGAAGAAGGTGGAAAACATTCATAGGTGGTTGATTTGGTGCCAATTATTCCTTGTGGAGTTGGTGCTTCACAAAAACCTTAGGGGTTTGTGCTCCTTGTGGATTTTTTTCTTCACTAAATAATGGGGTTGTATCCTCCTTACAAGTGGGTGCTTGCTAAAGTCTAGTTGATGCCAAATAAATTAGGGATTGGTGCTCCTTGTGGAGTTGGTGCTTCACTAAATATTGAATTTTGTTATATATATAAGAAAATTTTAGTGGGTTTTTTTCCCCTTGAGGTTTTCCCACCTATATGTTGTTTTCATGTGTGTTCTCTCTTGTTTCATATTCTTGTGGATGGTTATTTCATGCTTAATAAGCTCACAATGGTTAATAAATATTGAATGATTGCTTTGATGGTTGATGCAAGTTATCATAATTGAAGTTAAAGTTTTTGAAGACACTAATTCACCCCCCCCCCCACAGTGATTGTGCATCCAAAAAAAAATTACTTATAAATCCTCTCATAAAAACTCTAACACTTTGCACAAATGGACTAAGTTCTCTTATTGCATTTTTCTAAAAATTAGAATGGTATTCCAATAAAAAATGAAAAACTCACCTAGAAAATGTTTTAAAACCTCAATCATTAACCACACGAATGTGCTTGGTGCCTTACTTAACCAAAATCACATGACCAACCACTCGTATAATCCATTATGAATTTTTAAAGTAGTCTTCCTCTCCTTCCCTAATTTTGATACAATGATACCCACTCTTTAGATCAATCTTTGTGAAGTAATTTTATTCATTCACAAAATATATTTAATCAATATTTGATAGTAATATTATTGATGGATCTATAATTAATGAAAATTTTCCACTCTCCTTTTATCGGTGTCAATACTTCATGTATTTCACATGGGATAACATATTCGCTAATCAATTCTTCATTAAGAAAATCCTATACTTGCTTCCTCATCTCCTCATTCTCCATAGGTGTTGACCTATATGTGGCCTTTCTTGGTAAAGTAACCCTTGGTATCAATTCCATTTGATGAATGATGCTGCATATAATTTATATCAAATATCATATATTTCACATGTTATAATATATACTCTATTTGAATGGATTAACCTTCCTCTATTTTTTACCCAAGCCTTCGAATGAATGCAAATCATTTACCATACTATTTCTTCATATTCAAGAACTCATTTCTAAAAACTAGTAATATCTATAGAATCCTTTCAACCTCTACACTTGATTTTTTCAAGGGATTTAGAGTGTACTTTTATTCATATTTCACCAATGTATAGGTATTTACAAGTCCATTATTATCTATTTTCCTATAATAATACAAAGTTCTCCCTAAAAAAACATGGCATACACCCATGGGTACTAAACAACACATGATTTCATCTTCATACATGAAATTTTTACTATACACTTTGTATCTATAATTTAAAAGTAAATGATGCCAATTTAATAACCACAACACCTTATATGGGTCCAGGTGCAAAATTATCTTTAGATGAAGTTTCTTAACCATATCATTAGAAATATGATTAATAATGTTATCAATATTAAAAATGAACTTGTAAAAATTACCTCATGACTTGAAAATAGTTTTTAATATATTATTTCTTTATGCATGAACATTCTCTTCCTTTATGGGATTCGATAACACCCTCTACATCATGAACACTTCTTTGTATTTTGGTTCCCATATAATGATATTCAACACATGAATTTCTACATCTACATGATGAGAAACTTGATTTCTGACATCATTCCTCCTACCACCACTATTTTATGTGGCTTGTGGACAATCAAACACACATTGTCTAGTCTCTCTGTAATGAAAAAAGGTTCAACTAAATCCTTTTCCTATTTTAAATATTATTCCTTTGGAAAATAATCTACCTGCACCTCTCTACACATGAATATGCTCATTTGATATGTTTGTTTCTTCTTTGTACACATGATTATGTGCATCACTCTGTAAAACTCCACCTATGTGTGGGATTTTTTCCTTTCCATGTATATCACCTGTTAATTTTAGGGAAAAAACTCCACCTTAAGTGTAAAATAATAGGATTCCTCAACATATCTCATTTTAACCATACTAAGTTCATCTTAAATGGAAATATGCAATCCATGAACATTTTCCAAGATAATTTATTTGATATCCTCCACATGTCCAAAATTTATGTTGAGATGATGGAGATCCTAGGTGTACTTCTTCATACTCAGTTTCTAAATAAATAGGACCGATAATCTACATGCATGAACTTAGCCTTCAATTTTTTCACCATTTTATCATAATTCTTAAGATTATCCTTTCCTCTTTGAACTCTCGTAGTATACATATGATCCCATGACAAAGATATATGTATCTTTAACTTTATACTCATAAATATTACATTTTTTAAATCTTTTATAGCTTCATTATGACAAAATCCATAATAGATTATGGATAAAAGTTACTATAATAATATGAAACTTCTATTCATGGTTTTCTTATAGTCTTCATCATTTTCAAGAAGAATCAATTCTCTTTCATATACACATGCTCTACTTTAGCTTCGTGATCTAGATGTTATATCACCTCATGTTCATCCTCACTTTCATTTTCATCAACAACCCCTCTATGTTATTTGGTTTCCATAGTCTCTAAATGGTTTCACATTCCTCTATCCACATCATATAAATCCACAAGTATTGATGCACTATTTACTTTGTGTGCTATATTTTCTCACAACCTATCAATCAATAAGATTATGTGACATCACACCTTCTACCTAATGACCCAAGTGTTGTAGATGTCTATAAATACTTTCTACCCACACCCCAAGTATGGAAAGAAAAAAATCTCAAGATCACTCACACAACCTAGATTAATGTCTATAACAATATTTTCAGCATGACTAAAAAAATTCTTGCTTTGATACTAGATTAAAGAAATCATGGCTAGGGTTCCCAATGAAGGGAAACCTTACACCATGCATCCAATGTCAAATTTGTATCTCAATGAAGCAATATATTAAGCACAATTGTTAACAAGAAAACTGATGAGCCATTTTATTTTGTTGTTGAAACACCTCATCTCCTATATTTTGTTTAGCCATTTATACCCTTGAACTTGGTATTTCTAGGTGATACTATTGAGAATTTCTATTATAAATTAAACTCATGGCATATATATTAGTTAATATAATTATTACTAAGGTTTACTTTATTTTTTGGATTATGAGTATGCATTTATTCTTTTGATTACAAGATGATGTTAAATGATGCTTTTTATAAATGTCAGCCTTGTTTGCAAAGAATTTGTTATATGCAACAATTAACATGCAACAAAGGAAATCATTCATAGTGATGAGGTCATCCACAACAAATGACATGTAGTCAAAGGGACTCATCCACAGAAGATAATCCGTAGCCAAATGAAGTCACATACATAAATGAAGTCGTGATTCTAAGGAGTTTGCACAACATGGACATTGCACCTAAGCTCACATGTGTTGATAGAAGAAGAAGTTATGGAATAAGGAGAAAAATCAATTCCACCACCTGATTATGTGTTTCAACTCAAACAAAGAACTAATTGATTTAATTCATAATTTAATAATTGGCTGATTGAATGATTGGTTAGCTAGGTTATGTGATTGTATGAGAAAATATACTGAATAGTTATGTTGTATTAAAGTTTATGGATTATTTGGTTAAGATATTTTTACTTAATCTAATTGAAACTCCTAGTAGGACTCTATCTCTTCATGCCTCTGCTATAATGAAAGATATAAAAAGTAAATATTAATGTTGTGGAAGGATATAGATATATAGAGATAGATAGATCGATCCATAGATAGAGCATTTGTTGTATTTTCCACTTGTAATATTCATACTGATGAAATAAGAATACGAGTTCTGTTAATTTGTTGTAGACATGTGCCTTAGGAGGGATTAACATCCAAGGTAGGGAAACATCAAAGGTAAGGCCCACTTGCGGTTTGCTAACAATCTCCTTTTGTTGTTGTTTTGATTCATTGCATGATTAGATTAGCAACAATTTATTCATTCATCTATGTTATGTTTTTATGTGCTTTTTCATTAGCCACAGTATTATTTTTTGGTTATAAACTAATTCATTTCCATCATTGTTATTTCCTAATTGTAGTGATAAAAATTTAACTTTATACCTCCCAAACATCTGTAACTGTGCATACAACACTGACAATATTGAAAGTTTACGTCCCTAGGTCTGATGATTAAATGACTGTAGATTGATGAACAATATATTAATTAATGCAAGTTAATTTGCACCACCATTTTTAGTGTCACTGCCTTGGATACTGCCAAGTTATAATGTTTTTGAGAGGTTTTTCATTTCTTAGAAAAATTTAGGTTTTAGGAAATTCAGCTCCAAACCAACCCCCAACTAATATTTTGTTGATTGAGTTGAGTTAGTTGATGCATGCACCGCCAAAGGGATCTCCATGGTATATTTTTACCTAATCCACAAGTAGCATATATCTCTTCATATACCTAGATGAGGATTCTGAAGAAAATGTCCTTGGTTTACTATTCAAAGATCATCCTCCAAGTGACAGTTCTAAAGCTACTCCTGAGTAGCTAGAGATGATAGAAGAAGTAGATCAGAATGTTAGAAATGGGGCAACCACTTTTGAGTTCCCCATTACTGACAATAATGCAATTGCAACTATGAAGAATATTTCTCCCTCAGCCTTTCCCAATTTTCATGGATCAATGGCAGAAGACCCAGACACCTTTCTATTTGAGTTTGACATTTTGTGTAGGAGTTATGATTATACTACTGATGCACATAAATTGAAGTTATTTCCTACTACACTCAAGGATGTAACCTTGAGATGGTTCATGTGATTGGGAAGAAATGTTGTAACTACGTGGGCACAAATGAAGGAGAAATTTCTCAATAAGTACTAGGATTATTGCAAACCAAGTAACAGAGGAGGTGATGAAATCTACAGAATGATGCAAAAAGAGGATAAACCATTGGAAGAATATTTGGAAATGTTCCTGTTCTACATTAAGAAGTTAAGGCACACCAGACTACCACCTGAATCTCTCAAATTACTCTTTTTGAAGGGACTCGATGATGAGTACATGGATGCTCTGAATCTGATAGGAGGAGGGGACATTTCAAAAACTAATTTTGCAGAAATCTGTGAAGCTTGCAAAAATTACTCAAGAGCTACTATGAAGAGGGTAAGAAGTGTAAGATCAAGAGGTGGATCAACTACCAAAACCATTGGGGACATATCTAAGTCAGATATTATCAACATGTTTAAAAACATGAAGTAGGAGATTGTCAATGACATAGTTAGTAAATTAGATGCTCTACATGCTAAAAAAGGAAGATGAAGAAGCAACAATCACAGAGTAATACCATGCATGCAGAAGAAATAAATTTGACTGTAGATGCAGATAATTAGCCAACATAGCTCAAGAAAGAGAGGCTTCACTTAAGTTTAAGATGTTGGAGATAGAGGATGGGTAAGTTTTCTACGTTGCTAAAAGAAAACCATGGCCACTGAGGTGAGGAGGTATGACATAAGACCCTATGCACTCATTTCAAAATTGGTCTAATAATCCATATATGCAGCCCCCACCTTGAGCTAACCCTCAAGGTTGGGCCCCATATCCTAACCAATATAAACAATAGTGGTAACCTTAATTCCAAGGCCAACCACAATAATAATGGAAACAACCTCCTCAATCATGGTAGTAGCCTTGGAGAGGAGGACATCAGTATAACAACCCACCTCCAAATTACGAACAATCTTATTAGCAACCTCCTTATCCATAGCAGCAAGCTCCTATGCTAAACCCCCAAGCAGGATCTCAACCAAAAGCTACCCAACTACCAGCTCAACCAATGCCTAACCCTAACAATAAAGTTTCTTAGCTAGCCTATTCCACTGAACCAACTCAATACCCTACCTATTATGTTGATGTCAAAAATATCCATCTTCACTTAGTAAGAGAACTTCCTCTACCAACTGGACCCACCATTACTGAAATTACAGAAGAAACACAATTGCTACATGCTCATCCACATCAAAGCCAGAAGGCATCGCATAGTGATTTGAAACAACCTGAGAAAAATTCTAGCAAGGGTAAAACATAGGGTGATGAGCCACCATTTCTTGAAAGGTTACAAGAAAAGAATATTGACCTCAAATAAGAATCGGATTATGATTTTTTCAACCAGCTGAAAGAAATTTGTGTCAAAATTCCATTGATTCAAGCTATTAAGGATGTGTCCATCTATTATAAATTGGTTAAATACCTATGCATAAAAAAATGAGGAAGGAAAAGGAAAGATCCAACTATTGTATAGGTCATTAGAAAACTAGCTGATATTATGCTTGGGTACTTAATTTTTCCCAAATACATATATCCAAGCATCCCTTTGGTAAATGTCACAATCGATGGCACAGTGATCAAGAACACTCTGATTAACTTGGGGGAAATAATAAATGTAATGACAAAATAAACTATGGATGATTTGAAGTTAGAGGGACTAAGACCAACAACCATAGTCTTGTAGCTTGCAAACAGATCAACAGTTAAACTTGAAGGAGTCTTGGAGGACGTAGTAGTGTGGTAGACTCTTGGGAGTACCCTGCTGATTTTATTAGTCTTCAGCCAAAAGCAATCTTGTGAGGATACCTTATCATCCTAGGAAGACCATGGTTGGAAATTGCTTATGCATTCATAGGATGTGGATCTAGTAAAATGATTATCTCTAATGGAAGTGGCACCAAAAATATCATGCTTTACCCCCTGCACAACAGTTCAATGAAGAATACAAAACCATTTTGATTGAAGAGCCAGAAGAAGATAAAATCGCAGTTCAATAACTCATGATGTTGGAGAAGTCATGAAAAATTGAAGGACAAGAAGAGAATGTTGTTCTTTATAACATCTTGCAAAATAATTATGGAATGAATGAAGAAGTATATTGAAAATTACGGTGTATAAGTTGTCTTGAGAATCAAATCCTGCCGCAAAAAAGCACTATGAACATTTAGGGTAAGAATTACATCCTCCACCAACTTCTTCCACATGATTTTATATTGAATTATATAAGTAGTGATATATGCTCCATGACTGATCTCTCTAAGCAAGTGCAAATTACTCTAGGCAAGCCACTTAATGTGAACAAAACACTGAACATGTAGCAAGAGAAGATGTTAATTACTCTTCTACATAAACAAAATAAAATGTTTGTGTGGGACTATGGAGACATGCATGGGATCCATACTAAGCTTTGTAAACACAATATATACATTGAAGACAATTGCAAGCCAATAAGACAACCAAAAAGAAGAATGAACCCAACAGTGAGGGATATAGTGAAAGAAGAATTTAAAAAATTATTGGATGCCTGATTCATATATCCAATTTCTGACATTCAATGGGTGTCACCCCTTGTTATTATACCTAATAAGAATGGTAAATTGAGGATATTCGTGGACTATAGGGAGCTGAATAAAACAACAAAAAGGATCATTTTCCACTTCCTTTCATTGATCAGGTACTTGACACTCTTACTGGCAAGAAATAGTTTTCTTTCCTTGATGGATACAATGGATACAACCAAATACAGATTCCGTCAAAGGACCAGGACAAGACCACATTCACATGCCCACGGGGAACATTTGCATACTTTGTTCTTCCCTTTGGTTTTTGTAATGCACCTGCTACATTTCAGAGAGTAGTTCTGAGCATCTTCTTAGATCTAACCAATGACTACATGGAGGTATAAATGGATGATTTTACAGTATATGGTAGTAATTTTGATGAAGCAATGAAGAATATAGAAAAATTTCTCAAGAGATGCAAGGAGCATAACATTTCCTTAAGCAATGAAAAATGCTATATGATGATGTCAGAAGGAATAGTGTTGGGGCATTATCTATCAATTGTTGGAATTTAGGTAGATCCAACAAAAATATTTGTGATTATAAATCTGCCAACACCAAAGAATCATACATATGTGAGGAGCTTCTTAGGCCATGTTGGATATTATAGAATATTATACATGATTTTAGTAAGATTTTAGCACCATTATTTTTCCTACTGGGAAAGGATGTTACCTTTGAAAGTACTGAGAAATGTGAGGTTGCATTCCATACTTTGAAGTAAATGTTGACTTCTGTACCTATATTAAGAGGACTAGATTGGAGTTTTCCATTTCATATTCATATTGATGCCTCAGATCACGCCATTGGAGATGTTTTTGGACAAAAGGATGGAATTATAAACTACTCAATCTACTATGTCAGTAAGAACATGCAACGCGCTAAAATTAACTATACAATCATAGAGAAAGAGTTTTTAGCAATTGTGTATGCCATTAAAAAATTTTAGACACTACATCACAAGCTACCCAGTATTTGTTCACATTGACCACACTGCAATCAAATACTTGATAAACAAACCAGTTGTAAGTAGCAGAATAATTAGATGGTTGCTACTCTTTTAAGAGTTTGATTTCATCGTTGTGGATAATCCTGGTAAGGAAAATTTTGTAGCTGAATTTATTTCAAGAATGGAGAGTAATAATGAAGAACAAGTAGGGGATGACTCTTTCCCAGATGAGAACATGTTTTCGATTTCCACTAAGACACCTTGGTATGTTGATATGGATAATTATTTGGTCTAAGGTAAGACCCCTCCACACTATTTATATTCTAAAAAAGAAATACATTGTTGAGAAATTTGTGAATTTTTCTTGGATAAATGGTTTTCTATTTCACACATGACAGGATAATGTTATGAGGAGATGCATAGATGATAAGGAAATTTATGATGTCCTCAAAGCCTGCCATAGTGAACCATGTGGAGGACACTTTTCATAAAAAATAACATCACAGAAAGTATTAACAAATGGTTATTACTAGCATACACTACATAAGGATGTAACATTATATACCAGGAGGTGTGATAAATGCCAGAGAATGGGTAAGCCTACCAAGTTAGATGAGAATGCCATTACACCCTTATATAGTATTATAACTATTTAACAAATGGGGTTTGGACTTCATTGGTCCAATAGATCCTAAATCTCATCAGAAAGAGTACCTTTTGGTGTGCACAAATCACCTCACAAAATGGATAGAAGTGAAAGCATTACCAAATCAAAAGAGTGAGAGAGTCACCAAATTCTTATATGACCACACCTTCACAAGGTATGGAGTACCAAGAGAAATTGTTACTGATCAAGGTACAAACTTTACTCCTGAAGTTATTTCTAATATAGCTAAGAAATACAAAATCAGACATATGAAGTCTACACCTTATCATCCCCATTCTAATGTCCAATTCGATGTGACAAACAGGGAAATAGAAGCTATCTTGAAAAAAAAATATTGCACTCAACCGGAAAGATTGGGCAGATAGACTTCTAGAGGTAGTTTGGGCATTCAACATAACTTGGAAGACAACAAAATGTTTCACACCTTTCGAGATTTTGTATGGTAAGACTGTTGTTCTCCCTATTAAATTTGAGCATAAGACACTAAGGACTACACTTGAACTAGACATAGATTTGTCTAAAGCTCAAAGGTAGAGGATTCTCCACTTCAATGAGCTTGATGAAATGAGGAGACAAGTTGTGCATAATATAGAGGTGGTATAAAATAAAAGTGTTAAATGGCATGATAGATTCATAAAAACAAGAAAATTTGAATAAGGTGATTGGGATTTCTTATTTGACTCCAAATACAAAGACCATATGGGAAAACATAGGACAAGGTGGCTAAGTCCATATGAAATTGAGAAAATATTTCCCAATGGATCTCTAAAACTCACCACCATAGATATTGTGAGATTCAAATTACTGGTGAATGGTCATAGGTTGAGGTTGTATAAAAATCCAATTGACAAGAGCACCTTTATGTAGCAGTTCAGAGGAGGTCAAATCAGGATGGATATGAGAGCATCAGAGTTAAGGTCAGAAGTTGAACCTGTTAGTTCATTTTTTGAAGTTGTGGAAGAATGATATGTTCAATGGCCTTAGTATATTTAGCTTGATGAATACTCAAAGGGTAAATTAAAGTGATGTGATCATCCTTCTTAGTGATTAGTAACACTCAACTAACATGTTTTTTTTTCTTAGAATTTTGTTTTGCAGGATTTAATGTATTTGTTGCAAAAAGTGCATGATATTTGACAAAAGGATATGGTGGAAAAACTAAATGTCCACTTATAGAAGCATGTATAAAATCTCTTCTTTGTTTTCCTGTTGGCAGAACTTATGATTGCATGAAGGAAATAAGGAAAAATATGAGAGAGCTAGTGGTGATGAAGATGACTGGCACTAGAACGAGTCAGTATTCCCTCTTCGTGAATTATTTGATTTCAGTAAGGAGCCTACAGTATGAATTCCACATATGCTTGCAGCAACAACATCCACACCATTGAGATGCCTCAACATGCAACATCATGATAATTCAACATGCAGCAAAAGGTGCAAATCATAACAATGCACATGTCATCATCATTTGACACATTTCTTGAGATAAATGCACTCATTTCACTTTAATAAAGTATTGATAGAATGATTATATTTAATTAATGTTTGTGCCATGTCATAAATGTATTTTAAAATCTATTATATGCTGCCACCTTTCACCTTATGATCTATCACTCCATGTCACCCCACTTTGTCACACAACCTCACCTCACACATTTGTAGCCCTCAAATCAAATAAATGCATTCCTTTTTGCATTATGTGTGATTCAGTCACTGAATTCGAAACACAAGTACTTTAAACTTTTCTCCTTACTTGAGTGCTTACATCATTGCTACAAACTATGTGATTTTTCCTCTTGGAGATAAAACAATTTTTAGAATTCAAAATGGGAGGGGATCTAATTCACTATGAGATGAAAGACCATTCAAAACTCCACATCCAATCATAGATACTTCAGTATTTTCAAACATGTGAATGGATGAAGTATATCAATAAGTTTCAGGGTTTCAATGAATCCACGGTGACAAAATTTTCTGCCACATTCAAGGATGGAGAGGATACTATCAAGGGTCTAGTAGATAAGGTAGATGACAATATTCTAGTTGCAGTAACCAGGTTTCCTATAGAAGGTGAGATTTTCCCTAAGAAGGCAAACCTAGAAAAATCTCAACATGAATTTGGTGATACAGAAAATAAATTTGTGACTGATAGACAAGGTACAATCTGTACTTCTCTGAAACCATTTTGGGTTGATGTTTCCAATTAAATTATCAAATAATTTACTCCCGAGGGTAGATACTCCAGGTTGAATACTATCCATTTCAATTTGCTCAATCATTTAAAGAATGGTAAACATGTTAATACTCCCAATTTCTTAAATGAAAGCTTGAAAAGAATGAGTAGAGAGTCACAGAGGGGAAGGTCATCTTTGTCTCACCATTGTCTTATAACTTTTCTTATAAAAAATACACTGGAAAGGGAACACCCTGCATTGAAATGGGAAGAATTTTCAAGGGTCAAAAAAATTGACGAGTTATTACAAAAAGGGAATAAAAGATGAAGAAGCATAGGTAGTCCCTCCAAACCTTCATATGAACCCATAACTTCCACCTCTAATCCTACATGTACCCATGTTTTTGAGAAACCACCATCTCTAGATAAAAACCCTCGGCCATTTCTCTTGAGAGGTTCTTGTTGTAAAAATGCTCCTTGGAATATCTACACCTGAATCATCTTCATCCAAGGGAAAAATAAATTCTTCCAGCACAATCCCTAAGATGCCTAAACAATCACATAGGCTACGTACCAAAAATCCCAAAACCTCAAAGCATATGAAACCTATCAAAATCACACTTGAAAATGATGTAGAAGATGTTGAAATAGACATTGAAAAGGGTGGTGCTGAAGCTACATGTGATAAAAAAGACTTGGAGGACACCATGAAGGATATGGATAAGAATACAGGGGTAAAATGTGGTGAAAAACCTTCAAGAAGGCCCTACTAAACATATTAAAGTTCAAGAAAAGGCAATTCATGTTGTGGAAACCCATGAAAAACATAAAGGAGATGGATTGATAGAGGAAACTAAAGATACAACACATGACCATGTAGTGCCTGAACCACAGATTGCCGGAACGGAAAATATTGTTCCTAAACTTGAAATAGAAATTGGGGAAGATTTGCCCCATAATATTGAAGAGAATATAAAAAATATTTTTCATGAACTTGAAATGGAACTCCAAATTGAGTAGATTGGGAAGGCATAGGGGAATGCCTCTACAGTTTATGAGGATACAATTCAAATCATATTAGATCCTTCTTCCCCATTATTTCCACACACTAGCCTATAACCATAGGTTATTGTCAGAGAATTTTTCAAAGAACCTGCGAAACAAACTTGTTGAAACATGGCCACTCAAATAACCTTGTTAGATTACTGGGTGTAGCAATTTGAAAACTATGTCAATAGATTGTTAGGAAAGTGGGAGAGAGAAAGGGAAGAATTAATCTTCCAACATCAGTAGGACCTTGCAATAAAGGATAGACAAATCAAGGCCAAATACTAGGAGATTGAGAGAATCAAGAAAAGGTAGGAAGATAAAATACATGTAACTAACAACATGCGTAAATGTAGCCCACCTTCCAACATCTATGCCATCTTATTAAAGGAACAAATGCTACACTTGAAGCTCACTTATATTAACTCAAACATTTGGTTCGATATGAGTGGATCCAAAAGTTTCTTCAGAATTTACCTACAAATTCCTTATCAGATTTAATTGCTATTATGTGAATTATATATGCACAATTATTCCTTAGAATATGACAGGGACTAGATCCCAATACTTTACATAGGAGATGTTCAAATTAAGGCCATGTCTTCTTACTTTAATAATTAGATGTACAAAGAGAAGAAGATGGTTGAGTACAAGCACTGATATAAAGTGAAACCATTAATGATAAGGGGTGAAGCTCCAAATACAAAGGCCATAATTGAGGAGTGTGGAAAATACATGAAAAACACAGACATCAAACAGAGAGTATATCAGATGAGGAATGAGGCTCATGAAGAAGCTAGGAACCACATCAAATTTAACTCACGTGAAATAACATATGCTTGCAGGATGCACTGACAAATGATGTCCCTTGAGTTGCAAAGGAAAGAGGTGCATTCTTATCATAACATTATTCCCAATTTCAAGAGGATCAATACATATATTGAAATTAGTAACAGATGTGGTAAATCTTGGTTTCCAATTGGCTATTATCCACCAATCTTCCACTATCCTATACCACATTGGTGTGGTGATATTCAATTGAATGATGACATATATGACATGATCATGGAAAGGTACATAAATAATGCAGGGTACTTCTTCACTGAACCAGAGGGAACATATACACCAATGGATTTCAGGTGCCTGGGTAGAATTATTAAAGAAGACCCTAAGCCCACAAAGGAACCTAAGGAAACTTGAATGAGGTCATTCAAGAAGTTAAGTCTAGGGATGTGATGAGTTGTTTTGTTTCCTTGTTGAAACACCTCATCTGTTGTATTCTATTTAGCCATTTGTACCCTTGAAATTTTATTTCCCAGTGATATTGCTGAACATTTCCATTATGACTTGAACTCATGGCATAAATATTAGTTAATATAATTATCAATAAGGTTTACTTTATTTTCAGTATTGTGATTATGCATTTATTCTTTTGATTGCAAGATGATGTTAAATGATGCTTTGTATAAATTCCATCCTTGTTTGTAAGGAAGTTGTTATATGCAACAGCTAACATGTAGCAAAGGAAGTAATTCACAGTGATGAGGTCATCCAAAACAATTGACATGCAACCAAAGGGACTCGTCTACAACAGAGCATGTCAACCAAAGTAATTCACATACATATATGAAGTTACGATTATGAGGAGCTTGCACAACATGGAAACTGCACCTAATCGCACATGTGTTGATAGAAGAAGCAATTATGTAATGAGGAGAAAACTCAACGTCATCACCTGATTATGAATTACAACTCAAACAAAGAACTAATTAATTTAACTCATAATTTAATAAGTGCTTGATTGAATGATTGGTTAGTTAAGTTATGTGATTGTATGATAAAATCTAGTAAATAGTTTTGTTGCATGCAAATTTCTGGATTGTTTGGTTAAGATATTTTTACTTAATCAACCTAGAAATCCTAGTAGGACTCTATCTCTTCATGCCTCTTCTATAATGAAAGATATAAAAAGGAAATATTAATGTTGTGGAAGGATATATATATATATATATAAAGATACATAGATAGATCGATCCATAGATAGAGCATTTGCTGTATTTTCCACTTGTAATCTTCATTCCGATGAAATAAGAATCTGAGTTCTATTAATTTTTTGTAGACACATGCCTTGGGAGGGATTATCACCCAAGGTATGGCCCACTTGTAGTTTGCTAACCCTATCCTTTTGTTTGTTATTTTCATTTATTTTGTGATTAGATTAGCAACAATTTATTCCTTCATCTATGTTATGTTTTTTTTTGCTTTGCCATTAGCCATAGTATTTGTTTTCAGTTTTAAATTAGTTTATTTCCAGCATTATTATTTCCTAATTATAGTGACAAAAATTTACCTTTATACCTCTCAAACATCTATAATTGTGCATACAACACTAGAAATATTAAAATTTTATGTCCCTAGGTATGATAATTAAATGATTGTAGATTGATGAAAAACATATTAATTGTTGCAAGTTAATTTTCAATATTGAAAGTTTACATCCCCAGCTCATTTATATAGCCGCCCTTGAATGCCATATCCACGACTCTCTGAAATGTGGTACTTGCATTTGACAAAGCGAAGGTAATATTATCATATGCATGTGTTCCCCACTTGGTTGTAAATGTGGTCTTATGTTGATCCTCTTTTATAACCCTAATTTGATTAAAACCTGAATATCCATCTAGTAGAGAGAACCTTTCAACTACTGCTATTGTATACAAAATTTGTTCCATATAGGGAAAATGATAATGATCTTGTAAGGAGGCTCTGTTCAATTCCCTAAAATCCACACACAACCTAATTTCTCTAATTTTCTTCCTAATGTGGACCAAGTTAGCCACCCATGAGGAGTACTTAATGGGAAATATAATTTTTGCCTCAATGAGTTTTGTTAACTCTTTTCTTGCGAGGGGATCAATTTTGGGATTGATAGACATTTTTTTCTATTAGTGTAGGATTTATTTTCCTCACTTGATTTATATTATCCTATTCAAGATATTCCACCTCACTTAGAGTTTCCCTACACTTATGGGATATTCTTTCTTAGGTGTACACTTGACTACACTATTATATGTATTGGTTACCACTTGACTACACCACTCTAGGTGTTGGTTACCACTATTCTAGGTGTAGATTGCCATGATTTAAGGAGGAGGTTATGCATTCACCTCTTATATGTACATCTCTTGCATTATTCTATTTGATTGGATTGAGTTGGATCTATTTCTATGTTATTATCTCTCTTGTATCTTATTAATTTGTAGTATTGTACGCTTGCATTGTTTTGTCTTAGAATAATTCACATCTCGCATCATTAACCTATGCATTCTTTGAACCGAAAAATCCATGACACTTCTCCGATATGGCATCAGAGTCATGCTAGTATTAAGCTTGTTTGGTTATTATTATACAAGTTTATTTTCATTTGAGGTCATTATTTGCAAGTATTTGGGTGTTATTTGGTGCTAGTTTTGCTTGGTTTGTGGGTATATAGCCCATTTGAAGGATTATGAGGTTTACAGGCCTGCATAATGCATATACAGTTATAGAGATTGCATTTCGCAGGACCTAATGTTGTGGGATCCATAGAAGATTTATCTAGATCTAGGTGTTTTTAGACCTATGAAGGGTGTTTTCACCTATGGTAGTGCTTTATATGCATTTTAGACTTGAAAAGGGAGTTTTTCCTGATCAAGAGGCATTTAAAGACCTGCAACTGAGTTTCCAATGTTAGAATAGAAAAATGGCTAAGTATAAAGAGTGCACAGGAAACTGAGGTGCACAAGTGGGGTATGTGTACGTGCTCAAGGACAAGTAAAAAGGCATATAGAAGGCTCGCGCCCAGGAAGATAGAACTCAATACTTAGCCAATTTTGTGGTTACTTGATAAAAATAGAAAATCAAGGTTGAGTGTGGCTCAAGCAAAGGGGAAAATCAAGGAGACTTAGTGACCAAGGAAAGTCTATTTTTGGATAAAGAACATGCAAAATGAAGACAAAGATTCATGGATGGATCAGGATATTAATAGGATTAAAGAAAGTTCTATTTATAGGATAATCTATTATTAGCTCCATTGCAAAAGCATGCAATTGTTAACGCACAACTATTTTGAGCACACCTATTATTAGGAAAGTGCATGGGAGGTGAAGGGAAATTCCCCACCCCTATATATACTTATAGTGTACTTCATGGTTGTATGGTACATTGTCTGAGAGACTATGTGTGTAAGAACAAATCCATGATGTACTAATGTTATATTGTTCTAATGTATTAGTGTACATGACTCTGTGTTTACTATCGAAAGGTTATGTATTCAGATTTTTTATGTAATACTTTGCTATAATGGATTATGGAGGATGGGTTATGCTAATTGATGTGTCTGAATATGGTGAATACATGGTGCAATTGATCGTAGTTGTTATCCGATCTGTTATGTTTCCTTATTACATGTGTTTCCATTATAAGCACATGATATGGTGTTTGTAATGATTTTCACTTAAATGTATGCTTTGATATTGGTTATTATGAATATGTATTCTAACATCTTAACAACCAAGCACAAAGGAGGGACCTGGTAGCTTTGTGTGATTTAGGTGATCATTCAGATATGTTTGAATGAAGTGCCAACATGCGTAAGTAGTTAAGTGGAAATTAAAGACTACATTTTGGTTCCATTTCGAGGCCTCTTTTAAAAATGTCTACAAGGATGTTGCATACACATGGTGTATTTATTGAATCTTGAGAGAATTGAAAGTTGGGTAGAAGATGAACAAGATAAGTTGGCACAGAGATATAGTACTAGACTTGATTTCAATGCATGATAGTGGGTGGAAGATAACATTTATCATGATCTCTATGAGATATTATTTAGCTTATTTCCAGTAGAATTATATGAGTGGCTAGTACATCACATGCACTAGGGAAGTGTTGGGGTCCTAGAATGAAGCTTTAGATGTAGGAAGATTACCATAATTTGTTTGATGCTGATGTGGAGTGCACTAGAGTTGTAGATTTTTGGTGGGCCGATGTGTTGTATAATTATACATTGGAGTACGTTATTCTACTTATATGTGCCTAGAGGAAGATGAATTCATAGTCTTACATGATCCTAAAGTATTGTATTTTCATGTTATCCCCCTCGACAATTAAGATCTTGATCATATAACTAGATTTAGAGAGCCTCCCTGTGGCATATAGAAGAAAGACGTCCTAGCATTAGATAAACTTAGATTTAATGAAGCACGGGAGAGGGAAATGGCATGTGCACGAGACATTGGGGAGTCAGTCAAGTTGAGGGGAATGATGGCTCATGAAGGTTTTAAAGTTCTCATGGAAGATGAGGAGACGCAACATTAGGTACTCCCTACTTTGGGTAAGCGTAATAGAGAGTCACCTTCAACTTTAGATGATAGCACATCATAGGAAAGGACAAGGTTCGCGGGCATGCATCTAATCCCACCTAGCCACCTATCCCTTATGCTTGGTGTTCCAAATCCAAAGGTAGTCATTGAGAAGCAAGCTAGTGCAGGTAGAAAAATAGAGATATGTAGATATAATTTTGTGTTAGATTCAGAAGTACATCATACAACACATACACCTATGGAAATTCAGTAGGCACCATTATTTGGAAGTACATTTGGAGGGTATTCTTAGGCACATCAATAGGTCAGAGAGTGTGGGTACAAAAACCGTTGGAAGATCTTCTATGAGTTATGTGACCATGAAGACCATGGATGTCCAGTTTAGTATTAAAACTGGGAGACATGGGATTACGTCAATTGGTCTGTAGCCTACAACAGGGGGCGTGGGAGGATCAAGATGATTAGGTGGATCAGGAGGAGGAAATACTAGTGGAAGTTCTAGTTTTGGATCTAGTGGAAAAGGTCCACACCCACATCAACCACCCCAATAACCTCTATAACCATAAAAAAACACCTCAGGTCTTCTTTGAGATGTCTCTCCACTTGTCAGAGTATAGAGGTATTGAAGATGCAATAGAATATATGCATAAGTGTGAACTACTATGGTGCACTAAAGGAATTACAACTTCAGATAGGAAGGAAAGTCAATTTTCCACTACTCTTCAAGGGTGCACACATAGATGGTACATGAAGTATGATCCACATCATATTATGGTCGATTATAATGTTTTGTGCATTGCATTTCTGGTAGAGTTTCACATTCCATAGTTTGAGTAGTAGAGAATCAACGTGCTGAAGGATATCTAGCAAGGTTTATTTGAAAGCCTAAGGGAATATGATGCATATTTTAAGAAATTTCCATAAAAATTGTCTTATGACATTCATCAAAGTCATCATGCACAGTGGTTTGTTGGAGGATTGTTGACTCCATTCTATATATCTCTATCTCATAAGACATATATTGATCCATGTGAGGCTTTAGAATAATCCCTACAAACTGAGGCGGGTTGGAAGTGTTGATACTGGAGTGAGCCCATTCTTAGAGGCAGAAATCACAGCCATGGTAAAGAAGTTAGATAAATTTTCTACCAATTCAGCTCATGAGATGCATAGTGGTATATGGTGCACTGATTGTGAGGATGAAGGACATACTAAGGATAGTTGCCCACACAATTCAGTACGAGTGTTGTTGCTGGATTGTGAAAATTTTCCCCTAAACCATGATGTTTGAGATTGTCCTCTATTACAGTGCATGATTTAGAAGAAGGTGTCTATGTATCATAAAATTTGCAAGTCCCATACTCACGACACCATTGAATGGAGACTGATTGATCATATCCATGAAGCCATTAAGAGAGGAGTGTGCCAAACTAGTGTGGCAAGTGGATCGAAGGAGCAGGAAGGAAAAAATAATGAAGAGTGCAACAATGTGGATAATAGAAATGGAGGCTTTTAGGGAGGATATTGAGGTTTTGGTTACAAGGGTGGTAGAGGTAAATTCATGCGAGGAACTTATTACACTTGTGGATCTCTTGAAGGAGAATGAAGGAAAAAATAATTAAGGGTGAAACAATGTGGATAATAGAAATAGAGGCTTCTGGGGAGGATATTGAGGTCGTGGTTATGGGGGTGGTAGTGGTAGATTCACACGAGGAACTACTATACTTGTGGATCTCTTGATCATTATCAACGTGATTTCCCTCATAATACAACTTGCTCATGGTGTGGGAAGCATCACAAGTTAGAGGAATGCCTGATATCTGTATGAACATATGAGTAAGAAGAAGAAGCATGAGGGCATGGGAATTATTAAGGTATAATGCATTATTTCTGATTAGTAGATGCCTAAGAAGACACCTGATCCTGATTTACTGAAATGGTGATGGTTACCACATGCATTGAGGCTGTGTACACATGTGAGCCTATGAAGTTTAAGCCACTCATTATGAGGGAAGAGGTGATATATGCTAAGTATCCAGATGCTACGCATCAGAAGGAAGTCTACCAAGAAACCATGGGGGTCATCAGGGAGATTTAGGGATAAATATAGTGCTTGAAAGAGGAGGCATATAAGAGGGAATGCATAAATAATGTTGAGCTCCCACAAAAGGATTTATATGACCTAAAGGATATGTTTAGGATGTTTTTCAATAGGAGAACATAGTTCCTTTACTAAGCGGAATGTCTACGAAAAAAGGTACCACGCTTTAGAGTTAAGTGCGAGAGACAAATACTTCACAAAAATATACAACCTTAGAATCATGAATTTGACAAAGAGATTGCACTTTATGCAGTAATTGATGGGTGGTTGGTATGCAATATTCTAACTGATATAGATACAAAAGTGAATGTGTTGACTCTGAAAGCATGGAATTATATGGGTAGACCAACATTAGAAACATCTTCAAATGTGTTATATATGGTGAACAAAACTAGGGCTATTCCTATTTAGGTACTGAAGGATGCAACCATTAACATATAGGGATCCAAGTTTACTGGGGACTTTAAGGTATTCAATCTTGCAGAAGTAGACAACTTTCCAACATTAATTAGATGACCCTAGTATTATGCAATAACAATGCATATCTATGTTTTAATAAATGGTACATCAGCTTTGAGAATGAAGAAGAGCGTGTGATTATACCTTGTAGGATAAGAAGAAAAGCCTTATGTTGAGCCTTTGAGTGAATAAGAACTTAATAGAATTTATGCTCATACAGTACGTCATCCATAAAATGTAGAACCATCCAAGGAAGGCATCCTTCAATGGGAAGACACGTAGTCTATAAGTAACACTACTAGTGTTGTTTGTGATAACTGGGCTCATGGAACGTATGATATGGTCTGGTGCGAAGTTAAAGTAAGAGTCAACAAAATGATTAGGACACGTATGTTGAGGTGGTTAGGATCAATTCAAGTACCAAGGTATACTGGTGAAGGGAACCCCAATACATTCACGTACACCATAGAGACTCAGTGACATAATGAAGGGGATAGAAGAAACATGTTAGTTTATACTTTGTGTGGGACCACATCATGATGAATGGAAAACACATAGAGATGGAATTTTAGAATAGAAAGAAGTGTGAACTCACCTTTTCTACTAGGTTTACTTAGATTAATGTACCTACACAAACATGCAAGTTTGATGTGAATTTTACTACCTCATTTCATGTCCATGAGTGTGAGAGATCATGGGAATAGGGAAAGGAGGCCTTACCCCCATCACTTTGGGTACATAAGCTCTACTCCACACTACGTGGCAGCACACGTGCATGGTATTTTCATGTTGATTTAAAACAAGAAACAAAAAATTGGCAGGAGATGACTATAGGTATGATCTAAACTTTTGTTTAGTTTTCTACTAAGCCTCCATTCCATGAAGCATTGCAGATCATGAATCTCATCACTTTGGGAGATATCGTGAAGGTCGAAGAGCTCATCCTGGAGTTATTTGGGGAGCTTGATTTTAAGGTACACCTTAACCTTGAGGAGATAGAAGTACAACTGGGATGCACCTAAAAGGAAAATTAAAATGGAAAATTGGTATACATGATCGATGATGAGGAAGTTGATAACCTAGATGTTAGCCACACTGAAGGTGCACATGAGGTGATGGACACTGCATATGAGAAGTCATAGATGTACCATGCTCCGATGAAGACAAAAAGGGTTAAAATTGGTACTGAGGCCAAGCCTAAGGATGCCATTTAACGATAATTATTTGTTAGATAAATAAGTATCGAAGATTATTGAGCTCTTGCACGAATTCCAGGACTTATTCCCACATATCTATCATGAGCTAAAGGGATTACATCCCTCTTTAGGAGAAATGAAGATCAAGCTGAAAGAAGGTGCACACCTGGTTAGGAAGAGGCCTTATAGGATGAATCATAATTTGCGCATGAAGGTAAAGGAGGAAATTGATAAGATGCTCAAGTATGGCATAATTGAGCCTATTGAAGAATCTAAATGGGTTAGCCCCATGATTATAAGCATCAATATGGATGGGAGGATAAGTATTTTTGAGGACTATAGAGAACTCAATGCTTCAGGTGTAATAGATCCTTTTCCCACCTCATTCATAGAAGAAATCCTTGAAGGAGTTGTTGAACACAAAATGTATTCTTTCACAGATGGATTTTCAGGGTTATCACCAGGTGCACATTATGAAATAAGATCAAGAGAAGACAACTTTCACCACTTAATGAGGAATTTTTTCATATATAGTTATGCCCTTTGGATTTAAAAATACGTTACCAGTGTTCTTACACATTGTTGTGCAGACATTTCCATATTTTATTCATAAATTCATGTAGATATATTTGGATCACTGGACAATATATTTCTTTGTCAAGGATCATTGTGATAATTTTAAGGCATATGTTTGAGAGGTGTAGGCAGTTAAGCATCTTTCTCAACATTAAAAAGTGTCATATTTTCACAACACCTTTTAGCACTTTACTTGCACACATCATTTGTAAGGAAGGATTATTAGTGGATCCGAGCCAAGATAGCTATGATCTTGGGTTTGGAAAGATCCTATCAATCAAAGAGATGTGCATGTAGATCTCTATGGGGCACACATGGTTATTATAGGAATTTTATTAAAGGCTATGCAAATATTGAAGCTTCCTTTGGAAGAATTGTCTCAAGGCTAAAGGGAAATTTTATTGGGGTGAGGCATGCAACAACAGGAGTTTTCAAAACATTGAAGGAGAGGCTCACCACTGCACCTATTTTTTGCACTTTCCTTCATGGGGCAAACCTTTTCATGTTCATGTTGATGCCTCTTGTATGGTGATTAGACACAGTGTTAGGGAATCTAGGAGAAGGAATAGTGGATCATCCCATTTTCTTTGCAAATAGGAAGTTGACACCCACAGAGCAGAATTACACAACTACTGAGCGTGAAGATTTATCCATGATCTACATGTTACACAAGTTTAGACATTAATTATTGGAAACCCCATTTATTTTCTATACAAATCATATGGTGCTCAAGTATTTAATCCAAAAAAATGTTTTGCAAGGGCGCATATACATATCAATACTTATGTTTCAGGAGTTTGATTTCATAGTTGTTGTGAAACCAAGTAAGAGAAATTCAGGGCCTGATCATTTATTAAGGATCAATTTTGGAAAGGATGCGTAGAGCATTGAATATACTATGTCAGGTGTATAGTCATTCAGGTTAAACCACACCCATAGACTTGGAGGATATTACAGTGTTTTTACGTAGTGTCGAGGAACTTGAACATATGAAGACATTGGAGAAAAATAAGTTTGTTATACGCATAGTGCCTTATCTATTGATTGGTGGATATTTATACAAGTTGGGCCATGATGAAATTTTACATCGTTGTGTTCTGGAGCATGAGCACGAGGCCATTATAGAAGAGGCTCATGGTGGAATAACAAAAGGGCATTACCCTAGTGATACTACAACACATAAAATTATAATGGCTAGACTTTGTTGGGAAAATTTTTACAAGGATACTAAGGAATATGTAAAAGCATGTGATCATTGTCAGTGCCTTGAGAATCCTGGCCATAGAGATGAGATGTCGTTGTGGCCTATTGCAAGCACAAAGCCTTTTGAAAATGGGCTATTGACTTTGTAGGTCCTATTTCACCACTCACACGTAGGACTGGTGCATGTTACATTATTACGTGCACATAATATCTGACAAGGTCAGAAAAAATACCACCTACAAAGGATTGTAGAGCATCCACAACAACAAGGTTCTTACGGGAAAATATTATTAGCAAGTTGTTGTCCAATTTCACTACCCTGGTGAAATTGGACAATGAGAAAGCTTGTGTTGTGACATTTGGTTAATAAGTCCACTTGGTAAGGAATGAAAAATATAGAAATTTTTCTAGGAGCATCTTTGATCACTGCATAGGCCCACGTGAGCACAATGAATCCCAAAACACATAGATTTTGGAAGGGTTGCATTTTGGGTCCGGAAGGAGCTAGTCAGGTATGACTGATTTGTTTTAAGAGAAGAGATCTCATTAATTTGTACACCGAGCTCATTTGAATAAGATTGAGCTATCCTAAGAAATTCGAGTTGTTTATGACGTGCACCATGCACTAAGCTATATGTTCCCCTGGGAATCTGTTTATGAAGCAAGTGGAGTTAGCATTGTATTGGAGTTAAGCTCCCTGTTGCAAATACAAAGCCCATACAATATCACATAGAGCTGGTAATTTCCTTGTTGAAGTGAGATAACAATGAGTTCATGATAATGCAAAAATACACAACCCAAACCGATCAAGTGCAGAAATGGTAGATGATCTTGTTTTCCGCGATCATGGTGGCATACATATTAGACCAAGCTATTCAATATTAGGAGCTCAAGTTTAGACTGGGAAAGTTGATTAGGAAAAAAGGGGTCGCCAAACACTCATTCCCTAACCAAGCTATTTCAAAGGAATGCTACTAAAGCATGGCGACACACTAAGGAGACCTGATGTAATGTTGTCAGGGTCAGCCGAGTAGCACTAGCGAGCTCATTTTGGGTTGTGCAGAGGCCCTTGGCGAGACATTTAGTAGGGGACTTGGGTGAGTTTTAGCCTTTAAGTCGAGCCGAGCTAATCAGAAGGGAAGCGAGTGATAATTCATGCACAATAAACTAAATTGAGGTTCCTCGTATGCTGAGAACTGGGGAGTCATTTTTCAATACCAAGCTCACATGATATGAAGACCGAGGTGTTTCAAAGGCTTGGCTAAATAACGAGAGTTCGCAAAATTTCATGAAGGCAGGATAATACAATGCAAAGAGTTAGAGCTTGGCTCGACAAGCCATGGTTTGGGTTCACGGATAAGCATTGCGACAATAGTGGGTTTGAGGGGCCCGAATGTCCCACAAGCCACTTGTGTGCAAAAATGCCGAAATAGTCACAGGAGAAACGAGTTACAGCTAAGTCGGAGAAATAGATCACGGGTGGTCTGACCCAGTTTATCCGCGAGTGCATTCAAAACCCGAAGCACCCACATAAAATGTAAGGCAGAGAATATTGGCCCAAACGGCATGGGACATGCTGGCCCAAAAGGGCCGAAATGGCCACATAGAAAGGTGTGCGGGAAGTGACTCGGTCAATAGTGGAGTGGGATAGTTATGCGAGTGCGGAGGATATTCGATGCCTGTGTTGCGGGTAAAGCAGGTTTGAGCGGCTCCAATGGTTCGAGAATCGGGATGTGTTGAGGAAGGTTCGCCGCATCGGGTATAAACCCACATTAAAGGGAGGACTCACCAGCGTGATGCCCCATTGGAAATTTAGGGCTTTTAGACACTACGATGGTGCCAGTGCAATGCACATGGAGATCTGATTCAGGAGCTAAAAGGTGAGGCCGCAATGCAGTAGAAAGTTGACCCTATGCATATGAGCTAGGGCTTATAAGGGAGTGGGTTAGTTGATGCATGGAGATGGAAAATAGGATTGCTATGTAAATAAGACTAGCCTGACATTCAAGGAAATACCAAATGGGTAAACAAAGGAGCCAGTTCTGTCGAGCTGGCAATAAACATTTAAAAACAACATCAACCTCCCCCCTTCAACGTAAAGTGGTGTGAATCAATAGTGGCTCCCAGGCCACATTTTCAAATTCCCAAGACATTTTAATGATGTGAAACATTAGAAGGAGAAGAAAAATATTTAAAAATGATATTTCCAGTAGATATTTAATTCATAGTCCCGTGCAATACAAGAGAATCTTAGCAATCTCAAAACAACTCCCTCTGCTCATAAAATCATAACTTGAGCAATTCTCAAAGGAATCACGCAAAATTGGTCTTTTTGGAACCATGATTCTGATATCCATGCACATATTTCAAGAAATTACATAATTGATGAAGTTTTGGAGGAGAATTTTATAGAAAACGAACCCATTTCAGTTTGGTTGTTGGAAGTTGGTTGACAGTGCAATTAATGGGCATGCACATCATTTTCTTCAAGTGAGGTTATGGGACAACATGAGGGATATTTTACAAATCAATTTCCATCATTTCACTTCATTTATTGCAATTTGCAAGTAGCTGGAAATAAAATTTTGGGATTGTTATTTCTCTCCTTCTTATTCTATAAATTATGATCTTGGGCTCAATTGTAGAGGAGTTAGTCATTTTTCTCCTGCCCCCTCTCTCTTTCTTCTCTACTAGGGTTGAATGTAGAGCTTAAGCCTCCTCTCCTTTCTTTGTAATGGAATTTTCTTGCCTCTTTCCCACTAATGTTGTATTGTGTAAACTTAATGGAGTAATGAATTGTGTTTTGTGATTCATTTTGTCCACCCTTTGCATGTTTTGTTGTCTCTTCTTTCCTCTCTCCATTACAGGGTATACTATGCATATTTCTTGATGTCTATTACAGGTTTTGAGAGTTGTGTTTAATGGGTTTGAAGTGGTGTCATGTGTGAATCTCATCTTTGGCTTGTGGTACATTTTGTCCACCCTCCCCATTGCTCACTTCTCTCCATTTCAGGTTGTTGGATAGTGATTAACAACCTCCTTTTCTGGTGTATCACCGTTCTTAGTGTAGTTTTATTTTTATGCATTCTCTCTCCCTGGTCCCTTAGAAGGTTAGATTAGGATTTGATAGTTTACCTGCATTAGGAGTATATTGTGGTAAGTAGTTTAGGAGAAAGAACCAACTTTCTCTGGAGGGTTACATCAAGCCCGCAAGTCCCACATCTTGAGAGGTAACCCAATGTTACAAAAAATACATCAAATTTCCCACTCAAACTCAGACAATTTAGAGGGTGTTGTAATTTGGAGATAACACAAGTATGGATTCCCATTAAGCTTACTAAGTGATAGGGGAACTCATTTCTTGAATGAGACAATCATAATTTTGTTGGTAAAATTTATGGTGGCACACCATAATACTACTCCTTATCACCCTCAAGCCAATGGTCCTTTAAAGGATTTCAACAAGATCATGGGATGGAATTTGAAGAAAAACTATGATGTTGGATGAGAATGGGATGATAAAGTGTCAGATGTACATTGGGCTTATAGGACCACTCATAAAAGGTTAAACAAAGCCACACCATTTCATTTTGCATATGGCGCAGTAGTTGTATTTCCTGTTGAATTCATGTTACCATCCCTACATATTATGCACGCATGTGGAATAGATGATGAAATTTTTTTTGAAGAGTGCATTGATAAACTAATGCAGTTAGATGAGAGGTGCACAATTGTGTGTTAGATCCAAAATATTGAGAAGGAAAGATATAAGGCATGGCATGATAGGCACATTAATAATAAGACATTTGTAGTTAGAAAGATGTTCCTTCTCTATGACTCCAAGTTTGCATGTCACCTAGGGAAATTGAAAGTGAATTGGTTGGGACATTTTGTAATAACTAAGATACTTGAATCAGGTGCATATCAGTTACAGGTGTTGGATGGCACCATGTTTCCCGGTTACTTCAATGGGAGTAAGCTAAAGCCCTACTATATATACACTTCTTCGTGTTTATAATAAGGCATTATTGCCACTTAGATTATATTTCCCTTTCATGTGTTTCTTTCCAGTTGATGTTATGCTTTTTTCATGTATTTCATTATTTTTTGTAATAAGTGTGCTTGCGTGCAGGAAGCGTATTACCATCTATTGAGTTCATATGAGCAAAAATTTGCATACTTTTAGTGTGGGGTGAACTAAGTGTAAGTGCATGAAAGAGAAAATTATTGGTGTTGGTATTTATATAGTTTGGTGTGTTTGAGGGTGTTCTCTAAAGTATTTTCACTAGAAATAAAATGTACTACAGGTGCTATGGAGATGAAAATTCTCTTAAGGAAATTTCTTAGGATGAAGACCACACGTATGAGAAAAGGTTCACGCAATGTAATGCAAGGTAGGAAACAACATGGTAAACTACTTGGTATGAGGTGCATAGGATTATGCACTACGAACACATAGAAGCGTAGGTGTAAGGAGGTCTCTGGCCTATGAAGTAGTGGGGCACACCAGAACGGTTATGACTAGCAGTGTAGAAGAAAGTAGTGACACAAGCACGGAAAAAGTCATAAAATCATAATTAAATCTGTATTACAGTGGTAGGTGAGGAGTATATTATATGCAAGAAATTTTGAAAAATCTAATAAAAGGAGTGAAAGGGACTTCATTACTTACCTTTCATGATAGAGTATTCGAGCCTTGGAGAGAAAATGAGTGCGAAGCGTGAGTGAAGACAAGAGAATCCATCGAACTTGTGGAAATATGGTCACGGCTAAAGTGGAGATCCTTCGTGGGAAGTGTGAGAGTGAGTAAAAGGCATGAGAAGAGTAGGGTTGAGGGTTCAACTCTCAGAGATAGGGTTTGGAAAGAAGAAATCACATCTAGGGCACATGAGTTCGGGGAGACAAAGGTAGCAGGAAGGTAGAAAAATGTATGGGTAAGTTGTGAAAGTTGGACATGGAACCAAAAAGAGCAACTATAGTGGCCACAAAAGATAAAAATAAGAAATAACCAAAAATGGAAGTAGAGGAAGTGCTAAAGGAAATATTTTATGAGATGCAATATCCTGAGGGTGTAATTATGGGACATGTTTGGGAATCCCACATCTGAAAAAGAAAGGTGAGCGATTATAATTATCACATTGAACAAGGATCGGATAGAGAAAGAGTTGGTAAAGAAGACCAATCTGCGAACTGAAGATGATAAACCCATCTATGATGACGAAGGGTATAAGACTTTGGAAAAAGTAGGAGTTTTACAAATTTATGAGTTGCCATATTTTGGAAAACCAGAGTGAATTTACCAATGGCTCATGTCAAGATTCCATGAGGAATTATTTTACTTCACAGGAAGGCGAGTGTGAATCACTGCACCATTGATTGGAAGACTTACAAGTTACGAAGCTCAGGTATAAATATTTCCACTGATATAGATGATGAAGTAGGTGTGGAGGCCACTATAGTTGAGATGGCATATCAGAAAGGAGGTCACACAATGGATATCTCAAAGGTAACTGACCCTGTTATTAAAATTACTGTGCATCTTTTGACTAAGTTAAATAACCAAGAAAGATGGGGCCAAGTAAACAAGAAATGGATCCACATCACGAAGAAGATGGCAGAGGGAACATTGTACAATCTTGTTGCATTCATTACATAAGGAATTATTTAGGAAGCACGCGTGGGTGATAAGATTACATGGGGCGTGATCCTCTTATCTATTGTGTTTGCAGAGATTGGGGTTCCAGATGACCCTAAGGATAAGATGTGGAAGTATCTGTCAGAGAAGAATTCATTGGTCGAGAGGTTTGTAGAATACACATGTGATGGGGTCACAGGTACCTATAAGATCAGACTAGAGATGTGGTATAGGAGAATGCGTGAGGAATTCAAGCATGAGTGGCGTATACCAAACAACTTACCTGTGATGTTGGATGGGAAGGTAGAATTTACAGTTTACCTAACATTACTACATTGGGATATTTTTTATGAAGGATGGTAAGTGGATCCCTTAGTGTAAGTTTCCATATGCATTTACAGTGTGCTATTTCCATGCCTCAGTGAATATATTTTAAGACAATCGGAAGCTGAGATTTGATACAAACAAGGTAGACTACGACTACCATACATTACAAAAGACTTACATGTATCCTGGTAAGTAGGCTTATTTTGAGACTATGATATCATCATAAACTCTATGAATTTGGCATTCGGGAAGATAGATGCGGCTAAGGTATACATCTACCTTAAGCCTAGGCTGGTTAATGGAAAATACATTGAGGATGAGTTTAAACTCCCAGAGCTACCTAAGGGAAAACATATAGTCGAGAAAAGGTAAGAGCGTGATGTCACCCCTCTAAGGATAAAGGAGGAAGAAAATCCTAAGGATGAAGAGGAAGAGAAGGAGGATAGTAACATGCTTGATCATGGCACTAGAAGAAAACTGACTACAGGTACCAAAATACCTACATGAGGATACTCCTCTGAGGAAGGAAGAAGAAGAGGTAAGAATTTACCTTGAGGCTGAGGAGACAGAAAAGGAAGAGAGTGGCACGTTTGACCAGGGTTACAGGAGAAAGATGAGGAGAAAACCCAAAACACATAGCGGTTGCACATGACCTTCTGAGGTAGTGAGGATGTCACTGAGGAATATGTCGGTCAAGCCAAGCCCATTAGAATAAGATGAAGAGAAGGCACAAGCTCGTGATCGATATAATGATAGTGAGGAAGAAGGGTTTTCAGATGAGGCTACGCAACATAGGGTCATCACCTTGTTATCAATGTGGAAGGTGAAGAGGAACACAAGAAGAAGAAACCCATGTGACACATAGAAGTACCTAGTGACCGTGAGGAAGAAGGACCCACTGGAGGAGGTGAAGAGAAGGAAAAGAATGAGGGGGAGCCATTAGGAAAGCATGGGGGTGCATAGGGTGAGAAAGGAAAAGGTATGTTTCCAATAGGGGAAACTCATATTCTCATAGGTAGGCAGACTGGTAGAAAAAGGGGAGAAGAAGTTTTGCAAATGCCAGACCTTTGGTATGTTAATGACCCAACTAAGATCATTCACGTGGAAGATTCCAAAGTACACTCACTACTGAACAATTATATGGGTGGGAGATGATGGACCCCAAGGGTGCAAAGATGCATGCAAGAAAGGTGTTGATATGGATAATGAAGATGCACATGGATGAACCTGAGTTTGATGTCAGTGAGGAAGCATGTATAAGGCACAGAATGAAGAATGTGCCTCAAGTGACCCATGTAACAATAAAATTGACTGAGTTTATGGATGAACATGCCAAAAATGCCTTAAAAAATGGTGGCAGAAGTGGCTTGGAGAAATTTAGATAAGGGGGCCACGCTCAGAACATTGTTGGAAGAAAATAAGAATAAGGAACATGAAATCCAATAATTGATTGTTGCGCACGACAAAGCTGAGAGGCATAAAAAGGTTGTTCTATATTTTTCTGCCGACATTGGAAATGAGGTTTTGGAGGCAAGTCTAGAAATTTGATGAGCGAACATAGATGACGTACCCATCAACCTTGCATTTTTTGTAATATTTAGTTCACCTACTACTTTAGGAGAGGTCGACCGTGCAAGGGGGAACTCAAGAATACACTAAGGCAGAGAAGGAGAAGAATAAAAATATTATAGCACACAGGATTGTGGAGTATGAATGCCATGTTACAAACATTGAAGGATGAACTGGAAGAAGGTAGGTTGGGAACTGGAAACTGTCAAGATCTAGAGTATATCCTTAAGGCATGAACTAATCTAGGAGGAAAATGAGGTATAGGTGGCCAAGAAGGATGAGAGTGCTTGCAGAGAGAAGAAAAGATGGAATAATTGACAAAGAATTGTGATGCACTTAAGGCAGACAAGGGAGCCTCATGAATGAATAAAAGAGCTAGGGTCATCTGGTGGCAGAAAGAATGGATTTCATGAGGGAATGGTATCAGGCCTGGCAGGAGTGACAAGGGAGATTGAAGCATAAAGGTGAGGACATGACTCCCTGATGAGATGGGAGAGATAATTGGGTACAGTCCCAGATACAACAAAGAAGGTTGGTAAAATGGAATGAAATGGAGAGTATAATAAATAAGGAGTATCCTGATATTTTACAGCCCAGTTAATGAGGAGAATAAGAATCAATGTGTGTTGAACATTCTTCCATTATTTCATTCTTTGTAAATTCCTTATTCTTTTATTCATTTATTCATTTATCCTTGTAGAGATGATTCGAGAAATCCCATTGCCAAGGGCAGAAACGTAATTAATGTGGGGTAATGTTAGACTGACAAAATGACTAAGTATGAAGAGCATGTAGGAAAGTGAGGCACGTAATTGGGGTGCATGTATGTGTGCAAGGACCAGTAAAGTGGCGCGTGGGGTTTATCCAATTTTGCGGTTACAGGCTAAAAATAAAAAAGCAAGTTGGAGTGTGTCTCAAGCAAAGGAGAAAATCAAGGAGACTTGGCAACCAAGGAAAGTCTATTTTTGGATAAATCACATGTAGAACGAATACAAAGAGTCATGCATGGATGCATCTATTAATAGGATTAAAAAAATCTTATTTATAGCATAGTCTATTATTAGATGATGTATAAAAGCATGCATGTTGTCTATTTTGAGCACGCAGTCTATTTTGAAAGTGCATGGGTGGTGAAGGGAAAGTCCCCACCCCTATATATAATTATTATATATATTATTTTGGGTACAATGTATATAATATATATATGTGTGTAGATACATATTGTGATGTATTATTAGACCATGTATATGCCCTATGATGTACTATGTTGTTTTGCACATGACTCTATGTGTTACTATATTGAAGGTTATGTATTCATACTTCTGTTATGTAATACTCTTGTTATGTAATGGATTATGGAGGATGGATTCATGGTAATTGATGTATTTGAATGTGGTGATTACATGGTGTAATTGATCTTAGTTGTTATCTAAATTGTTATGTTTCCTTATTACATGTGTTTCCATTATAAGCTCATGATATGATGTTTGTAATGATATGCACTTAGATGTATGCTTTGATATTGGTTATCATGGATATGTATGCTAATATCTTGACAAGAAAGCACAAAGGAGGGATCTAGAAGCTTCATGTGTTTTGGGTGAGCGTTCAAATTTTTCTGAATGAGGTGTCAGCGCACATAGCAGTTCTGTGGAAATAAAAGACTACAAACAAAGTTTCCAACAACCCATATATGCATTAAAGATCCAACTTGAGTTACTTTTTAAAGTCCCACTACAGAGTTTTTTGCTACACGCATATATGTGGAAATTAAAGAGTCGTATTGCATGTATTATTGATCCAACATGGCCATATAGCCTATTTATAGATGCAAAAAAAATCTCTATCTTGGCCTAATGGCCTCGCTGGAACAACCTTTGGTTGTAACAGGGTGGTTCACACTAACCCTCCCTGTGACCCCTAGCATTTTTGGCCATTGGTCATGACCAGTGCATGCGAATCAATGTTACTTATCTTAGATTCATCAAAACCCACCTCCTTATTTTACTAAAACTATATTTTAGTGAAAAAAATGCATTTCAAGTTTAGTGTAAATTCATTTAAAATACTATTTACAGGAAATAATTATTGTAAAAATTTTGATTGGTAGCTCCATATCGAATGCCATTTTTTGCAAAAGTTAAATATTTTTCATTTCCCAAAGGATTGGACCTATTTATTTTGTAAAATGAACTAAGTTATAAAGTGCCAAAACTATGGGGGGTTCTTGGTATAGTTTTTGGGGGGTGTATAGTGTGTTTCCTCTCTTGTTCGAAACTTCTTTCTTTCCACACATTTCTTTGTTTTCTACAACAACTAATTCAACTTTTATTTATGCTCTAATGGATCTAAGTACAATTAACCCACTCACACCTTTCAACTACCATGAATGGAAATAAAAATGGACCATTGCACTTAGAATTAAACGGTTGTACGTATCACAATGGGGTTAGAACCTGAGCCTAGTGAAGCCGTAGATAAATTTAAGTGGTATAATAATTTTGATGAATATTTTGGTATTTTGTGTCTTTCAGTGTCTCCCAAAATCATTTTTAACATAGAGTTGTCCACATCTCCCAATCAAGTGTGGAAAACCTTAGAAACCTTGTTTGGAAAAGTTGACACTATGAGGGGTCATGAGCTAGAAATAGAACTTATCAAATTAATTCCTAGAAACTTTGACACCTTGGAATATTTCTTTACCAATCTCAAGTCCTTATGATTGTACTTAAAAGAATGTGGAACAAAAATAAGGATGAACAACTAGTTCTTTAAGTTCTTTCCAAACTAGGTCTTGACTACTCTATCTTTGTCACTACCTTTTATGCTACCAAGAGGGCTCTTAGATCCACATGGTCTATGTCATCCTCAGATGAATTTATTTCTGATTTGACTAAGGAGAAATAAAAAATAATCCAAATGGGAACCTTGAAGTCCTCCAAACCTCAAGCTCTCATTTCCAAGAATGGAAACTATAAAGCCTCATTAGACAAAGAGTATAAACAGAATAACATGGATCAAGAAAGTAAGAAGGATCAACATTCTTCCACATGTACATAAAAATTTGAAAATTCCTCTTCTAGTTTTAAGTCCAAGAAAGAAAGGATCAAATTTGGGTATTGGAAAGGAAGACATGTTGAAAAAAATTGTTTGAAAAAACAAATTGACTACCTTACAAGTCTTCTTTAGAAGAACAAGATAGGTGACCACGAGTTTTCCAAACAATATTCATGAATCAATAAAACCTCCAATGAAAATACTAATGGAAAAGAGAAAGAGAAAGAATCAGGAAAGGAGAAAAAATGGAGAGCCCTTGTTGTAGTTGTATCACCAACTCTTACATGGGTTATCGATTCGTGTGCTTCACATCATATGGCTTCTTCACAGAAGGATTTCACTTCATTAGAGCCATATGACATGTCTACTATATGATTGGATGACAACGGTTCTACATAGGTTTTTGGGAGAGGCCTTGTTGAAATAAATCAAGAAACATTTAATAATGTTCTTAGTATTTCGTCACTATCAACTAATTTATTTTCAGTCTACCAGATTGCTCACCTTAGTCAGGGCATGAGGGCTGATTTCACTCCAGATTTAGTCTACGCCAGAGAGCTGCACCATGACATTATCATTACAGTGGGTGTAGTTGATCATCAAAATCAGATAAATTCCTTCTATCACTTTGTCCCTCCTTCAGATTCACATGTACTTGATGACACTTCTGAGCTTGAGAAAATTTATGATGATAACTTCTCTTCTAGAACATATGACTATAGTAGTGATGGGGACCCACCTGCACTATCTCCTTGTCACCTTCCAATTTTAAAGGATTATTTCTTGATTCACCTACTTCTGTTCCACCTCAGAATTTTTAGGGAACATGCATCTTGATTCAGGACTCATCAGACATCAGGAATTCTTCTACTCAGTTACATGACCTTTTACATTCTTTCTTCACTTTTACATCGAATACATCATTCCTTTGTGGAGCAGTTGGAATTTCTATTGTATATGAGGAGCATAGTTCCTTGGATAGGAACCACACCTTTATGGGAGATCCATCAGACACTTTACAGCTGCCTTCACCTTTCTATGATGATCCACTCTTAGATGCATCTACTTCTAAGCCACAGTCACTACAGGAGGTTGTTTTGTAGGATACCAGATGGCTACTGACAGTTGTAGTTTTGAGTTGGAATTTCTAGTCATACCTTCTCTTATTTTTCTCTCTTTTGGTGGGGAGTTTTTTCCTATTGGGTTTTCTCCATTTACTCTATCTTTATGTAGACACAAAATCACACACTTTGGGTATATATCTAGTCCTGATTGAATACTAATATTCATATGATTCCTAAGTAAGAAAATTACTAATTAACCCATGTCCTTGGCCATCTTTGCTTTCTTTCTATTTCCAATTTTGGTCTTACACTCTTTTTAGCTTAGTTTATATTTTCATACCTCGATATTTCTCATCTTGGACACCAGCACCCAGTAAGGACGCCAACACCAGGTGCTCTAGTCACCTCTGGGCGCCCCTGGCCTATTTGTATTTTATTCACATCTTTTCGATCCTTTCTAGCCATTTGAGCATCTTATCTTTTTGTTATTTAGACTTTTTGGGGTTAATTATGAAATTCAAGCAAGGGAATCATATAAATATAAAGTTATGTGATCATAATAAATGACCAAACACTAAGCATTATCTATCACCACTTAAGGTTACATCCAAAGGTTATTCAAGAGCATTCAAGCATCCATTCAAGGGAAAGGGACTGCATTCTTCCACATACACTTCATAGAAGGGGAAGTTCATTTTATTCTATGCACACATATTCTACATCTAGTTGTTTGCTCGATATCGAGTGTGACATGCACAAGAGCCACCTAGGGCATGATTTCATAGACACACACCTAGAACTACATTGGGTCTAAAATGTAGTGCAACGCTTAGTCGTAAGTTCACTCATTTGACAGCTGAGGATAGCCTGTACCCTCATTTTCATGCATTTCATTTTGGGATTTGATGCACTCTTGAGAGTTTTTTAGGTCAATCTTTCATTGCAGGTGATCAGCGACATCGGTGATCATTGTGAGACATACTAGTGACAAGAATAGAAGGACATTGGACATCTTGCGACCCTACAAAGGAGGTTTCCTGAGGGTTTGAGCAGTCACAGGTGCCCATAGCATGTTTTTGGTGTCCACGGGTGCCCATGACCCATTCCAGGCACCCCAATCTAGGCAAATCTTCAGCTCGCACATTTTTTTTAAGGTTCTGTGCGAAAATTCTCCCTCTCTTTTTATCAGGTCAACATTTTAGCACAGTTCGAATTTGGTAGTGAATTAGCTAAGTCTTTTTATCCCTCATTTGCAACTAGGGTTTCATGTTCTTCTAGCTTAATTTGCTTGGGTATGTTATGTACTTATTTATATATTCATTTGTTGCTACATTGCATTATATTTAGGCATCTATAATATTTATAATTTTTATTAATCATTTGGTGAACTCCTCACTCGACTTCCACCTTCTTTATAGGGTTTTCTTCATATGCCTGTTACCTGTAGTGGTCATTTTGGGTCTTTTGAGAATTTTGAGCTTCCTCCCTCTTCCCGTAGGGCTTCTAAAGAAATGGCTGAAATTGATAATCCCTTTGTTAATGCTTAACAAGTTCCTCTTGAAAACATCGAAGCAACTGATAGTCAGCATTCTTATGATGAGGACACAAATGTTGATAAAGAAAAATTAGACAATCTCAGCAAATTTTGTCAAGATTTACGTAAAACCCTACCTATATTTCACATATTCTTCATGCTTTGATTGTTGCTAAAAATTATCATGACGCTACTTCGTCATCTCTCGTTGGCTCTTCTTCATCTTCCATGGCCTCCTCCTAACATCTTCACATTTCCACCTCCATTCCCACTACTACAACTCATATCATGCAAGCTTATTCCTCTAATGCATAGCCTGACACCTCCTCAAATACTCCTAATCTCACTTCTTTATATCAGGATCTGTAAGTCCAAATTTCGTCAACTACAATTGGCTACGTCTTGTGCATCAAGATATTTAGATTCCACTTTGCTACTTCATACTCCTTTTTCACCTGCTATATCCATGTATCCACTGCCCCTCAATTTCATCACTCCTAAGTTTCCTATTTTTCAAAGGTCTTGACAACCCTCAGGAACATCTTCGATCATTTCATGTAGCATGCCTATATTATGTGGATGGTCACACTTTATTAGCAAATCTCTTTCCTTGAAATCTCCAAGATTATGCAATGTGTTGGTTCTATGACCTACATTTACACTCAGAAACATATTTCATGCATCTATTTATTACTTTCCTAGCTTATTTCTCTATCAGTATTGGCTCTAAGATATCATATGCTCAACTTTCATAACTTAAACAAGGATCTAATGAACATCTAGTCGATTATGTCTTACAATACAAAAACAACTTAGCTAGGATGTCTAATGTGCCTGCGGACTCTGAGCTTCAATATTTATTAATTAAAAGTGTATTGTCGTCTCTTCAGGAGAGTGTCCTCTTTGAGACACCACCATCATTCGATCAAATATGCCATACTCTTAAGCTACGTGAAACAAAAAATATTATCTATAGGAAAGCTTAAGTATCAAGAGCAAGCTTTGTCTTCTACGCACTTTCAAATTAAATCAACTTACAAGCCATCAACTAAACCTACAAAAGAAAAAATCATTGTCAACGTTGTATCTAACACTAAAGAGCTTCAATGACAGCCACCTAAGTGTACAAACACAAAATTGAATTTCACTCCACACATTTTACTTCCACAACTTGTCAAGAGAAACCTCATTACACTTCCTCCTATACTAAATTTAGACTTGTCTCATCCAAAAGGTCGCAATTACAATGAAAAGATCATATGCGACTATCATAAATGTGTTAGACATTCTATAGATCATTTTTTCAAACTTTGAAATCTCATTCAATATTTGATCGATAATAATGCAACTGAGCTTTCAGAGCCTACTACTTCTGCACTTGTCAATGAAAATCATAAGCTCAATATATTTAACAATCCTCTGCCAAACCATTACAAAAAATGGCTAACTCCTCAAAAAACCATACATACCATGCAGCGCTTCCTCCTACATCAGGGGATCTTTATTTTCTAGTTGCTCATACTGAGACATCCCCACCGCTCATTACATTCTCTGATTGTGATTATCAAGATACATTCTCTTCTGATCACTTACACATTAGTGATTCTATTGGATTTACTTTCATACATAACACTAGAGTTGATCCGTCATGGTGCATGAATGTGTCTTCGATTGCACTCCTTGTCATTATCGGCTATCCACTCTCGTAAATTTCATATCCAATCCCTAAATCATATGGTGTTGTCAAGCTTCCAGTCATTTTTGTTCCTCTCACCACGCTCATTCCTTTTCTTGTGGCACCAACAGTCGAAGGGTGTGGCATGCTCTTAGGTCTCTCTTGGCTCTGCAAAACTAAAATTCCATCATAACAAGCAAGTTATTTTTATCAATGGCATTCCACCATCTACACCATGGCCATAACCTCCACTTGAGGTTGTTATTACATTAACCAGAGCATTTAGGTCCCCGCGGCCCGTCGAATCTAAAGCACAATCTACTCCTAGCTCACCTGCTCGCACACGACCTACATGGTATCATCACTCTTACAGTCCATCACATCAGTCTAGGTCTAGCACTCAGACAACTTATTTGAATCGGTATACATCACCGCCTCATTTTACTCCACATATGTGTCCATCACCTCCGCATTCTATCTCACATAGGTGTTCATCGCCTCCACACTCTCCTGCACATAGGTTTTCATCATCTCTGAAATATCATTCACATATGCATTCGTCACCTTCGCGGTCTCCTTCATATAGGTGCATATCACCTTTGTGGTCTTATTCAACTATGTATTCATTATCTCCTAGGTCTCATGCACATTCATTGATATAACATTCGTCTCATACACTGTCATTCTTAGAGCATGGTCATACACCTTTATCTCTACCAGCATTGGGTGGAGGACCCTCATCTTTTACTTTCACCAAATAGCACACTCATCACCAAACATTTGGGGGGCATTGCACTTATTTCTCTCCCCCCTCTAGCATCAATATGTGTCTCATAATCTCCTCATTTCACATCTAGTATATCACATACAACATACATTTCTTGATACATGCTCATATCGTCATTACCCAATGACACACTCTCATTTTATGGTTCACACTTGATTTTTGAGGGAATCCTATACACGTGAACCTCACACACTACACATTTCACACTCGACACACTCATGACACACTACACACTCGACGCATTCATAACACATCTCTCTCGCACAAAATAGAAACAACACACTACCTTATAACACACTCTATTTCTACAAATCATTGACTACTGAGGGTTTACATTTAAAATTAACCCCACCACACTCACTCGCTCACACATTCTCTACACTATACACTTTAACAATCATATCTTTCTAGTTCACACATTCAAACCATTTCCTGATGACGCACTATTGTTCTACAGTTCATTCTTTACTGTTAAGGGGGCATGTACAAATGAATTTCATCACATGCATACACATTCACACTCTCTTAGGGGGCACACTGCTCCTATCATTCACTATGCATTTCACTCCATCTCATCCACAACATACTGCATATCTTGGTCGCACTTAGTCTTGCTTACATTTACTTGTTACATGTACAATTTATTACACATGTTAGATAGATATCTTGTATGTCATTATATTTTTATATACACATGCACATTTAATTACTTTCTAGTTGTGATCGTAGATTCTATAGATCAATACATGCACCACGGATGCTTGGTGCAGTACTTATTACTAGTCCCATAGCGACTCCTGGGGGCATCCACTTTTGTACATTGCAGGTGTTATTGATTCATTTTGCTTCATAGAACACTACTATATCAGATTATACATGCTTTGACATAATTTTTATCTTTCTAACATGTTAACGGGTGCTTCATACGCAACATTTATTTTTCAGGCCTATTTTCTACAATGGTTGTCAGTTACATTGTTTTCTTTTTCTTGTCATTTTTTCCATTGTTTGTGAAATTTTACCTTTGTCTTGTATACACACTTTTATGCTTTTGTCCTGGCCTTGATTGTCTTATGACATTGTGAGTGATGTACCATGTTTGAAACCTACTTTTTGCGGTCTACATTGTTTTCTTGTGTCTTAGCTTACACATTGTCTTCTTGTTTGCTAGTTTACATTTTACATGTGTGTTTGTACTAACAATTTTCTCCTAGCCACTTTGTTTTCGTGTGCATTGGTTTCTACCAACCACACTCCCTCCCCCCTGCAGGGCACAATTTCAGCACAACGGTTGGTCCTCCTTTGGGATGCATTCTCCTCAGCGACGTCACATGCACCCCAAACGAGGGGGGAATCATTTGGGTGAATCATTCACCCCATAAAGCAATCTACAATCATCACACATCACAGTTCAGTATCGTTACAGAATAGTCATCAGTCTCAGACATGGCTCAAAATCTGACTTGGGTCCTTATAACAACACAGACACTAGTGCTCAGACCTGGACAGTAGTGCCTGGGTGCCCTTAACCCTTCCTAGAAACTTGTGACCAGGGGGAAGTTACACAACATCCTTCAATGTAGCATAGTCTAAAAAACTTCACACAGTGAATTTTAAAGGGAATACAATCCTTAGCACTCAACATAACCACCATATAAAATGTTCTTCTTTTGCATTGGATCAAAATTTGTCGAACTGGATCAAATTTTTACACACCATTTGCAGTGGTGTTCCATACTTCAGGAAGTATTTAAAGGTTGGAGGTTGACACTAGAATTTTATCCCTACACTTCTTCCAGTTCTTAACGTGAAATCACCCAAAAAACTTGCATTTTACGCAATTGGAGTGAGATCGTCCAAAAAACTCATTCTTCTACATCATCTTAAGTATCCTTTCTACACTCTTTTCTCATCACGGATCAAGTTCGCATATTCCTTTTTCACATTTTTTGAATTTTACATGCTTTCTTACATACTTTTTACTCATATACACGTGTATTTGACTGATCATTCATTCTTCTCTTTTGTAGGTATGTCTTTATAGGAAGTGGTTGTCACATCATCATACATCAACAAAAAATCAATCACAACATCACATCGATAATAATCGACATCAACAATAGGTACAATGGCAACATCTACACATGCGTTTGCGCCCTACGGTCATCATCACCATCACTTTTTGTACTTTCTCCTCTCTAGTTTCCATGCTCCACATTTTTGTCACTCCACACTTTTCCTTGTCTCTCGGCACACTTTCACCATCAATCTACATGGTTATCAAAACACAACTTTTATCTACTTTATGTAATCGATGATTCACTTAACAACATAAAGTGGGGGAAAATGTAGACACAAAATCATGCACTTTATGTATATATCTAATCTTGATTGCATACTACTATTCATTGATTCCTAAAAAAGAAAATTACTAATTAACCCATGTCTTTGACCATCTTTGCTTTATTTTTGTTGCCACTTTTGTTCTTACACTCTTTTTAGCTCAATATTTCTTTTCATACCTCGACATTTCTCATCATGGACACCAGCAACCAACCAAGATGCCAACACCAGGCGCTCCAGTCCCCTCTGGGTGCCCTTGACCTCTTTGTACTTTGTTCACATCTTTTGGGTCCTTTCTAGCCATTTGAGCATCTTATATTTTTGGTAGTCGGGATTTTCGGGGTTAATTACAAAATTAAAGCAAATGAATCATATAAATATAAATTTATGTGACCATAATAAAGGAGCAAGCATTAAGCATTAGCTATCACCACCTGAGGTTACATCTAAAGGTTATTCAAGAGCATTCAAGCATCCATTCTAACATCCATTCAAGGGAAAGGGAATGCATTCTTTTGCATACACTTCATATGAGGGGAAGTTCATTCTATTCCATGCACACATCTTCTACATCAAGTTGTTTGCTCGTTATTCCATGTAAATAGAATATGTCAAATCATTTTCAACCGTGTTCGATAAATATGTACACCAATTGTATTGTTGGCCACTAAGAGAATGGAGGATGTAGACAACAACCCAATATGGAATGTTTGTTGGTCTTCCCTATAGGACTATTCTTGCCTAAAAAATTCAACCATGGCTTATAGAAATTCATGTGCTACACTTTACATAGAAAGTCCCCTCTTTGATCAATTCGTGTTAGCTGTATTAAAAAAAAAAAAACAAATTCATTAGCTTTGAAAAGGAAGAAAAAACCTTGAAAAAATATTTATAATTAAAAAATATTACCTTCGATATGTAATTTGTACTAGGACTCCAGATACTTTTTCTCTTCATTTGAAATCGACATTTTCTATAACATTGTTCAAATTCGTATGTGGCCGCCATGTTAAACAGTGGATGTCTTTTGGTGTTGTTCTAAATGAGAACTTCCATGACGAGAGCGTGATGGTAAACTTTGAATCTACACTATCATAATTGGCTAATAGAAAACTCGACAAACTAGTATATGTGTCATATTGAGGCATGCAAGCAAGGGCTAGAAAATTGCATTTCCCCACCCAATCACTGAATGTTTCCTTCAATTTCAGTAGGTTGACAATTTATGGAAACATAAGGTTTTCAAATTAGATTTTTGGTTGTGAGACTATAGATGGGGCATCCATTTTTGGTAGGAAAATAAAATTTGTGAAGAATATGTTTGCATGTTGCCTAGGTCATGAAGGTATGAGTGTGCAACAAAGAAACTTTGAAAAAAATGACAAATAGAGGGCTATGGATATATTTATCAGACGACTTGGACATGTGGGGACATCTAATTTCCATTTGCATCCGATCAAGTATTGGCTCCATTCGGTTGTTTGTGTTTATATCTAGACGACTACGTTTACAACCAGCCAGTTGTGTTTGCAACCGTCCAATTGCAAACACAATTGAATGAATGCAAAATGCTACTAAACAATGGTTAGATTGTGGGTGTGTCTCTTGTCGTGTCCATACAAACAATTTCCTACGTCACAAATGATCATCCAAATTCTTACATGCACTTGTCTACATTTATTGTCGTACATATGCTTTTCTACATTTATCTGACCCTCTGTCAATGCTCTGCAAAAAATCACCACATTTTGTTGTCATTTTGTGATTCAAAAAATTGATTTGCCTGCATGCCTATACAATTTTCGCACTTATTCACCACAATTTTTAAACTCATTTTCACAAATTTGCCAAAAAATTCAAGGGGGATTTTGGTAAAGGCTCTTAAAATTTTCATTTTATAACCCTCAAACATCACAAACACAACACTTTTCCACATGGACCTCTTGATCCCTTTAGACCATAGTGAAGAAGAAGGGGGCCTCATAACATCTTTGAGAATAATAAAGCGCAAGTAGACAACTTTATGGTCCAAAACAAAGACAATGTCTTTCTTCAACTAGTTGAAATAGGAGCTAAGCTTCTCATTGAATTTGATACACCATTTGTTACAAACATGATTCACAAGGAAGACATGGAAAACAAAGCACCTTTTGACTTCAAAGAATATATCTTGAACTTACGCCGTGTGTCTACATTTGGGACCAAAGAACAACATATGGAGGAATTCGATGCAAATATACCTCCTAAATCGTTGAAAATAGCACACAATTAAATACCCTTCGTAAGGAAAAAACGTGACAAAAAGAAAGAGGTTAAAGACCAAGTTAGTACCCATCACAATGAACATCTAACCATCCATGATCAACTACAAGCCTCAAGTCATCAATTATCGATTCTATCTTATTACATACACGTGGAGAAATATAAGACAACTCGTGAAATGTTAAAAACCAACCACTATAGTAGTAAAGCCTCAAAATCAAATCACATTGATATCCCATTGACACCCACTCACAACAAGTTGTTCACTCGAGAATGGCAGTCAATGAAAGATGCATTGTCAAGATTACAAGAAAATAATAACAGACAAAGCAAGAATTACCTATTTGAGAAGCTATGTCCCTACCCCCTTTGACAGGAAAATGTTGCATGTCCCCTTTCTTATGAGCTTTAATTGTCCCGAGTTTGACAAATATCACAAAAAAGGAGATCCTAAGTATCATGTTAAAGAATTCTTTATGGCTTGTCAAGAAGTCATGTACAACAATAATTTATACAATTGTTCTCATAGAGTTTAGGAGGCCAAGCCCTAAAATGGTTCCTTCATCTCCCCAAAGGGTTAATCACCATATATATATATATGAGAAGTTTTAAAAGAAAAATAAATTATCACAAAGAGCGTCATTTCCTACCATATATTCTTACAGTGATGGAGGGGCTTAGCTAGTCATTTCCCTATCCTTAACTCAAAAAAAGTAGTTAACATTTTTGTGCGTAATTTACATCCTGAAATATTCTTTCTCCTCCACATCCATTATGTTAATGCATTTGAGCAAGTCATAGAAAAAGGCAATCAAATCAAGAAGATTTCTCTAACAAAGGGGATCATCAAAAATTTTCACAAAGAATACAACAATAAGCCTGATGACAAACCAAAGTTTTTCAATAGAAAGATGTCGTAGGTAATGAATTCACAAACTCCAAGCACATGTAGTTGGTGCGAAACACGCATAACTAACTATCCCTCAAAATTACACACCGTTGGGTGAATCTTTATACATTGTATTCTATCAACTTGAATCAAAAAACATGATTATATTTCCAAACGCAACACCATTCATTGAATCAAAACCCAAACACGCTAAGTATAAGGAAAATGAGTATTGTGAATACAATCATGTAAAGGATCTTATCGTTGATCGATTTATGACTCTAAATAACTACATCAAGGACCTATTGGATGGTGGGGACATTGAACTAGATGTTGAAGAAGCCCCCAAAAAACAAAACAACAAACTAGGGATCTACAAATATTTGTTTACCTAGCACAAACAAGTTGAACAAAAATTGGATTAGGCTCAAACATCTTAACGTAATAATACGAATCATGTTGCCACCAAGGCTTCATAATCCTTTTATTCCCTCATTAACTACATCCACTACATTTGCCAATCATGTTTCAACCATCAAAATCAAGACTCGAGAGTGTCACTACAATGAAATGCACTCACGTCACTATCCCTAGCCTTGGTCTGCCTACTCTTTCATATGGTCATTAAAATCTCTTAAAGAAGCTTGAGAAGGCTCTCCCAAGATTCCATCTTGGATCTTCTAGAAATATTTGTAGTTCACAAAGAAATCTTCTATAAGAGCCTTTATGAGTCACCCGTTCCCACAAACATTAATCCTTCACGTTCTCCCTTAACCTACATTTTCATATTGAAATAGTTACTGCCCAAAATAAAATAAAATGGGTGCTTGTAGACAACATTCGTGGCCTCAACATTTGTACTCTGAGGCTTGTGAAATAGTTGAGTCCTACCAACTAGAGTTAGAACCTAATATTTTCACCATTATAACAATATTGAAAGACAATCTCCACGCATTATCACTTTACCTGTAGAAATTGGCCCTCTCACGCATGAAACTCAATTTCATGTCATCATTTTGGAACTACCATATAACATTCTCCGCGACCACCCATGGATTCATACCTTCAAGTAATTGCCTCCACTTTTCATCAATGCATCAAATTACACTACTAGGGCCAAGAGTTCACAATCTCGAGTGACTCACTAACTTTCACACATTGTAGAGTGTTGATCAATAATTATCACATGGCATGTACTTGCCCAAGTTACGAGATTGATTTTGAGCTAGATTCAGAGGCTTCTCTACCTCTTCAATTCATCATGATACCCTAACCCTTCACTAATAATCAAATGGAAGGATGAAAATAATCACAGATCTTTTACTAAACTTTTCAAATTCTGACACATTACATTGTAAAACTAAATATACAAGATACAATAAAAATAATCACGAACATCTCATAAAACATCAGGAAAGTCGGTGATTATCACTAGACATATACTTGCCCAGGTTCTAAGATTGATTTTGAGCCACATTCACAGGTTTCAAGTCCTCTTAGATTCATCATGATACCCCATCCCCTCACAAATAATGGAAGGGGAGGATGACCATAATCACAGATCTTTTATTGAAGTTTCATATTCTGACGCATTCTATTGTGAAACAGTTAATATACAAGATATAAAAAGCATAATCACAAATATCTAATAAAAACATCTAGAATATATATTTCCAATAAAAGAAAACATAATCACATATACTTTATTAAAAACAGATTTTATGGCATTCTATTTTTTAATAAAATAAAAAGATTCCCAAAAGATAGCATAATCAGATTTATAAAATAATTATTTCGAATCTTATTCCGGCATGCATATACAATTAAATATATATAAATGATATAAAAAGTATGACACCTTGGCTCATAGTATATTGGATCGTAGAACTAAGAGAGTATCTCCCCTAGAGAGACAACATAACTACAGATACCTTATTAGAAGTTTCAAATTCTACTGCTTCCTATTTTTAATAAGATAAACAATTTCCCAAAGAGAACAAAACCAAATTTATAAAATGATTATTTCAAACTTATTCAAGGCTTGAATACACAATTAATATATACATGATATAAAAAGTATAATCACAAATAATCTCATAAAACCTATGGAATATATTAGATCTTTTAACTCAGAGACAATAACTCCAATGCAGAGGGAACATAATCACATATCCTTTATTAAAAAATTCATATTCTACGGCGTTCTCCCTTTAACGAGGTAAACAGTTCCCCAAAGAAAGCGGAATCAAATTCTTAAAATGATAATTCTTAATGTGGTATTAACCATAGTATATCCATGCATTTTGCGGACAAACCATGTTGAATAAGAAAATGTAAGAAAAACATTTTTGTCCTATAGACTGATTATAGACTAAACTATTCTTCCTGTAACTCCTGTTTTATAGGATGAATAACCGAATATTTCATTCGCCACTGCTAAACCAGTCCATTCCACAATGAATCGGAATCAAGCCATCCCACCGCTTGATGCAGTTCGAATTATTTGAAAAAGGGCTGTCAAGAACACCAAACAAGAATAGTGTTAAAACTCCTCAACATGACAGATTCTACATTTGTGTTTAAACCTGAACTTCATTGTTCGCGGAAGCATGCAATCATAAGTTACAAGGGGAAAATATGAGTTGAACGATTTGACAGATGTCAAGACTGTTTCACAAGGTTGTAGCAATTCACGAGTAAAACAGAATTTTTGGGACAATTGGCAATGATAGATGCCACATAATAAACTACAAAACATGTTTTATGCGTAACAAAGCTAAGTACAAAAACGTAATCCATATACAATACATAATGAAGACATCGAAGAAAAAATAGGGCACAGAGCAGCAATGCAAGAAAAGAAGCTACAATCAAGGAAGAGAGGAGTAAAAGGACGGGCTGGAGTAACAGAGGAAGGCAAATAAGAGCAAAACAGCATAAAACATAAAAACAGTGGTACAAGATGATGGAAACAAAAGTATATAAAAACCTTGCTCCTATCTATTTATTGTTAAAAGTTTTCAATGAATTGCCATCTAACTTGAGGGCTTGTTTTTCCGTTTTCAAACTATGGGAATGCCATTGAGTCCGACTCCAACCATTGGCAATACAATTAGCAGGACTAAATAGGAGGCATGCCAGCTGTCTTTTATAACATCAGCTGTCAATTAAGACATTTTGGAAAAAAGGGCACATAGCAGCGATGCAAGAAAAGAAGCTACAAACAAGGAAGAATGGCGAGGTGCCCAGAAAAGAAGAAATAGAAAATAGCTGCATAAAACATAGAAACAGTGGTACAAGATGATGGAAACAGAAGAGCAAAAAAACATATGTACTGTCAAAAATTTTGAATGAATTTTCATATATTTATTATTTATTATGAAGAGATTTCAATGAATCCCTATCTAACTTAAAACGCTTTGTTTTGTAGTTCTCATACTACGGAAATGTCATCCGAAAGCTCTAAAGTCTAAACCATTGACAGTGCCATTAAGTCCAGCTCTAACCACTGACAATGCCATTAGCATGAGTAAGCAGGCATATTGTGCTAGCTGTGTCTTTCATAACATCATCTATCAATTAAATAGAGTGTTTATTCTCCACAGTTTTTTCAAGCACAAAATACTGCATGCAAAAACCTATTTAGCAGGTTAAGACACAAACATTTAAAGATACCGTGCTTGTAAAACTTTAGCAGTACAGAAAAACTTAAAAAAAGAGTGCCACTGGCAGATACATACATGAACCAATCACGACAAAGATAAAGAGGCCAAGAACAACTGGCCCAACCGGATACTGGCTGCCTTTCTTCACTGTTGTTTCAGGAACTGCACCTCTCTTCATAATGTTTTTTTGAAACTTAGCACTCTTCCTGTCTGCAAGGCGCCTAGATGTTGTCTGCAGAAGATAAATGGATCCAACAACTTATATTATAAATCAGCTAGAAGATGGAAGGCAAATTGAATGCTTTATAGTTTGTAATCATGAAAACAAACTACTCAGTAAGCAAACGTTTGACACAGATATGCATTAAGCACTTGACTCATTAGAAAGTTGGATGAGGATCCATTGAATGCACAATCTTTGTTCCTATAAATACACTTGCAAGCATCAAGATGTTCATATATGCAAATTGGTACATGTAAATTGGCGCAAAACATATTCCAATACACCCTTCATAAATTTTATTCCAAGTCACAAGGTTCGAGTTCACCTTCATGTTCGACAAGGATAAAGTTCAGTTCAAGTTCGCCAAGGGATAAAGTTCAAGAAAAAAACGTCTCTTAGTTTGAACTCTTTTTTTCTATCATTTTTATTTTTGAAAAAGATGCATAAATATGTCAGAGTGACAGAGTGGACAAAACTAGCTGTCCACTTCTTTCACATATTTGTAAAATAATGCAAAATTGTGTCAAACACTTCCCATGCAAAAAAAATGTGGATAAAGTTTGAGTTCAAATTTGACAAGAATACAATTCGGCAAAATTCCAGCTTTTTCAATAAAATTCGGAGAACCCTGTGACATAGATTTTATTAATACCATCGGAAAAAACGGTGTGCGTTTCCACCACACTCCTCAGTCAAATGAAAAAGAAGAAACTTCAGATGCATTTTGCAAGACAGTCAGTCTTATCCCAACTTAAGAGTAGAGGACTTCTACCATTACTTCTAGTCCAAAAATCCCAAAAAAACAATATGCTAAGATTGCATCTACGATAATGTCACAATGCCCTACTGGAAGTAAAACCTTTGAACACTAGGCCACCACTAGATATATGATGTAGAAAATAATGTGTCTACAAATTCAGAATCTCCAAATAGAGACCAGAGTAAAAACTCAACAGGATTTATACATTGGGTAGTGGTGTAACGGTTCTTGGGTATCCTGTTAATTGGGAGGTCCACGGTTCAAATCTTTGCTACGTGTTAAGACAGCCCACTCCACTGGTGATGGATTCCTTGTTGATAGGGGACCATGATAATGTGGTTTATAATCTATGGGCTAACCGAGAGAATTTAAACTTCCATCCTTGGATGGCTCCACAGCCGGTGTGGGCTGGTGATGCCACAATGACCTAGGGCTCTCTCCCTAGGTAATTTTACCAAAAAAAACTCCACAGGATTTTTAAGGCAGAAATCACTCTAGTGCAAGGAACAAGCCTGCCTTCACTCTAGAGGACATATTATTGAAGTTTTCAACATTCCCACAAAGAGTGGTCTGCTTAATTTCATCCTACCTTGATAGTGTAGGTGGTTGTAGAGGATATTTCTATGCAATTGCCTTATTGTCATCCAATCATTCACTAGAACATAATCATCATGTTAACAACAAATTTTTATACTCAACATTGTTGTTTGTTTTGATATGAAAGCCTGAGTTCTATATATGTCTCTGCAATCACTTCATCAGAGTTTCCAAGAAATCATTAATAACACACCACGGCCCTTCTTTATACTGCTCTTTGCCAACAAACGCCTTTAGGTAGTGGCTATCATTATCAAATCTCTTAATAATATTATTTTAGGAAATACAATACAATTACTAATTGAATGTACCATAGAAGCCACATTTTAAATTGCCAAATTTAAAGAACATTATTATCTCTCTCAATAACAACTAACAAGTGGAATTGGCAATAGTATACAGCTTCCAGCCATAAGATCAACCAACAAAATATTCCACATAACTTCCCCAAAACATGATATTGAAATTTAAAATTAAAATCTACCATAAAAGCCACATTTTAAATAGCTCGTTTAAAAAACACTATTATTTCTCTCCACAATAACAAGTGGAATTGACAATAGTAAAAAACTTCCAAGTCGACAATAGTTTTAGGCTTCGAACAATAAGATCAATCTACAATTGTATAACACGGCATTGGTAACTAGATGTCTGAAAACAGATTGATTGACTTGCAACAATCATCACAAACTTCTATCTGCACTTTGCATGTGAGCCAAAACACCAAAAGCAACTCGCCTTCCACTAGGTTGGCGACTCTGAGGAGTGATCAACAACTCAAGTAAACTCCTTTGGCTCCAAGGAGGATTTTGATGGACATGATAGCAAATGGCCAAGGGACGGGTCACTCGCCCTTTGGACCTATTCAGTAATGGCCTTTGAAAATGTATGCCATAAGCATGTCTTAGAGTGCTATAGCATATAGCATAAAAGAAGTGTTATTAAAATTGCACACATTTCTACATACGTTTACTGTCTTGGTAGCCATATTTATACTCTCCAACTAAAAGATTTAAAAAGACTTTGCAGCTGTCTCCTCTTTGCACTGGCAAAAGAAAACACAAGCCTTTCTAGAAAAATTCCTGTAAATGAATAATGCTAAGAACCCTGCCAATGAGACAGAATTTTTTTTAAGGCAATGAAAGATCTTCAACCAACAATATAGTCAAAACCAAGAGTAACCAAATATGTCCTAACAAAATGGTACACACTAAGAGCATTACCCGGGTTCAAGTCCCCCAAAAACCTACAGCACAATGAGGCAACCCATTACTCCGGTGGACATATATGATATGGCAATGTTATGCTGATACATCCACGGGGTACATTGAAGGATGATAAGATTACACATCTTAACAATGTGGTCCGAGTGTGTAACCCGCACCCTATTAAAGGCAGGGAATACCCACGAAAAAAAATGTTTGCCAAACAAAAGGAAAAAAATCTCTCACAAATAGATAAATGGCTAACAGAAAAAGGTGCTAAAGCTCAAGTAAAACCTTACACGCCTGACATTAAATCTCTGAGATCCACAAATATGCCTTCACAAAATTATTTCCCAACATGTATCCGGGAGAAAAGTGAAGATTAAAAATAAATCTAACTAAAAAAATGCAGAGCTTCCTCTGTTTCAAGTGCCGAGCTAACTTTAATTAGATGATAGAGTCCTGGGTGGTGGGATTTATACAACAGAGAGAACAATATGGTATCAGAGAAGACTTTGCCAATTTCTCCTACATTTGCCAGAAATTTCTCATTACATATGCTAAGAACCACATCTTTGTGGGAAGCCTAAAATATTAGGTCTCCAAACAGCTCAATCAGTTTAAGATTGGGCTAGCAGATGGTGGTTGGGATGATCTCAAAACTATGAAGCCGCTATGACCTAAGAGAATGCACCTCAAATCCTATATATCTTCTGGCAAATGCCATTCGCAATAAATAGTGTAAATGCCCTAAAAGATACTGCTGAGAAGATAGAATGGAATACTTAGAAAAGTCGTTATATCAGATCGGGCATAAAATTACACAAAATTGAATAGCCAATAATTTTTTCTAACAGCATGATACCAAAAGAACAGAAGATATATGGTACACAGTAAAGACTAAAGCACATACATCTTCATATCACCGAGATCACAGCAACAATTACAAGGAAATTAAAGGAATTATGACAAAGAAATTAAAACCATTATGACAAACACGGTAGAAATTAATAAAAAAGAGAGATAGAGAAGAAAAAAGTAAGGACTCAAACATGCCTAACAAAAAATTAAAAGTTGAAATTGCAATTGCCTCTAAATTTCAACCGAGAGACACAGTCGCAGAATAAAGCGCACAAATGCAGTACAAATATCACAAAAGAAAAACTCCCAAATTTGACGATAATGGTTAATTCCAAGTCATGATCAAATCAAATCAAATCATCCGAACAAGAAAATAAAAAACATGGGAATAACACAATCTTGCCAAACCCTAACGACCAGAACGCATGCGAATTGACGCACAAAAATGGGAATGACAAAATCTTGTCAAACCCTAACGACCAGAAAGCATGCGAATTGATGCACCGATCTCATAATACAGATCCAAGAGATTTACAGCCAAATCATGTGTGCCTTACGCAGACAGAGAAAACAAAACAAAAAGAATGCAGCTTACCATTGTTATGCGTTACAGGAGCAGCAGTGTGAAGGGCGATGTATGCGAGGCGCTGCCTAAATCGCACAATTGACTCACGCCTCAACAAAAACAAACAAACACGCTTCTCTCCCTAAAATAAACTTGATTTATAATGCCAAAGTTAATGTTCGGGTAACTTCGCTTCTGTCTCCTCTTGCTATGTATTTATTCAACTTTAAGTTTTGAATTTGACCTAAGCATTGTCTTTAAAAAACAAAGAGGTACATACTATACGTTTTTATTATGCCGCCGCAAGATATTATTGTTTTCACCTTTGCTGATTAATTCCTATGCGTTGGGCGGTGGGTTGCTAGTGGTTGATTAATTCAATTGCGTTGGCTTTGCCTAAAGTAAGAATCCATATTTCATGAGGACTATAGTTTACCTTTGCCAAATGATTTATTTATTTATTGTTGGGCTTGTATTTTATTGGAATTTATTTGTTTTTCTTGTTAGATTGGATGCAAAACGTGGAAGATTAAACAAGGCGCATTAACTATTTGGAAAGCACCTAAAAAATGTGTTTGGATAGAGAATATGCAAGTCTCCAATTTTACATGTTGTGCCAAACTATTGGATGAGGAACGCGAGTTGTTTGAAAAAATGCATGAAAAAAATATGGTCTCATGGAATGACCCAAACCATGTGAGCTTTTGTTTTTGTTTTATTTTTCCTGTTGGTCGTCCAATCACAGGAAGATGGTTGGTAGTCCACAGTCGCAACTTTTATCTTGAGGAAGCTCCAAACTTATCATCATCATGCTAGTTAAACATGCGGTGGTTGTGTGGATGGTTTGCAAGTGCTTACAAAACGTGGGCAAAAAATGGGAGCTTTGGACAAGGGTATGGGCATCCTTAAGAAATAGCGCCATTGTTTCACCAATTGCAACCAACATGTGCCTTCTTGATCGGTTCACCCTGATGTACTGGTCCTCTTTGATTTCAAGCTAACTCTCCTCTTTCCCTTGAAAATGGACTTTGACAATGATATAATATTGTTCCCTTTCAGTTACTTGGTAATCTAATGGAAGGTAAACAATTTCTATTTGTTACAAAAACAGCGTGTCCTCCCATGTTTTCATTCCTTCTACTACTCATTATGATAAACTTACAGAGGTAGATGATCAGGTTAGAACGATTACACTTTGATTCCTCATTCACATAAATTTTTGTAGTGGTCTTCTCTTATTTCTATCTATCCTACTCTTGTCATTGAAAATGGTCTTTGACAATGATATAAGATTGTTCTTCTTAACTTAATTAGTTAGGAAAAACTCATGTTTTCTCATGCCGTGTCATCTCATGTTCTGCCATGTTAGTATCCGAGATAAAAACAAGTCTCAATTTTCGTCAATTTCCTATCACTTAAAAGTTTCAAGATCTTTAGGTCATTTAATGTTTTTCATTACCCATTACTGTAGATCATGCCTTTTCTTTAATTTTTTTTTAATATGAACCTAACTAGTGCCAAAATTCTACTTCAGGGATGGAGATTATTTAGTCAAATATTGCATTTGTAGGTGCAATCTAGGCACTACTCAATTCAAGGATAATTTGGACTCTAATCATTTCATTTTTATTTCTTTTGGCATGGGAGGAGGAGATACAAGCAACCACTCTTGTAACATCTAATGCAACAACTCTTGTAAAGGAAACGACCTTTTTAACATCAAAGGAACCAAATTATTTACCATCTAAATAAAAAACTCCTTCAACATCTAAGGAAACAACTCCTTTTCCATCTACAGAAACAACATTTGTTTCATCAAAATCCATGTTCAAGCTCATTGGAGTAAAATAGTTGGTAATACAAGATATCTCAACATGTGAGGGCAATCAAGACTTTCAATGATGAGCTCATTGGAGTAAAATAATTGGTAATACAAGATACCTCAACCGTTGAGGGCAATCAAGAATTTCAGTGAACTTTGCACTTGTTTTAGTATTTGGGTGTCATTGATTCTTTCAGATCCTTGGGGCATAGTTAACATGTAGAGATACCAAGGTAAAGTTGGGAGAAAAATTGTTCATTTACTGGTTCAGAGTATGAGCCTTATTCATCTGTTGTTGTATTCATTATAAGTATTTCAATTTACTCAATTTGTACACAGTATTTGTTATCCACTACCCATTGATTTAATGTAAATTGAATTAATTAAATCTTATTTGCAAAGTAACTATTGTACCTAATTATGTGAAAATGCTAATATACAATGAAACACAAGTAATAAAGCATGTGAAATGTAAAACCCTAAGCAAAAAGAGAGATAAGAAGACTCAGTAGATAAAAGTGTTGAACAAACTGTATACAATGCCGTTAATGCTCATTGTAAATTCTAAAACCCAGAAATGGGGCAAGACAGGGGCACCCACATGAGGGCAAAGACACCTAGGTGTTGGCAACTGGATCTTGGCATTAGTGACCATGCAAATGCTTAGAAATTGTTTTCTTTTGTGTCGCAAGGGTTTCATTGTTAGCTCATGTCTATCACTTGATATTTTTTATTTGATCATCGAGGATACTTGTAACTTGCAAAACAAAATAGCTACCTACACATGTCCACAAACCACATCAAATCTAATAAAAAAGATGTAGAATGTGGAGTCTGAATGATCTCAAAAGTCACACGAAGAGTGAACTTACAACCGAGTGCTGAAATACATCTCATAGACCCCATGTAGTTCTCCATGCTGTGCGTATGTAGTAATGATGCCCTAGGATTCCCTTGTGTAAGTTGCACCAATGACAATGAGATAGATATAGAATTTAGTATATCTATAGTAATGTGTGGGATGGAATAGAATAAACTTCCCCTTTTGATGCAGTGTATGCAGAAAGTGATGCAGCCCTTTTCCCTTGTAGTGAATGTGCTATATGGATGCCTTTGATAGTGCTCTTAGTTCCTTTGGAATGCAAGATCTGGGCGATGATAGGTAATGTCTAGTTCTTGGCCCCTTATTTTGAAAGCATAACTGTGTATTTATATGATTCCTTTGTTTCAATTTCAGTAATTGACAAATAGAAAGACAGAGCCCAAATTAGTAAAAAGTAATCAAGCAGCGAAATGGGGCCGAAGGGGATAAGAAAAAGGTAAAGAGGGACATGAGCACCTAGGAGGAAAGAAGCACCTGGTACTATTGTCCTGACTAGGTGCTAGTGTCTGAGGCCATAGAAAAATTAAAACAAGTCAAATTCTCAGCAAAAGTGCTAGATGTATAAGGACAATGAAAGGTACAAAAGACAAAGAAAAAGGCCAAAGGGAGTTGTCAATTACTATTTTTCTTGCTAAAGAATAATGTAAATGCTAGCATGCTTTTAGGACCTAGAAATGTACCCAAGTTTATAGATTTTGTTTCTAAATTTTCCCCCACTTTATGTTGTTGAGTGAATACTCGATAAGATAAAGTAGAAAGAAGATGTGCACCTTGTAACCCTGTAGAGAAGAGTGGTAGCCAATGACTGTGCCGAGTGGACAGGTGAAGTGCATGAAGTGATCACAATGTGAAACATGGAGACTAGGAGAAGGGGAGGTAGAACTTAGGGGTGAAGCCTATGTGTAATGTTTTTTTGGATCCTTTGTTGATGATGTGATATGCTCCTTATTGCATATTAAGGAAAAAACTTCAAAATAAGAACAAGAAATAGTATTCAAATTTATGTATATGATAGAATCATGAGCAAACATATGTATAAGTATGTAAAAGTGTGTAAAATTATGTAATAAATTAAAGTGTGCACCTAATGTATAAGAGTGTAAAAGGATAGAAAAGTTTCATGTTGCTTGAATTTGTTGATTTGGATGTTGAAGGTGAGGTTTTTGGGTGATATCACGCCAAGAGCGGGTTTTTTAGGTGATCTAGCGCCAAGTGCGAGTTTTTTAGTGATCTCTCGCAAAATGCGAGTTTTTTGGGCGATCTCACACCACAAGAGACAGAGTATTGGGGAGATAAGTCTAGTTTTACTCTCCTTCCATGACCATCTTCCCAATAAGTTCACAACTACAAATGGTCACATTCTCAATTTGTTTCAATTATAACCGAAATGTAACTGATAGACTGATTGTATCGATAACTGGAGGTGATAGAATCCTTCTATTGTGACTGAAATGCCATTTGAATAATACTATGTGAACTATGTCTAAAAACTGAGAAATAGACTTTATTTTCCTTCAGAAAATGATAGTCTCTGAACACAAGGTGACACAAACACCCACCACTATTAGTGTCTGATGACTGGGCACTAGTGTCTATTCCGATGTGTTCTGGATCCAAGTCATGATTTTGGATCAGTTTTTTGAGTGTAAATTGTTGCTAATGTTGTTAATATATTGTGTTGATTTGAACAGTAGATTTGTGCTTCTCTAGGGGTGATTTGTTCACCCAATAGTATGCCCCCTCATTTGGGGAGCATGCAAAAAATAGTAGGAGACATGCAGTCCAAAGGAGAGGACTTGAAAATAATTTGAAATGGATACCTATAGAGGGGTATGGGATGTACACGGTAGGAACCACAAGGAACATGCAAAAAATATGGGCTGGTAACATATGTGTTAGTAGTAAATAGTAGCTAACATGCAAGAAGAAGAGAATGTAGCCAGAAACTATGCAAGACAAGATGGACCAACTGCAATAAGTGGGTTTTATAAATGGGACATCGACTCACAATGTCATAAGACAATCAGATGTCGAAGAAGCCCAAAAACATACAATGATTACAGCAAGACATAGGGTATAGCCCGTAAAAAAAATGACAAACAATAGTAAGGATTAGTCAAGAAATTTTTTTTAGATAACCATGTTTGTAAATGGTCCTATAAGGAAAATGCTACACTATGAAGCATCTGTTAGTGTGTTAGAGAGATAAATAATATGTCAATGTATGTACATATTAGTGAAAAGTAAAGTAGAATGTAAGGAGAAGTAGTGATAGAAATGTAGCAATAGAACCTGGAAGCATGTAGAATGTGTGATAATAGTAAAGGTAGATGCCCTTAAGGATCCTCAATGGGACTAGTAAAAGGTATATATTGTTGAGCATCATTGGATCATGTGGAAAGACCTATAAGAGATCTAAATTCATCTCAAGAGACCAAGTGAACGTGTAGGTCTCTATAGAAAAATACATACATGTCATACATTAATGTGTGTGTGTGTGTGTGTGTGTGTATCTGACTATACATGATACAGGAAATATACATGTATGTATAGTATGTATATGTGTGTATAGATAATATATATATGTATGTATGTATACCATAGATATGACATAATGCAGTGCATGAGTGTGATGATATGATATGAAAAATGTGAAGATAGGAAGATATATTCATTAATCCTTCAGTATATATTGTGGTATATGAGGTATACATATATGTATGAACCTTCAATATATCATATGAATGAATGTATGTAGATACATAGATACATACATACATACGGGTATATACATACATGTGTGTGTGTGTAGAGAGACCAGATGATGATGGTGACATCCTCAGAGATCTATCTAGGCATGGAAACATAAAGTGTTACATGTAAAGAGAGTAGTAGGTGATAGGAAAGATGTATCATGGAGCACAAAACATGTAAATGTTGTAATCATGAGTAGATGATGGTTGAGGTATCATAAGATGTGAAGATGATAGGAGCAGCGTGCAATAATCAAGTGTGAACTGTAGCTATGAGACGTGCATCATTGTGTAATGAACCCCCAACAGGTGTAAAAATGAACCATTTAGGATGGGGTGATGCTTAGAGGGATAGGTATGAAGCACAGTTGTGCAAGAGAGTAGTAGGTGCTAAGATAGATGCATCATGGAGCATAGAGTGTGAGTGTAACTAGAGTAGATGATGTGAGGTTCATATCAGTAAGTATGACCCTCAAAAAGTTGAGTGTGAACTATAGTACGAGAGTGCGTCATCAAGTAATGATGATACAAGTGTGTGTACAAAGAGTTGTTGGATGTGCTAAGAAAGATTAAGATCATGAAGCGTGGAGTTTGATAGTGGGGTAGTAAGTACTAAGAGATGACTGATAGTAATGAGAAGGGGGATAAAGTGTTGGTGCCCCTCAAGTGTACGAGTAATGGAGATATATGTGATGGGGTGAGAAGGGAGCATGCCATGGGTTATAAGAAAGCATATGGTCGTCACAATGGTAGGTAGAAGCAAGAGTAGGAACCAGGGTTTGATTTTGGGTTGATAGGAGGAAGCTTAAAGAGGTCATCTAGAGTTTGTTGGTCTTGCTTGGTGAGTGGTTGCTTGAGTTGAGAATGGGTAACATTGTAGAGGATTTGATAAGTGGAAACAATGGACGAAAAATTTTGAGAGGTGGTTTATTAGTTGGAATGGGTAATGATGTAGAAGAATTGATAGGAGGAGGGGATGGAAGGATGTATTTTGAGAGGTGGTTGCTTAGTTGGAATGGGTTGGGTAGGCAGGCATCATGACTTACTGAATGAAGGAGCATTTAGTGATTATGGAATGATGCTCATTAGACATGGAGGGATTGAATTTGGGAGGCTATTGGGATCTAGCAATTAGAGATGAGAATGTAACATGTAGCTAGAATGTTGTGTAGAAAATAAAATAAAAACTTAATGCTCAAGGTGTTTAATTCGTTCATTCTAAAGCATAGTCAATAATTGTCATAGTGTCCATTAAGTATGTGATAATTGGAAAATGGGAGACCTATGTATTTGGACAAGCTGATAAGGAGGGTAGAAATGAGTAGTTGGTAAGTTGATCAATTTGTGATTGAGGAGCTCAAGTATAATATCATGTTGTCTTAGCATTTATATCAAAATTGAGAGGTGTTGGTAGCTGGTAATACTTGAGGTGTCACTTATATCAGAACATGTAGAAGACATAGCGATTGGAATGAGGTATAGAAGAAGAACTAGTATGGGAATAAGAAGCATGCCTTAAGATGTTGGATTTCAGATTTGAGGGATGCAATCTTGGTTTCCATAGCTTGAATTTTATCTTGAAATAAAAAATTTCAACACTTAAATTGACTTGTAGATGGATTGGTTAGATGTGGTATTACGACTAATAGGGTCATTAGAAGAGACCGATCAAAGATGGAACTTATTTGTGAAGGTGGTGTATTGCGAGGAAGGTAAATAGTGTCTTGGGATTTTTGGAGAACATATTTGAAATGTGGGTGACATTTTAAGTAATTCATATAAGGATATTTAAGGAATTTTAGGATACATGAAAGAAGATCCAATAGAATATGGAAAAATAAGGATCCAAGTGTTTGATCATGAGTGGGGTTCACTAAATTATTTATTATAAATTGAATTGATTAAATATTATTATGCAGAGTAACTTCTATATCTAATGAATGATATAAAAATGATAAAATATAGTGAAATGGACAACCTATAAATCATGCAAAATATTAAAACCCTGAGACCAGAGATGAGAGATAAATAGACTTAGTTGAGTTTACACAATGGACTGGACATTGATCTAGAATAGATGAATAGATGTTGAATAGACTATATACAACGTCATGTCAAGGATCGACTGTAAGATTTTGAGAACATGAAACTGAGGTAGGGACAAAAGCGCCCACAGGAAGGAAGGAGGCGCCCGAGCACTAGTGACTATGATTTGGGTGCTAGCATTTGCCATGCAAATGGCTTAGGATCTAGATATCTTTTGTGTCGGAATGAAGTTTCACTGTTAGTTTCTGATTATCTGATCTACTTGATATCTCTCCTTGATCACCGGATGATACCTATAACCTACAAAACAGAATAACTACCTGCACATGTCCACAAATCACATCAAAACTAATAAAAAATATGTAGAATGTGGATTCATACTTGTAGACACCCCAAAATTACACTTCTGTTTCCACTTGTTCCCAATATTATTCTAGTACACCCTATTATTCACCCATTTGCAATTAATTGATTAAATTAATTAATTAATACACATTGTACCCCTTTGGATTAATTAAATTAATCCCATGTACCCTTTATACCCCCATTGACTTAATTAATTGTTATTTATTAATTAAATAATTAATTAATTGTGTACACATTCTAGTCATTTGCCACTTGATCTAACTTCACTTAGACTCCATTTGGACTCCCTATCCTTACCCTAGTTAACTGGACTTCTAGAATCCTAGAAAGGCAAGGCCAATTAAAATGCATGTACAACCACCTTTCTAGTTGCAGCTTTTTACAATTAATTCATTTATTGTCCCCGACACTATTGCAACTACCCACAATGTTATTTTTAGCATACTCATTTATCCATGTGCAACCGATTTCAACTACCTTCTACTTCTATAAATTACATGCTTACTTTCCTTTCAAACCATCTCTTGAATCTGACATATTAAAACTTCTGTTGAGCTATGTCTGTAGCATTTGCATTCAAAACTTGGAGAGTACTCAAGAGAATCCACAATCATTTCTGACATCCATTTTGCAAGGTCTTACAAGAGACCCTTATTTGAGGTTTACACTGGAGAAAGTTACAAGGAGGGTTGGCATTTTTAATTTGTTCAACTTTCTATTACTCAATAGATTTTTCTTTGCATACATTTTGGCAATGCGCCGGTGGGACCAAGAGTGATCCATAGAGCATGATGGTTACAGGATTACTTATATGGCTGTGCCAATTTAAGTGGTCGTCATTAGTAGATGGTACTTCCTTAATAAATGAGATCTTTCCACTAAAGTCTAGTGTTATTGACAGAGGGACCTTGGACTGGCATTCCTACTCATCACAGCCAAGGGTTCTGTACAAACTTTCGCGGACCTCTCAGAGAAGTTCGTTAAACATTTCTCACTCAAGTTAGAGTCTGAAATTACAATGATTGGACTTGTGTAATGCCAAACAACGAACAAATGAAACCTTCATTATCAATGAGGGTCCTGGACAAAGATGATGTATGCAATTTCTAGCATCGTTTCCCATGCTCCGTGCCTGAGAAGTCAGCTCGTGATGAATATTTTTACCCAATATCAACAGTGAGCTAGTCCTTGTCACATGCAAATGCATTGCCTTAATTCTCCCTCGAACCCAAGTTATTGAGAAAGGATCACAGATTGAAAAAACCATGTTATCGCATTAAAGAGTTTGATATTAAGTACCTCATTCAAAAGACAATGGGAAACTTAGTAACTTCATCATAATAGCTTCTCACCAAGACAAATCTAAACATGTATAATCGCAATCGTAATATGAGTCTAATGATGGTATTCATTAGACAAATGCAATGTCCTTCTTAACATCCAAAATACTTGTTCAGACTAGACCACAACAAAGGTAAACAACCTCTTGTTGTTCCTAGAAAAGAGGTTTCCTACCCTCTCCTGATTTTAAATGACGTCATTTCACTCCTTTGGGAGAACCTCTATCAAATGTGCCTTCGACAACTCAATTAATGCAAACATGGTTACTTATCACTCTCACCATTCACCTTGGGTTAGAGGGAGAACCCAAGCCTACTTGGTACGAGGCTGATATTGTTGTGACTATATACCCTCCTCCATTTGTAACATTCACTTAATAGTGTATTCATGACGAGATTGGTTTATCACATCGCACCAACTCTTCGTATCTTAGCATTCAAGTTTTCAGGGAATAAAGGGATGAGAGACTGTTCGGACGCTTCCATCTGGGAGAAAGACTTTGTTAAGGGTTGCATCACTCATAGGCTCTTCTAAAACTCTTGACCTCATCTTATTTATTCAACTTTGTTAAGGGACAAGTTATTATCAAAATAGTAATCATACACCTCTCTTCCATTGTGCATTCACTTTGTCATATGGGTTGAGTTATCTTTTCGCATATATCTTTTGCTCCCTCCCTCTTTTAAAAATGGTGCGAGAACACGAAACATAGATTATAGTCCTTTTGGAAGGGGTGAAACGAAATCCTTTCAGAAATTTTGATAGTGATGCATGACCAAAATATCTGAGGATGATTAGAATGACATCTCACTCGAAGAACAATCCCAAGTTGAAAATATTTTACATATGAATAAAGACCAATTTTTTCTTCATCTCCTTGAGATGGGAGAAAAATTAGCTGCCTCTGACTTTCGACGAAGCTAGTTTACAAACATTACTTGTAAAACCACCACCTAACAAGGGTGAACCTTTCATTTCGAAAAATAATGACGATGAGGCAGGACCTAGTCACACGAATAATGATGATCGAAATAAGTTCACCTCAAACAATGGCAAAGGTGAATGATCAAACAAATAAAAATGCTGATGAAAGGAACAAAGGTAAATCAACTGATTCGGCCACTGATCCTACTCAAGCCCTCATCAGCAATCAAATTAATAACATGGCTAAACAACTTGTTATCTAATTTAAATTCTTCAAATTCACCAAGAGAATATCCATGACAAGGAGGCACCAAAGAAAAGCGGTAGTGATGTACTTCATTTAAGAGTCATACCTCTGCACCAAAGATAACAATAACTCTATAAGTGATGGCTCCTTATCTTTCTTACAGAACAACTCACCGTTTCCCCAAGAATGGCAAATAGATGATAGGGACACCATCTCTAGTATGAAACATCAATGCAAACAATTCATTACTTTGAAGAATTGTGTCCTTACCCCTTTGATAAAGACACTTTTGCGTGTTCCTTTTCCAAAATCAATTTTAAGACACCCAACTTTGACAAATACAAGGGCAAGAGTGACCCTAGAGAGCTTATCAGGGAGTTTTATATGGCTTGCCAAGAGGTGGCCTATAGTGATGTCTTCTTCAATGCATCTCTTTCAGGCACAAAGTCTAGGAAGACAAGCCTTGGATTTGGTTCCTACTCCTCCCCAAGGGTTTTCTATACAAAACTTTCATGGACCTCTAATAGAGAAGTTTGTCAAACATTTTTATTCAACCTAGAGTTTGAAAAATTACAATGATGGACTTGTGTAATGCCAAACAACGAACAAATGAAACCTTTGCACAATTCCTACAAAGATGGTTCATGGGATTTCTAGCCATTTCCCATGCTACATGCCTCAGAAGCAACTAGAGTGAGCATCTTTGTACCCAATATCAACAGGTTGAGTTATCCTTTCACATGCAAATGCGTTGCTGCCTTAATACTTTTGAAGAAGTTATTGAGAAAGGATGCTGCAGATTGAAAGAGCCCTTATGTGAAAAAGGTTTGATTAAACCTCGTTCAAAAGATAATGGGAAACATAATAACCATCTTAATAGCTCTCACCAAGACAAATATAAACATGTTAACTATAATTTGTAATATGGTCGATGATGTATTACAAACAACTACAATGTCCACAACATCTAAAACACTTAGACTAGACCAAACAAAGGTAAACAACCTCTTAGTTGTTTCTAGTAAAGAGGTTGAGATCCTCCTCTCCTAATTCTAAACAAGAGTCATTTCACTCCTTTGGGTGAACCTCTTATCAAATGTCCTTAAACAACTCGTTAATGCAAACATATTTACTTATCCCATCACCAGACCTTGGGTTGAGGGATAACCCAAGCCTACTTGGTACAAGACTGATACTTATTGTGATTTTCATTGCATTGACAGTCACCCGATTGATTGATGCTTTTCGCTTACGTCACTTTATCCAAGACCTCATTGATAGTGGAGATATCACTGTTGAAGAACCATCACCAAATAGAACACCCAACGACAATCTTAAGGTGTTCTCAAACCCATTTCCCAAACATGGCGGTGACAATAAAAATGCTGACAAAGGTCCTTCTGCCAATAATGCTGATTTTAGTTCAATTATCTCATTTATTGAGGAAGTACCATCTACAATGGTGACCATTAAATTCACACCTTTGAGTAATGTTGTGACCACATGCCAACAGAAGATATGGGTTCCTGCGGCAAACCAACCTTCTACATCTTCTGCAGAACCTCAAACATCCAAACCAACAACTCCTTCAAATCAAAAGTCAAATTCTAATGCCAAATCTTCCACTCCAGGTCAGTATGACTTCATCAAATAATTAGCAACCATGCCAGCACATATCTCTCTCATAGAACTACTGAAAGAGTCACCTAGCTTTCATGATATTCTCACTCGTGCTCTAAATGAATCGTGTGTGTTCCTCATACTCTCAATGTTCAACAGTTTCAGGCTATGATTGTGAACCTTATGCCTGAAACTCCTATCCTATCTTTTGGCCCTCAAGATATGTTGAACCTGAATCTGATTAACAAAAACTCCTTGTACATCGAAGCCTATGTTACCTATCATAAATTCAAGAGAGTTCTTATCGAAAATGGAGTGGCTCTTAACATCTGTTTTATAAAAATGCTCTATTGCCTTGGTCATACAATAGATGACTTAGATGCTAATATCATTACCATTCATGGTTATGATAATACTTAGCGCCATTCCTGTGGCACCATCACTCTTCCCATACAAGTAGGCCCGCAGCTCCTTGACACTATGTGTCATGTAGTTGACGCAGACACATCATATAACCTTCTTTTGGGTAGACCTTGGATACATGTGATGCTAGCAATACCTTCCAATTTCCATTAATGCATAAAGTTTCCACATAATGACAGAGAGTTCACCTTACGTGGCGATACTGACCCCTTTGAATAGTGTAAGTTTTTCGAAGCAAGGTACAAAAAGGAAAACTATTGTCCATCTACTGATAGCACAACTGGATCTAGCGCAACTTCTATTGTTACCAACCGTATTAATCCTGATGTAATATTGTGCCCTCATGCTTCTGCATCTTCTTCTGAAGAATCTACGTCTAAAGTGTCACCTGAGGATATTCCTCATGCCTCTGTGTCTTCCTATGAAGCATCTAAATCTAAGGTGTCACCTGTAGTTATATTCTCTCATAAAGGCTTAGGCGAGTACACACTTGACAATGCATTTCTTGTTGGCAAACTCCCATTATCGCCTCCTAACTATGGGCATCCTAACGCTCCTCATTTACAAGAACCTCCAGCTTACTATCTCGAAAACACTCTTTGGAGATGATATGGATATCTAGAAGATGAACATATTCCAATCTCCGATGACTCTTGGCTATACGATGACAGGATGGCAGAATGCTACGAATCCACTGATTACACCAAGGGCCATAAAATGATGAAAAAACATGAACTGGAAAGGAAGAGGCCTTGGCCCACAAGGGCATGGTGTTCTTGAACCTATGAATATCAAGTCTAACCTTTACACATATGGTCTAGGATATGAGACATATGAGAAGAGGCCTATAGTCTTTGAGGTATTATCTAGCGATGTGGACTCAGATTCTAAAATTGAGACTGGTTCCACACATAGCCTCTTTGAAGACCTATCCAAAACTACACTTTTCCTAGACTACTTATCCATTCAAACCCTTGATGTTGTTTATCCTTCCCTCATTGATCATGACCAATAGTTTCATATTTCCATGGATCTCTTTCAAAATGATGAGGCCATCCAGGAGTTCCTCGAGGCTCGGGACCCTTTTCCCTTGTTGGATCACAAGAAGGGTTTCGATATAAACCTTAATGCTACTGCTTACTTTAGCGAAGAATTTAAAATATCCAGTCCTAAAGAAAAATAAATTAAACATAGAAAAAGACAAATTATATCTCGCATAGTGAAAACCTTTCTGAGGCATTATACGAGAAACAAAAAATGAAAAAGAAAAAGAAAGAAGAAGACTCATCTCCTAGTGAAAACCTTTCAGAGGCACTAGAGAGAGGAGATTTGGATCCAGAAATATCTAAACAATCTACACAAGCCTCCAACATCATTTCAAGATAATGACACTTCTAAGTTGTTAGTAGAAGAGACAACAACCATTAACATTGGAACTGAAGACTAACCAAAATTGTTACAACTAGGTGCCAATTTATCAGAAACCAAAATCAAATCCTTCACAACACTTCTAACTGAGTTTTAGGATGTATTATCTTGGTCTTACAAAGATATGTTTGGTCTTGATCCTTCTCTGGTGGTTCATCACCTTGTGGTGCACCCAGATGCTAAACCTGTCAATCTACAAAAACTATGCAAAATGCATCCCAAGGTTACATTGCTTGTTAAGGCCGAACTACAAAAATTATTGGATGCAGGCTTCATACAGTGCACGATGATTACTCAGAGTGGATATATAATATGGTACTAGTTATCAAAGAAGACCCCCTGAATCTGTATTTGTACAGAATTTTTGTGACATTAACAAGGCATGTCCTAAGGATGATTTCCATTTGCCTAATATTGACATGATTGTCGATTCTACTGCAGGCCATGAGATGTTATCCCTTATGGATGGATTTTCTGAGTATAACCAAATTCAAATTGCTGAAGAAGACCAACATAAAACAACTTTTACAACCCCATGGGGGACATTTTGTTACAAGGTCATGTCTTTTGGCCTTAAAAAATTGCTAGTATATCACTTATCAAATGTGCCATGACTGTTATTTTCCATGACCTTCTTCACGACATAATGGAAGATTATGTCGATGATATTCTTGCTAAATCACACAGATTTAGGGTGGATCATACAGGTATATTCTTAGGTGTATATTTGAGCTGGTTAAGGGAGTACAAGGTTCACCTTAATCCAAAAAAATGTGTCTTTGGTGTCACTTCTGGGAAAATTCCATTGGGATTCAGAGTATCACGAAGAGGAATTGAAGTGGACCCTACCAAGGTCAAAGCCATAATAGATATGCCACCTCCTCAGAATCTTTGACAACTAAGGGGCCTACAAGGAAAAATACAGTGTTATTCATCATTTTCATCTCTCTATTGGTAGATAAGTGCCATCATTTCAACCAGCTTGCTTAAAAAGGATGTCTAGTTCAAATGGACACAAGACTGTTTCAAGATGACCTTTGCAAAATTGAAAGAATACTTTTGGACCATCTCCACCGGTACTCATGCCTGACCTATATCCAGGATAAGCCTATGTTGTTGTATACATCTATACAATACAACATGCCATTGGGGCATTATTGGCGCAACACAATGATAAGGGTCAGGAACAAAATTTGTATTACTTGAGCAGAACTCTTCTTGAACATGAGAACCAAGTACTCGCAGGTTGAAAAGGCTTGTTTATCTAGTTGCTTATACTTTCGGAAAGTTACGACACTATCTCCTAAATCATACCACCAAGCTAATTTCAAGGGTTGATCATCTTAAGTACCTACTTTTGAGACCGGTCATAACATGGACACATGTCTAGATTGGATTGTGCTACTTAGTGAATTTGACATTGAAATTGTCAATCAAAAGGCTATCAAAGGTCAAGCACTGGAAGATCAATATGGCCGCAACACCACTACCAGGTTCACAACCGCTAAATTTTGAATTTCTAGATGAAGGCTTGTTATACATAGAAGTAACACCCTTATGTATATTATTCTTTAATGGATCTTGCAACATCCATAGTTCTAGAGCATGAATTGTCTTGCATACACCAAATGGAGACCTCATACCTAAATCTTATCATATCATCTTCCCTTGCACAAATAATATAGCAGAGTATGAAGAAATGATAGTAGGCTTATGTTTTCTATCTCATGGCACTTGCAAGAATTGACAGTTCTTGGTGATTCTCTTCTAGTCATTAATCAAGTTAATGAGATTATATCAGGTAAAGGATGAAAAGATCTTACCTTATAAAAGAATGGTTGATAGCCTTAGAGGGTATTTCTGGATTATAATTTTTTGAACAAGTTCCTCGTGCATACAAAAACAAAGTAGTATATGTCATGGCAGCTATCTTTAGCTTCCCTTGTTTCATTTGACACTAATCAAACTCACAATGAGTTCCTTGTTGAACATCTTTTGGTATCCAGCATACGAATTTTCAGAGTCCACCATGGTTTGTGAGATTGTTGGTCATGATCATCCCTAGTACCACGATATATACACCTTCATTTAAACTAAATCCTATCCTCCTAATTTTAATTCAGCTAATAAAAGAGCCTTAGCAGAACATGCTTCGCGCTACTCCCTTCTTATTGACACCTTGTATCGAAGAGGTTATGATGGGACTCTCTTAATATGTCTCAATCGATGATGAAGCTAATCAGACCCTAGCTGAATTACATATTGGGTATTTTCGGTGCCAAAAAATTAGCGCAATGTTCATGAAAAAGGAACCGATTATGATTTGAATAAGAAAAAGTTATAGTCGTTTTGTCTGGCTCCAAAAATGGACCACTCTGCCTTCACAACTGACCAATCTAACTCTGAAGAATATGCTCTAGAAATTTGCAACAAAAAATCAAAAGGTAAAATCATTGATACAGGATCCTTTGGTCCTTAAAGAATGAGTTGAACAAAAACCTCCTGGCATTTTTCAATATGGGGACTTGATTTACCATTTGGAAGAAAATAAAGCCCTTATATTCTGATGGCCACACTTTTTATAAAAATGCCATATCACGTATTTCAACCATAAGTTGCATGAAGCTATGCCTCTTAGAAAAGTCACTGAGTGCAAAATTTCTAGAGATGTCATCTTTGTCCATATCATCAATGATTTTGAACAAAAATCCCTCTTGCTATTGTCATTTGACATATGGTGGTTACCATTTCAAGAATAAGGATCTCAAAGCCCTAGCTAAGTGGCAATCTAGAAAATGCACATAAAATGGGCCAACACCATAAGTATGCATAATGCAATGAACAATCCGAAGCATTCAAAAGGAAAATCTATCAGAGATGCATTTTGGTCATTAAATGAAAGTGAATAAACACGGGCATATTTGGTATATGCAGTTATATCTTTTTCTATGTAGCATTCACCGCACTTGCTTCCATAAAAATGGACATTTAGCTACTCCTTAGAGTCCATAAAGTCAACTGGCTCTGAAGGTATATAACAACTATCGGAAGGTCAAAATCTTTCCTCCAGAGTTCGTGTCTAAGTCCAACATATGAGTACAAGAAGATTGAATACCTATTTTTGGACAACCATATGCAAATGCTTTAATCACTGGTATTTCCAGAAATAGACTATCACGCCTTGAGTATTTTATTATTCAACATACTATCGTGCAATAAAATAAAGAATCAATATGCATTTTTTATCATCAACAATAAAACCTCGACAGATATTCAAATTGATTAGTTAGTCTTAAAGGAAAATCAAAAGAACTCAACTAAACCACAAGAAATTTTGTGCAATATTGATGCCTAGTTGGATAAGTCCTTATGTTATAACTGCTAAGATTTCGATTATCTGCCCCAAAACAAGGAGTTGGTTGGAAGGAATGGAATTATAGAGTTGCAACCTCCCGCAGCCATTGAATGTAACCTGCCATTCATTCTGAATAAGTTCTATTCCTAGGTATTTGTGACATCAACCCTTATAAATAAGTGTTGGCATATCAGTGCATCCACCTCTTCCAAGAAATAAGTTGGCCACTTATTATAAGGAAGATGGATCAACGTGTTTGTGTTTATTTCTTTGTTTTGTAATTATCCTTTGTTATATTTTTATTTTTTATTCATACCATATAAACATTCAGTTTAGCATGTCATAGATTGACTTGGGAATTTTCCTATCCCTCTTCTTTGGCTATGTGGTTCAAAATTCAAAAAAATCAAAAAATTAAAAAAAAATTACAAAAAATCATCTGCAAGTTTGATTCAAAATCCCAAAAAGAATATAAAATTGTTCAGAAAATACTCCATTATTTTTTTCACCCATTGCGCTCTCTTCTCGTTGATTTCTACTCCCATTATGAAGTTTCGAACATGTTGGCTAGATTTTCTGCATAGCATCAAACCTAGGCAGTCATGAGATAAATCTCCCTCATTTAACCAGTGAGGCTCCCGTGTCAGATTTGTCAATATAAATGTGTTTTTATCTATCAGGGGTTTTACTTTAACCACTTAGTTCATGAACCATAACTAAAAAGTTCTGCAGCAAGTAAGCAGCTGTTTAAGAAAGGAAAATTATAGAAGAAGAAAGTAAAGGAATTACAGAGAAGAAATGAGGAAGATGTGCATCCCAATTAGTAGATAGCAGAGCTAATTGCATGCACATAGAAGAAACTTAATAGATTTGAACACACAAAATTATAAAGCAAAGGCAGTTCTAGATCCAAATCTAAAATAACACAAAGTTTACTTAAAAGATCTAAGATTTAAAAGCAAGAAACACAGTACGCCGTGACACAAAGTTCTCCGGAAACCTGCTTCTTTGTATTCCTCTGCAACAAGTGGCTCTCAGGGGTTCAGCACAAAGTCTAGAACACAAGATTGCTTCTTACAAATTCTGATTGATGATTAACCCGAAGGTTCTTCCTCTACTTATAGAATGTAGAGGGGCAATTACAAGTTGGAAGCTTTAGTTGAACTGGCACATGTGGAAGTCGAAAAGAAACAACTGGCAATCTCCTTCCTGGAATTCCTCTTTGCATGACATGTATGATTTGCAACTGAAAATAGAACCTTCTATTTTGCACGTCCTGCCACCTATCTCCAAGTAGTTGACTTCTTCAAGTAATGGCTTTTAAACCAATCACTTAAGTTGTATAATTTAATTGATCGCTCAATTACTTTGTCGGAGGAAAGAAGAAGGAAGAGGAAAGCTGACTTTGTCGGAGGAAAGAAGAAGGAAGAGGAAAGCTGACTTTGTCCTTTTTCATGTCTGCATGCAGCTGATTCAAACTGGATCTGGAAACAAGCTGGAATTAGTTGGATCTTGAAGCGGCTGGATCTGGAAACAAGCTGGAATTGCAAGCAGTTGGAATTGGAAGCAAGCTGGAATTTTGCCTTCGCCTTGTCTTCTCTTTTATCCTTGAAGCTTTTGCAGTTCTTCTCCAGTACATGCATCAATGCATTGTTTGCCGTAGATAACTCATCATCCTTATTTTTAATTGCATATGAGCAATTAAAAATCCTGGAAAGCACTTTGGATGAATGAAAATTCAATGAAAGCTTCAACTGGAAGATGAGAGCACATGCACAGGATCTTGGAAGGAATTTTCCACGCACTGACTTCTTCACGGGCTGCATTTGAAACAAGAGGATGAAGCCTTTGTGCCAGAAGCTTTTGCAACTATGAGATCTAGATCTGGATCTGCATATGGATTTGCATCAGCATCTGCATCTGGATATGGATCTGCACCTGCATAACAAATTCTGGCAACTGGGCTATGGATGGAAAAGCTGCAGCTCGAATAATTCCACTGCTTTTAATCTGCACGCATGAGTGAAGTTTCTCCTGCACGCATGAGTGAAGTCTTTCCTGCTCTGGATCTGTCTATCAATTTAGCAAGAGGTTCCGAGCCTAGATCCGTGTTTCCAATATCTGCAAATTTAGAAGTGATGCATGACTCCGTTGTGCTTTCTTTTTCATCTTTCTTCGCCATAGCTTTGTCTATCTTTGTCTGAATGTCTTTTTCTTCTTATTTGACTGGAATTCTTCAATACTGGTGCAGATCTGGACAATTCTTCAGATTCGGAGGATATATGCAATGTATTGGACATTGATAAAAGCTCCTTTTCCTTTGTAAAGCACCTGTAATGAATTCCTGCAATTTATTCAGACAAAAATGGCCACCGGAGCATGAATAGTGAATTTTAATTGTAAAAATCTGCACTTTTCAAGCCTGCTGCCCCAAAAAATGGTGTTTAATTTGCACATAAAGAGAGCATGAATCCTTTCAACAACACCTGAGCTCCTGTAACACCTGTGCAAACAATTATGCAGACAAAGATCAACCTCCTTCAAAGCATGCGCCAAATTTGGAAGCTTTTAGCCTTGTTAGCACCTTGTCTGAGCAAAATCCTTCTTCTAATGGGGGCGCACTTTTCCTCTTGGCTGCAATTCTTTACCTGTGAATTAAATAATTCACCCATATGGCTGCCCATGCTTATATAACCTTCACAATTCTATAATTAATAATTGCCCTAACAATTAAAGGCAATTAATTAATTAAAAATCATGCTCTTCTCTTTTAAAAATAGCATGTTTAAGGACAGCCATCCAATCAATTAAATTAATCCAATTTAATCCTTCACACTTCACTTCACTTAAGCTTCACAGTGTGCTTTGACCATAGCCACTGAAAATAGGAATTAATATAATCATTTAATACTTTAAAAAGTATTAATTCCTTCTCAAAAGGGGCTGCATTAAATAAATTAAATTTATTTAATTTTAGAATTCTATTTCCAATTGATTTATTCCCCTTTGCTTTTGTTGACTTTTCCACAAGCCTGGGTGCCAAAATTGGGTGAATAAATATTAACAAATATTTATTTAATGCATTATTATTCACCCAAGGTGGGTCGCACTTTTTTGCATAATAGAATTCTATTTTTAAGAATTTCTGACAATGGGATTTTTTACCCTGCAAGGCAGCCCCGGAAATCCCATGATCCACTTAAGTGATTTGACTTTGACAATGGGATTATTTACCCTGCAAGGCAGGCAATAAAATCCCATGATTTCACTTAAGTCACTTTTCTTTTATTTCACCATGGGAATTTTTACCCTGCAAGGCAGGCAATAAATTCCCGCCTGCCTGCAGCCTCTAACTTTCCCACTGCAGCTTAAGTGAATTTTATATTCACGGGAAATTGCTAAGCAGGTCAAAGTTCCCACCTGCCTGCTGCTTCTATTTTTCCCACTGCAGCTTGAATTTTCTATCACGGGGAAAATAAAATCCCACCTGCCTGCTACTTCTACCACTGCTTAAGTGCGGGAAAAAGTACCCTGCAAGGCAGGCAATAAAATCCCACCTGCCTCTGCTTCTATTTTTCCCACTGCAGCTTAAGTGCGGGAAAAAGTACCCTGCCAGGCAGGTACAAAATTCTCACCCTGCTTGCGGCTTCTATTTTTCCCATTGCAGCTTAAATCCTTTGTTTTCCAAAAATGCGCCCATCCCCGCAGGGGCTTTTCTGTGCACGACTTCGCTTTTTCCCAGTGATCCAGACCTCCGATGGCGACTTCCTCCGGGCATAATGTGCGTATATGTTTTCCAGCTGCTCCAGGCCAAAAATCGGGCTTACCCGGTAAAGGAATTGCTCCAGAGAAATTTCACAGAAAACAAAACGGGACACCACAAAAACACGAAAAATTGCCAAAAGTTACAAATAAAGTCCAAAACTTAAAATAAGTTAAAATCCTTCTGGCACATAGGAATAATAACATATTCGCTCATAATAGAGTTAAAACAGAGCGCAAATAGCCTCATACGGGGCTCAAAATAATTAAATACAAATTTCCCGCAGACAAATCCCGACGACAGAATAAAACAATTTTGGGCATCTGGGTATTTGGCGAAAGAGGCTAATATGGCTCTTTGGGATTATCTTGACGCAATACAAGAACTTTCAGGCAATAAAAACACAAAACGACCCATTATTTTAAAAGTACGAAATTTTTTCGGATAGGGTAGTCACAGATTTCAGGATGAAATCTGGGTGACACCAGTTGGCTCCGTCTGTGGACATCTTTTTCTCTTGTCAGAATGACAAAGGGAAAAGATGAGATCCCAGCATCTCTGGTTTCGTATCTTGTCTTTTGGGCACGGGGTCAGGCAAACAAACACAACACAAAACACCAAAAACAAAACAAGGAAAAACAAACAAAGTTTTATTTATATACATACAGGTTTTACCCTGCTTTTTCAGTTGATGAACAGCTTCAGATGCTGCCCGTTGAAAGGCAGTGGTAACTCAATTCCATCCCGGTAGGCAAGGAAGAAAGTATCCATTCCTCCAGCTCTTTTGATCACGAAGGGCCCTTTCCAGAGTGGATCAAATTTGTCATGTATGCCCTTCGGTTCATGTCTCTTGTCCCACCAGAGTACCCAATCTCCGATCTTGAACTTCCTTTCTTTGGCCTTCTTGTCAAATACTCTGGGCAAGTCCTTATCAACTTCATCTGGTGGTGGCTCATCCTTTCTTCTCTCCGTGGTGGGTAAGTCTACATCAACTTGCTCCGTTCCCAGATTTATTTGCTGCATTTCTGAGGAAGAACTATCACCATATTCTTTGTTCTTCTTCAGGTACTGATCATGCTTGTTGAAAGTCTCCACTAAGGAAACTAAACCCTTGGGGATTTTGTTACCTTTTGGTTGGACTACTCCACTACTGTCATCATAACCTGGATCAGCTTTTCCTTTGACTGTTTGTCGTGGTGGTGAATTACTCCCTTCAACATGCAGACATGCAGATGTTTGTTCAGGGACTCTGGGGTGGTAGACCATCTCCACTTTATAGTTTCCTTGTCTGAATATGGATGGTGGTCTATCCGGATTCAATAGTACAGCTGTGACTGCCAAAGAATCTGCCTTGGAGTTTTGGTTTATTGGAACGAAGTCAATAGAGAAGGCTGCAAAATTGAATGTGGCGAAAAGCACTTTATCTCTGTAATGCTCCAGCTTATCTCTTTTGACTTGACTTTGCCCTCGAACCTGCTTTACTAGAAGTTCAGCATCTCCTTGGGCTTTGAGGAGTTTTACTCCTTTCTTCTTAGCTTGCTCCATTCCTAGAAGCAATGCTTCATACTCCGCCGTATGATTGGTGTTCTCGAACATCAGCTTGCGGGAGTATGGAAATACCTCATGATCTGGAGATATTAGTAGAGCGCCAGCTCCTGATCCAAAAGAACAACATGTGCCTTTAAACTCCAGAGTCCAAACTTTTTCTTCTTCTTTTGCTAGCTCTAGTTCTGGTTGAAGTTCTTGCTCTGGAACGTCTTTATCCATTTCCAAGAAGTAAACCCCACGGTCAGATTCCTGAAAAAGAATATGAGATCTAGGATCCTCAGATTTTGTAACCGTGTACCTGGACTTCTTTTCCGGCTCCAGCTTATGGTTAAGCCCTTTGATAGGAATATGCGCACAGGACCAATCCATCTTTACTTCTCCTCCCAGCTCTTTGCAGAAGTTTCTACTCAGCAACATCCCGTAGGAGACAGGAATATCTGCAACTAAGATTGTCATCTTTAATCTCTTGTCAGGAAAAGCTGCCAGAACAGCTTGTGCATCTTTGATTTGTCCGATTAAAGGGACTTGTCTCTCCATGGAGTAGCACCTTTTTATGGTCTTCGTCAAGGTAAGCCCAAGAGCATCTGCAACTTTAGCTGGCATGATATTATCAGAAGCACCCGAATCTAAAACGCAATTGCTTAACTTGAAACCATTAAGCAATAGAGAAACATAGAATGGTTCCACTCTTTCAGAAGATGGTGAGGATTTAACAACTGCAGTGTTGTTCTGGGGAGGAGTATCCTTGGGCTTAGGCAAAAGGCCTTTTGATGTACTGGATTGTTCTGGTGATTGCACATATTTGACTAGCATATTTAACTGCTCAGGAAAAGCTCTCTGGTATTCGGCTTCTGACATTTGAACTTTAATTTTCTTGGCATGATCAATAATGTCAAAAGAAGAAATAGATTCAGATACCTGAGCCGCTTTCTGTGGTTGAGATGAAGAACTTGCATTCTTATCTCTAGGAGCCAAGGAAGAAGGTAAAGGGCTGCCCCTTCTTTGTTCGTCAGCTAATGCCTCAACTTGGCGAGTTTGTGATCTTGTAAGTACTGCATATGCATGACCATGATCATCTTCATGAAGTTTCTCATCGTCATGTTCAAATTTGTAGTTTAGGAAATTAATGTTGGAGTCGCCAGCAGGAGCTACAAAATCATCATTCTCGAACTGATCAGCATCAGCTTCCTGGTCTTCTTCATTCATCTCCACGTTGTTTCTGGGAGCAGCTTCAATTGCTAATCTTTGGGAACCAGCAATGCGGTTCCGGTTGTTGTTGAAATTCCGAGCAGGGGCAGTATTGTTGCCTTGAGCCATTTGAGCCATTTGTTTCTTCATCTGCATCATCTCATTTGCTAACTTTTGCAGTAGTGAATCGGAAGTAGTAGCAGAGGATGAACTTTCAGCTCTAGAAGTGCTGCTCTTTATCTTTCCAGCCATGATGAGGTCGTCTTCAATTTCAACCGCCATGTTTTGAGCTGCTAACAAATCAGCAGGACGTGCTCTTCGCAGTTGATAGCTTACTTCAGGAAGCAAAGCATTGATGAAGAACACCTTTTGATTCTCGTCATTCAGAGAAGCAGAAGCCGGAATTTTGTACAGTAATCTTTGGAATTTTGCAATAAAATCCCACATGTGCTCATGTGGTTCCTTCTTCAACTGAGTGAGTTGAGTTATCAATGTACTGGAATCTTCGGCTGCCTTGAATCTTTTCAGGAACGCATCCCGCATAGTAGCCCAGTTGGTTATGGTGCCAGGAGCTAGCCGGTAGAACCATTCTCCAGCCAAGTCATGCAGAGTCTCTATGAAGAGTCTAACAGATACATCTTCATGTTCGACTGCAAGCACTCCACAGGATATGAAAAACGCAGCCAAGTGGTCATCTGGATTCTGCTTGCCATCTCCAAAGAATTTTGGAAAATTCTTTCTCGTCCCTTTAGGTAGATCATGCATAGGAGGAGTCAGATTCAGAGGTCCAAAGGCTGCACCCCATGGAACAGGCGCTGCAGGGGCAAGTGGGTTTCGGTTCAGCATGATGAACGGGGCACGTCCTCTCCAAGAGTAGACTTGATGAATAATTCCAGCTGCCGGATTATGCTGAAGATGATCCGGATCTGGATGTGTTTGCACTCTTCTTCCTGGTGAAAGACTAGATCTGCGGCTTCTAACTTGAGGAGGATGATTGAAATTGAATTGCTCCTGCAGTCTGGAAGAAATGATCAGTCCTTCCTTGCGCCTTCACGGATCGGGTGAATGGACGTTCAGCCAGGTTGAGATTTGTATGGAAAACACTCTGATCTTCAAAAGATAAGCTTTGATCTGCAAAGATAGTTGTTCCCCAGCGGAGTCGCCAAAAACTGTTGGCTAGATTTTCTGCATAGCATCAAACCTAGGCAGTCATGAGATAAATCTCCCTCATTTAACCGGTGAGGCTCCCGTGTCAGATTTGTCAATATAAATGTGTTTTTATCTATCAGGGGTTTTACTTTAACCACTTAGTTCATGAACCATAACTAAGAAGTTCTGCAGCAAGTAAGCAGCTGTTTAAGAAAGGAAAATTATAGAAGAAGGAAGTAAAGGAATTACAGAGAAGAAATGAGGAAGATGTGCATCCTAATTAGTAGATTGCAGAGCTAATTGCATGCACATAGAAGAAACTTAATAGATTTGAACACACAGAATTATAAAGCAAAGGCAGCTCTAGATCCAGATCTAAAATAACACAAAGTTTACTTTAAAGATCTAAGATTTAAAAGCAAGAAACACAGTACGCCGTGACACAAAGTTCTCCGGAAACCTGCTTCTTTGTATTCCTCTGCTACAAGTGGCTCTCAGGGGTTCAGCACAAAGTCTAGAACACAAGATTGCTGCTTACAAATTCTGATTGATTATTAACCCGAAGGTTCTTCCTCTACTTATAGAATGTAGAGGGGCAATTACAAGTTGGAAGCTTTAGTTGAACTGGCACATGTGGAAGTCGAAAAAGAAACAGCTGGCAATCTCCTTCCTGGAATTCCTCTTTGCATGACATGTATGATTTGCAACTGAAAATAGAAGCTTCTATTTTGCATGTCTGCCACCTATCTCCAAGTAATTGACTTCTTCAAGTAATGGCTTTTAAACCAATCACTTAAGTTGTATAATTGAATTGATTGCTCAATTACTTTGTCGTAGGAAAGAAGAAGGAAGAGGAAAGCTGACTTTGTCGGAGGAAGAAGGAAGAGGAAAGCTGACTTTGTCCTTTTTCATGTCTGCATGCAGCTGATTCAAACTGGATCTGGAAACAAGCTGGAATTAGTTGGATCTTGAAGCGGCTGGATCTGGAAACAAGCTGGAATTGCAAGCAGTTGGAATTGGAAGCAAGCTGGAATTTTGCCTTCGCCTTGTCTTCTCTTTTATCCTTGAAGCTTTTGCAGTTCTTCTCCAGTACATGCATCAATGCATTGTTTGCCGTAGATAACTCATCATCCTTATTTTTAATTGCATATGAGCAATTAAAAATCCTGGAAAGCACTTCGGATGAATGAAAATTCAATGAAAGCTTCAACTGGAAGATGAGAGCACATGCACAGGATCTTGGAAGGAATTTTCCACGCACTGACTTCTTCACGGGCTGCATTTGAAACAAGAGGATGAAGCCTTTGTGCCAGAAGCTTTTGCAACTATGAGATCTGGATCTGGATCTGCATATGGATTTGCATCATCTGCATCTGCATCTGGATATGGATCTGCACCTGCATAACAAACTTTGGCAACTGGGCTATGGATGGAAAAAGCTTGCAACTTGAATAATTCCACTGCTTTTAATCTGCACGCATGAGTGAAGTTTCTCCTGCACGCATGAGTGAAGTCTTTCCTGCTCTGGATCTGTCTATCAATTTAGCAAGAGGTTCCGAGCCTAGATCCGTGTTTCCAATATCTACAAATTTAGAAGTGATGCATGACTCCGTTGTGCTTTCTTTTTCATCTTTCTTCGCCATAGCTTTGTCTATCTTTGTCTGAATAATTCTTTTTCTTCTTATTTAACTGGAATTCTTCAATACTGGTGCAGATCTGGACAATTCTTCAGATTCGGAGGATATATGCAATGTATTGGACATTGATAAAAACTCATTTTCCTTTGTAAAGCACCTGTAATGAATTCCTGCAATTTATTCAGACAAAAATGGCCACCGGAGCATGAATAGTGAATTTTAATTGTAAAAATCTACACTTTTCAAGCCTGCTGCCCCAAAAAATGGTGTTTAATTTGCACATAAAGAGAGCATGAATCCTTTCAATCAACACCTGAGCTCCTGTAACACCTATGAAAACAATTATGCAGACGAAGATCAACCTCCTCCAAAGCATGTGCCAAATTTGGAAGCTTTTAGCCTTGTTAGCACTTTGTCTGAACAAAATCCTTCCTCTAATGGGGGCGCACTTTTCCTCTTGGCTGCAATTCTTTACCTGTGAATTAAATTATTCACCCATATGGCTGCCCATGCTTATATAACCTTCACAATTCTATAATTAATAATTGCCCTAACAATTAAAGGCAATTAATTAATTAAAAATCATGCTCTTCTCTTTTAAAAATAGCATGTTTAAGGACAGCCATCCAATAAATTAAATTAATCCAATTTAATCCTTCACACATCACTTCACTTAAGCTTCACAGTGTGCTTTGACCATAGCCACTGAAAATAGGAATTAATATAATCATTTAATACTTTAAAAAGTATTAATTCCTTCTCAAAAGGGGCTGCATTAAATAAATTAAATTTATTTAATTTTGGAATTCTATTTCCAATTGATTTATTCCCCTTTGCTTTTGTTGACTTTTCCACAAGCCTGGGTGCCAAAATTGGGTGAATAAATATTAACAAATATTTATTTAATGCATTATTATTCACCCAAGGTGGGTCGCACTTTTTTGCATAATAGAATTCTATTTTTAAGAATTTCTGACAATGGGATTTTTTACCCTGCAAGGCAGCCCCGGAAATCCCATGATCCACTTAAGTGATTTGACTTTGACAATGGGATTATTTACCCTGCAAGGCAGGCAATAAAATCCCATGATTTCACTTAAGTCACTTTTCTTTTATTTCACCATGGGAATTTTTACCCTGCAAGGCAGGCAATAAATTCCCGCCTGCCTGCAGCCTCTAACTTTCCCACTGCAGCTTAAGTGAATTTTATATCACGGGAAAAAGTACCCTGCTAGGCTTAGCTATAAAATCCCACCTGCCTGCTGCTTCTATTTTTCCCACTGCAGCTTAAGTGAATTTTATAACACGGGAAAAAGTACCCTGCTAGGCAGGTAATAAAATCCCACCTGCCTGCTGCTTCTATTTTTCCCACTGCAGCTTAAGTGAATTTTATAACACGGGAAAAAGTACCCTGCTAGGCAGGTATAAAATTCCCACCTGCCTGCGGCTTCTATTTTTCCCATTGCAGCTTAAATCCTTTGTTTTCCAAAAATGCGCCCATCCCCGCAGGGGATTTTCCGTGCACGACTTCGCTTTTTCCCAGTGATCCAGACCTCCGATGGTGACTTCCTCCAAGCATAATGTGCATATATGTTTTCCAGCTGCTCCAGGCCAAAAATCGGGCTTACCCGGCAAAGGAATTGTTCCAGAGAAATTTCACAGAAAACGAAACGGGACACCACAAAAACACGAAAAATTGCCAAAAGTTACAAATAAAGCCCAAAACTTATTCCAAGTTAAAACCCTTCTGGCACATAGGAATAATAACATATTCGCTCATAATAGAGTTAAAACAGAGCGCAAATAGCCTCATACGGGGCTCAAAATAATTAAATACAAATTTCCCGCAGACAAATCCCGACGACAGAATATAACAATTTTGGGCATCTGGGTATTTGGCGAAAAAGGCTAATATGGCTCTTTGGGATTATCTTGACGCAATACAAGAACTTTCAGGCAATAAAAACACAAAATGAGCCATTATTTTAAAAGTATGAAAAAATTTCGGATAGGGTAGTTGCAGATTTCAGGATGAAATCTGGGTGACACAAATCCTTTGAGTAATCCGGTTTGATGAGTGTTGGTGCACAAGAGATTTCTTGCTTGATCTTGTTGAATATTTTTTTCCCTTCTATTGTCTATCTAAAGGTTATGTCCTTCTTGAGAATGAGGGTGATGGGTGTTACCAGTCCAACAATTTTAGAGATGAATTACCTAACAAAGTTTATTTTTCTGAGGAAGGACTGTAAGGATTTCTTGTGCGCTACCAAGGAAAGGGCCAGGATGGTAGAAATGCACTCAGGATCAATTGCAATGCCATCCTTAGAGACCACATGGCCTAAAAGCTTGCCCTACACTACTGTAAAATTACACTTTTTGGGGTTAAGAGATACCCCAAACTTTCTGAATCTCTTAAAAACTTTCTCTAAGTGTGCCATGTGATCCGCGCTTTGCTTTGAGAAGACCGTGATGTCATCTTAGTAGACCAAGATGAACTCATTGATATATCCTTTGAATGTAATATACCTGGCATGCTGAAACATTACGCCTACGTTTGACAAACCAAAAGGCATCTTCTAATATGCATATGTCCCCCACTTGGTTGTAAACGTTGTTTTCAATTAATCCTCTTCTTTGACTAGGATTTTATTGAAGCCAGAATACCCATCCAACATTGATAATCTCTACGTACTAGCCATAGTCTATAAAATCTTCTCCATAGAAGGCAAAGGATAATGATCCTTCAATGATGCCTTGTTCAAATATCTGAAATCAACACAGAGTCTAATTTCACCGTTCTTCTTGTGTACCGGAACTAGATTCACTACCCAAGTAGAAAACTTGATCAAAAATATTATCTTCACCTTAATGAGTTTGGATAACTCCTTGCTCATGAGGGGCTCTATCTTTAGATTGATTGACCGTTGCTTTTATCTAACTGGCTTGATACCAGGATCAAGGTCAATGGAGTGTTGAGTAAAACTTGGATCAAATCCTTTGAGGTCTTCATACTCCCAAAAAAATATATCACTATATTTCTGGTAGAGATAAATGAAGGCCTTCCTTTCATCATGCACGTAAGCTTTACTGAGAGACAACTCCTTTCTGCACGCAATAGTAATTGGGGAGTAGTTTTCTTATGTGGTGCGCATATATTTTTCTTCACCCTTGAACTCATCATTAGGGCTAAACATTTTTTCTAAGGTGACCAGCCCTTTAGGAAACATTTTTGCCTTCATTTGTATCACTTGGTCACCATAACTATTATGTAAATCAACTTGTATGCTTGATGTGATCTCAGCTTCATTATGGATGAACTGGATGATCTACATGTCACTGTCAAACACCTAATAGCTAGTGTTGTTTTCTAGAATGGATTTCCTAATTACCATCTTGATGTGCTAAGTGTTTCCTCTGATAAAGTCCTCGGTAGGGGAGAACTGTGAACCAAGCGCGATCATCTGATCAACTTCTTTGTTCATATTGTGTGGCACCACTTGCAGATTTAGAGCATCAAAGCTCTTAAGGAGATCCCCTAATCTATGTATATAAGCTTTGAGAAAATTATTCTTTGTTGCACACTTATTGGTGACTTGGTGGTTAACCAATTTTGTGTTCTCAAATATCTACATCGCCTTGATTTTCTTCTTTTTAGCTATAAGAAGACCACACACAAACACCTCATACTCTGCCACATTGTTGGAACATGTGAAATGTAACCTATGTGTGAAGAAGAATTTCTCATCCTTAGGGGAGATGAGAACAACTCCTGCTCCAGTGCCGTTTTTGCTTCTGGATCCATCAAAGTATAACTTCCATAGACCAAGGTTCTCTTGAATTTGCTTGAGTGTTGTAGTCATTATTTTACCCCTAATACTTCTTTCTAACCCCAAGTGCGCCGACCTATCATCCAACATATGTTAGGCGCTCACCCAAGGTGCATGCGGGTGCCAAGCCCCTTCTTTATGTGAGCTTTGTGAGAGATTTCTACCATTAATGGAGGATTATTTGTAGAAACAGAAGTACATTCACTTACTTGAAAAGGTAGAAGATGCAACTAACAGATCTACACATTAATGCATCACAGAAGCTAAATGACATTGTACGAAGTATAATAAACCATATATGAGCCATGATGAGTCATATAACATAAGGGTTTACACCCATAAACAAGATGTATAAAACAAATCCATGTATATTGATTTAACAGAATATTTGGTAGCCATACTACATTCAAAAGGGTCATCTCAGACCATATATATTAAATTAAAGAGACTTAACTCTTGTAAGATTCTCTGATATGATACCCTAACTATACTTTTTCCCATTCTATCCCTTGTTATAGATCCCAATACCCATACATATGCTTATGGCATCCCTTACGACCCTCTAACACTAGGTACTCTAAACCCTAACATTACTGCAACACTTCAAAATCTATGTATTTCTCTGCATTCCCTAAGCATTCTCTCTACATCCCCTTCATGCCTCCATGTATTTCTGCTCGTGTTTTTTTCTATCTCTGCTCATGTTCTTGATCCAAACATCTCTTTAAATAGGATCATTGACCACCGCTGTGACTTCTCTCCTAAGCAGATCACATGCCAAGTGTCGATGCGGTCCTCCATTGGTAAATGCTTATCCTCTTTGTAAACCTCCCACTAACTGTAATGGTGTCTCTAGGAATATTCCCTAAAGGGAATATCCTTTTCTTGACCTCCAAGGTTCCAGACTGGCACCTTATCCACTCATCACGCCTAGTCAGGTCCTCACATTTTTCCTCAAGTGACCCCATGATGTCGGTTGTGGCTAAGTCCTTTAAACCCTTATTTTGCATCCTGCGCACACCTTGGTTTCCCTTAAACCCTTCTTAAATCCCTTTTTCCTATGCGCTTTTCCCTAAGCACCCTTATATCTGTTGATCCTGTGTGCCCGTGCCTCTTGGTACTTAGCCAATATTTTAGGGTCCAACATCACCCCATACTATGTATGTTCTCTATCCTTGGAAACATTCTTCTTCCTTAAAGAATAAAGAATAGAGGTATCAAAACAATCAAAGAATGGAAGGATGACATAAATGGAAGAATAAAAGAATGTGCTACTATTGCATGAGGAGTGGTAATTCCTTCTTCACGGATGCCTCAATCTTCTCCCATGTATCTACATCTCCCTGCACCTACTGAAGTAGGTCACCCACCAATGCACTTAATTCATCAAAACTAAGTTCCTCGCTCTCAGCTTTCAGCATATCAACAATGTTCTCCAGCTGCTTGCTAAGATCACCTAGTGCATCCATATTACGAGTGACTTGGGGGTATAGTTCCTTTAGTTTACTCTTAGTCGAAACTTGCAAGGTCTCGATTACTTCTAATTTCTTCTCAACTTCAGCCAGGATCTTGTCGTGCTCTGTCTTATTACCTTTGTGCTTTTCCTAAAATTATGTTAGATTCGCCTCATGTGTAGCAACCAATATGCTTACTACCCTATCCCTGTTGGCACAATTTTCATACACGGCTTTAGCCATTTATGTAGCGGTCTTTACTGCGGTAAGGAGCTCAGAGTACCGAACCACTATCTCCCCAATCTTTAGCTTTTCCTTCTCCTTCTGGCATGCCATCACCTCCTCTATTGATTCTAATGCAGGTGGTTGCCTTTCCATGGCGAGGATGTGGGTCAAGTATTCCAAGCATTACATGGTTGACTCGTATTTTTGCTTAGGCAAGGCCAGGTCTAGGTGCTTCAAGATTATGGTGTCTGAAATGATCTCTATCTTCTTATGGATTTCATGCACCTTTTCCTTTTCATCCATCAGTTTGCACCTTAACTATGCATTGATCAATTCCTTTTGGTTTATCTCTTTGTCCTGCTCACTGATCTCCTCATTCTTTTTCTCAGCTCTTCCTCCAAGACCCTTATTCTGTCATTTTTGCCTAAGAGTTTTGCTCTTACATCCATCGATTCTTATTGAGTAAGTTGCAAAACTTGTTCATGTAGATAGTTGTTGGGCATTCACCAGAGAGATTACTCCCTTGTATCATGGTATCCTCATCAAATGCATCTTTGTTGACCTTGAATTCAGGTTCATCAACATGAGACTCAAAATCCCAAGATAGCATTTTCCTCGTGCGCGGGGTATGCACACACTTCATTGAAAGAAGACCAAATAAGGAGTTGGTTTGTAGCACAGTACTTTGGAAATGCAAGTGAAGTACCTTTTTGGATCATTAATTAATTCATTTCTTTTTCCTCTGCCGCTACTATGCCCTTTCCACCTGTGTGCACTGCCTTTGGGAAAACTGACTGCTAAGATGGGATCTCCGCCCATGCGTCCATACTCCTTTCCCAAACTTGTTCTTTCCTCCTCTCCCTTCACAAATCCTCAGTGCCTCTTCTCGACTTCATTGCTCTCCAACTATTGGATAATTCTTCCTACTTCCTCCTCTTGTAGTAATCTACACTTTTCAAGCTGCTGCCCAAAAATGGTTGTTTAATTGCAACATAAGAGAGCATGAATCCTGTCAACAAACACCTGAGCTCCTGTAACACCTGTTGCCAACAAGTATGCAGACAAAGATCAAACGCCCTTCAAAGCATGTGCCAATTTGGAAGCTTTAGCCTTTTAGCACTCTTGTCTGAACAAAATCCTTCCTGTAATGGGGCACACTTTTCCTCTGGCTGACAATTATTTACCTGTGAATTAAATTATTCACCCTAGGTGCATGCTTATATAACCTTCACAATTCTATAATTAATAATGCCCTAACATTAAAGGCAAGTTAATTAATAAAAATCATGCTCTTCTCTTTTAAAAATAGATGTTTAAGGACAGCCAGCCAATAACTTAAATTAAATCAATTTAATCCTTCACACATCACTTCCACTTAAGCTTCAACAGTTGAGGCGTTGACCATAGCCACATGAAAATAGGAACTAATAAATCATTTAATATGAAAAAGTATTATTCCGTCTCAAAAGGGGCTGGCAATTAATAAATTAAATTTATTTAATGGTTAGAATTCTATTTCCCAATTGATTTATTCCCTTGGCTTTGTTGACGGTGCCACAAGCCTGGGTGCCGAAATGGGTGATAAATATTAAAAAATTTATTTAATGCATTATTATTCACCAAGGGGGTCGCACTTTTTTGCATAATAGAATTCTATTTTTAAGAATTTCTGAAAAGGGCTTCTTTACCCGCAAGGCAGCCCCGGGAAATCCCATGATCCACTTAATGATTTGCTTTGAAATGGGATTATTACCCTGCAAGGAAGGCCTAAATCCCATGATTTCATTAAGTCACTTTTCTTTATTTCACACATGCGGAATTGTACCCCGCAAAAAATAAAAATGGCAGGCAATAAATCCCGCCTGCTGCAAGCCCTTCACTTCCCATGCCAGCTTAAATGAATCTCATATCACGGGAACAAGTTACCCTGCTCGGCAGGGGTTCATACGAATCCCACTGCATTGCTGCTTCTATTTTTCCCACTGACAGTGAAGTGAATTTTATAACACGGGAACAAAGTACCCTGCTAGGCAGGGGTAATACAAATCCCACCTACATGTGCTTCTATTTTCCACTGACAGCTGATGTGAAATTTAGACCACGGGAAAAAGCACCCTGCTCTGCAGGGGTATGAATCCCACCATGCCTGAGGCTTTATTTTTCCCATTGCAGTATTAATCCTTTTGTTTTCCAAAATGCGCAATCCCCGCAGGGGTTTCCCGTGCCAGACCTTCGCTTTTCCCGATGATCCAGACCTACGATGACGACTTACCCAGTATAATGTGCGTGTATTGTTTTCCAAGCTGCTCAGGCCAAAATTCGGGCATCTTACCCGGTAAAGGAATTGCTCTAGAGAAATTTTACAGAAAAACAAAAACGGGGAACACAAAAACACGGGAAAAAATGCCAAAGTTACAAATAAAGCCAAAACTTAAAATAAGTTAAAATCCTTCTGGTATATAGGAATAATAACATATTCGCTTTTTAATGGATGTTAAAACGGAGCGCAAATAGCCCGCATACGGGGCTAAAAATAAATTCAAATACCAAATTTCCAGCAGACAAATTCCGACGGACAGAATATAAAACAATTTGGGAATCTGGGTATTTGCGAACAGGGTAATAGGGCTCTGGGGATTATCTTGACGCAATACAAGAACTTTCAGGCCACTAAAACAACAATCGACCATTATTTTAAAAAGTACGGAAATTTTTTCAGATAGGGTAGTCACAGATTTCAGGATGAAATTGGGTGAACCAGAACACGTGCACGTGAAACTATCACCTGATGTGGGTTGTGGAGATCATTATTTTGACTTCTTGAGTGTGCACAATGACGACGAACTCGACATGTTTCTCCATGTGACTATCTTTCAAATCATATTCCTTCAATGTTGGCTGAAGAAAGCCACTGAATTGCTCCAATGTTCATTTTCGGGTGTCAGGTCAACAACAACACGTGCATAAGCCCATACGCATAAAGATGACATCCTTTGCGTCACCGGTTTGATTTTTTGATTGAGGTTGGTGCACAAGAGATTCTTCTTGGATCTTGTTTGAATATTTTTTTCCCTTCTATTGTCTTCTAAAGGTTTATGTCTTCGAGAAATTGGGGGGGGGAGGGTGATGGTGTTACAGTCCAAACAATTTAGAGATGAATACCTAACAAGTTTATTTTTCTGTTGAGGAAGGACTGTAAGGATTTCTTGTGCGCTACCAAGGAAAAGGGCAGGATGGTAGAATGCACTCAGGATCAATTGCGAATGCCATCTTAGAGACCACATGGCCTAAAAAGCGTGCCCCTACCTACTGTAAAATTAACGTTTGGGGTTAAGAGTACCCAAACTTTCTGAATCTGTTAAAAACTTTCTTAAGTGTGCCATGTGATCGCCGCTTTGCTTTGCGAAGCCCGTGGATGTCATCTTAGTAGACCAAGATGAACTCATTGAATATATCCTTGAATGTAATATACCTGGCCATGCTGACACATTACGCTACGTTGACCAAAACAAAAGGCATCTTCTAATATGCATATTCCCCCACTTGGTTGTAAACGTTGTTTTCAATTAATCCTCTTCTTTGACTAGGATTTTATTGAAGCCAGAATACCCATCCAACATTGATAATCTCTACGTACTAGCCATAGTCTATAAAATCTTCTCCATAGAAGGCAAAGGATAATGATCCTTCAATGATGCCTTGTTCAAATATCTGAAATCAACACAGAGTCTAATTTCACCGTTCTTCTTGTGTACCGGAACTAGATTCACTACCCAAGTAGAAAACTTGATCAAAAATATTATCTTCACCTTAATGAGTTTGGATAACTCCTTGCTCATGAGGGGCTCTATCTTTAGATTGATTGACCGTTGCTTTTATCTAACTGGCTTGATACCAGGATCAAGGTCAATGGAGTGTTGAGTAAAACTTGGATCAAATCCTTTGAGGTCTTCATACTCCCAAAAAAATATATCACTATATTTCTGGTAGAGATAAATGAAGGCCTTCCTTTCATCATGCACGTAAGCTTTACTGAGAGACAACTCCTTTCTGCACGCAATAGTAATTGGGGAGTAGTTTTCTTATGTGGTGCGCATATATTTTTCTTCACCCTTGAACTCATCATTAGGGCTAAACATTTTTTCTAAGGTGACCAGCCCTTTAGGAAACATTTTTGCCTTCATTTGTATCACTTGGTCACCATAACTATTATGTAAATCAACTTGTATGCTTGATGTGATCTCAGCTTCATTATGGATGAACTGGATGATCTACATGTCACTGTCAAACACCTAATAGCTAGTGTTGTTTTCTAGAATGGATTTCCTAATTACCATCTTGATGTGCTAAGTGTTTCCTCTGATAAAGTCCTCGGTAGGGGAGAACTGTGAACCAAGCGCGATCATCTGATCAACTTCTTTGTTCATATTGTGTGGCACCACTTGCAGATTTAGAGCATCAAAGCTCTTAAGGAGATCCCCTAATCTATGTATATAAGCTTTGAGAAAATTATTCTTTGTTGCACACTTATTGGTGACTTGGTGGTTAACCAATTTTGTGTTCTCAAATATCTACATCGCCTTGATTTTCTTCTTTTTAGCTATAAGAAGACCACACACAAACACCTCATACTCTGCCACATTGTTGGAACATGTGAAATGTAACCTATGTGTGAAGAAGAATTTCTCATCCTTAGGGGAGATGAGAACAACTCCTTGCTCCAGTGCCGTTTTTGCTTCTGGATCCATCAAAGTATAACTTCCATAGACCAAGGTTCTCTTGAATTTGCTTGAGTGTTGTAGTCATTATTTTACCCCTAATACTTCTTTCTAACCCCAAGTGCGCCGACCTATCATCCAACATATGTTAGGCGCTCACCCAAGGTGCATGCGGGTGCCAAGCCCCTTCTTTATGTGAGCTTTGTGAGAGATTTCTACCATTAATGGAGGATTATTTGCAGAAACAGAAGTACATTCACTTACTTGAAAAGGTAGAAGATGCAACTAACAGATCTACACATTAATGCATCACAGAAGCTAAATGACATTGTACGAAGTATAATAAACCATATATGAGCCATGATGAGTCATATAACATAAGGGTTTACACCCATAAACAAGATGTATAAAACAAATCCATGTATATTGATTTAACAGAATATTTGGTAGCCATACTACATTCAAAAGGGTCATCTCAGACCATATATATTAAATTAAAGAGACTTAACTCTTGTAAGATTCTCTGATATGATACCCTAACTATACTTTTTCCCATTCTATCCCTTGTTATAGATCCCAATACCCATACATATGCTTATGGCATCCCTTACGACCCTCTAACACTAGGTACTCTAAACCCTAACATTACTGCAACACTTCAAAATCTATGTATTTCTCTGCATTCCCTAAGCATTCTCTCTACATCCCCTTCATGCCTCCATGTATTTCTGCTCGTGTTTTTTTCTATCTCTGCTCATGTTCTTGATCCAAACATCTCTTTAAATAGGATCATTGACCACCGCTGTGACTTCTCTCCTAAGCAGATCACATGCCAAGTGTCGATGCGGTCCTCCATTGGTAAATGCTTATCCTCTTTGTAAACCTCCCACTAACTGTAATGGTGTCTCTAGGAATATTCCCTAAAGGGAATATCCTTTTCTTGACCTCCAAGGTTCCAGACTGGCACCTTATCCACTCATCACGCCTAGTCAGGTCCTCACATTTTTCCTCAAGTGACCCCATGATGTCGGTTGTGGCTAAGTCCTTTAAACCCTTATTTTGCATCCTGCGCACACCTTGGTTTCCCTTAAACCCTTCTTAAATCCCTTTTTCCTATGCGCTTTTCCCTAAGCACCCTTATATCTGTTGATCCTGTGTGCCCGTGCCTCTTGGTACTTAGCCAATATTTTAGGGTCCAACATCACCCCATACTATGTATGTTCTCTATCCTTGGAAACATTCTTCTTCCTTAAAGAATAAAGAATAGAGGTATCAAAACAATCAAAGAATGGAAGGATGACATAAATGGAAGAATAAAAGAATGTGCTACTATTGCATGAGGAGTGGTAATTCCTTCTTCACGGATGCCTCAATCTTCTCCCATGTATCTACATCTCCCTGCACCTACTGAAGTAGGTCACCCACCAATGCACTTAATTCATCAAAACTAAGTTCCTCGCTCTCAGCTTTCAGCATATCAACAATGTTCTCCAGCTGCTTGCTAAGATCACCTAGTGCATCCATATTACGAGTGACTTGGGGGTATAGTTCCTTTAGTTTACTCTTAGTCGAAACTTGCAAGGTCTCGATTACTTCTAATTTCTTCTCAACTTCAGCCAGGATCTTGTCGTGCTCTGTCTTATTACCTTTGTGCTTTTCCTAAAATTATGTTAGATTCGCCTCATGTGTAGCAACCAATATGCTTACTACCCTATCCCTGTTGGCACAATTTTCATACACGGCTTTAGCCATTTATGTAGCGGTCTTTACTGCGGTAAGGAGCTCAGAGTACCGAACCACTATCTCCCCAATCTTTAGCTTTTCCTTCTCCTTCTGGCATGCCATCACCTCCTCTATTGATTCTAATGCAGGTGGTTGCCTTTCCATGGCGAGGATGTGGGTCAAGTATTCCAAGCATTACATGGTTGACTCGTATTTTTGCTTAGGCAAGGCCAGGTCTAGGTGCTTCAAGATTATGGTGTCTGAAATGATCTCTATCTTCTTATGGATTTCATGCACCTTTTCCTTTTCATCCATCAGTTTGCACCTTAACTATGCATTGATCAATTCCTTTTGTTTTATCTCTTTGTCCTGCTCACTGATCTCCTCATTCTTTTTCTCAAGCTCTTCCTCCAAGACCCTTATTCTGTCATTTTTGCCTAAGAGTTTTGCTTCTACATCCATCGATTCTTTATTGAGTAAGTTGCAAACTTGTTCATTAGATAGTTGTTGGGCATTCACCAGAGAGATTACTCCCTTGGTATCTGGTATCCTCATCAATGCATCTTTGTTGACCTTGAATTCAGGTTCATCAACATGAGACTCAAAATCCCAAGATAGCATTTTCCTCGTGCGCGGGTATGCACACACTTCATTGAAAGAAGACCAAATAAGGAGTTGGTTTGTAGGCACAGTACTTTGGAAATGCAAGTGAAGTACCTTTTTTGGATCATTAATGTAATTCATTTCTTGTTCCTCTGCCGCTACTATGCCCTTTCCACCTGTGTGCACTGCCTTTGGGAAACTTACTGCTAAGATGGGATCTCCGCCCATGCTTCCATACTCCTTTCCCAAACTTGTTCTTTCCTCCATCTCCTTCACAAATTCCTCAGTGCTTTGCTCGACTTCATGCTCTACCAACTATTGGATAATTCCTTCTACTTCCCTCTCTATGGTATTATCCATCTACTTCTTGGTCGGGGTTGGGGTCTTCTAATCCTTCATGTTTACTTCCTCGCTCCCCCCTTTATCGTGAGTTTTTCCTTCATCCTCATCCTTCTCTTCATTTATTTCTTCCTATGACTCATGTACATCGTACACAGGATGGTTTTAAGACTCATCACACTCTTCATTGTCTTCATAAACCTTGTCAGCCTCCATGTTTTTTGTCTTGTCTGAGTCCGAACCTTTAGTCACCCTCTACTTCTTCCTTACTAGTGATTCTAGTTCAGGGGATCTCTCTCTTTCTCCTTTCTCTGGTGACTCTTCTCTCACTGGGGACTCTTCCTTCTGTGGTGACTCTTCCTTTTGTGGTGACTCTTTTCTCATGGGATAAGTCTTCCAACGGATGTAAGTACTGATGACCGCACTCGAATTCTGTGCCCATATTATCTGCATTGTCTGCGCGCTTGACACCATTTTCTCAGGAGTTTCTCCTTTATCACTTTTCTTAGTTCAATATTCTTCTGTGTGGTTGGGTATTCAGGAATGGAGAAATCATCTTTAACATAAGCACCCTTTTCATACTTAGGCCTTATGCACAAATACACCCTTGTTGTTGTCCTCCATTTAATAGGTAATGTTACTCGTTTTAACATGTGCACGTCATGGGAGACATACTTCTCCACATAGGTGTGCTTCTTGGGATATATTAGTTCCTGTGCAGCTCGCGGTAGTCTTGATTCACTATACTTGGATCAAATAGGAGTTTCTTCATCTCTTTGAAATGATTGACCCTGACCTGGAAGTACTACGCTGTGAAGGAGAAAGGCAATTTACACCAAGGACTCTTGCTGCCATCTACCAAAGTAAATCTACTGATGTAGAAATGTTGGCATACGATAAAATCAACTTCTCCTTGCACTAGTGAAGGAAATTGTTTGGGTATTCTCCATTTATCCCCGAATGCATCATGCATCTTCTTATACCACTTTTCTAGGCATGCCTTATGAGCAGCCGTCATGGTTCCACATATATACTATTCAAACCTCTTGGTGGGAGAGGGTTCTCATCTGAGTACTCCCAAACAAAATTGTCTGACACATCGAGAAATATAATATCTAAAAATACATTGGTGAGGAGGATGTTACCAAACATGATCTTTTCTCTATCGCATGCGACGTCTATGATCTCCTTTGTAATGAAAGATGAGCGGTTATAGATGGTTCCCTCCAAGATTTTACGTCACACATTGAAGCAGGAATTATTGATCTATGTCCATCTCTCTTACCCATTCAATTTTATAGCCAAGGACATGGCCATCCTCATCACCGGGTTAGTAATTTCAAAAATGTCGAAGTAACGCAAACCCTTCTTGTAGTCATAAGCCTCAACGGTCTTCTTAATGGCTTCCTTGTCTTCTAAGTCATCATCTAATGAATATCCTTCACAGATAAGGCATGTGAACTTAGAAATTAGCTAGGGGGTTATGTGCATCCTCCAGCCTGTGAAATAGAATTGGTCTTCATGCACGCGTGACATAAACCATTGGTATAGCCACTCGGGATTGCCAAAATAGGGCAACTCTTAGAGTTGCAACAACCCATCCTTCTCCATTTTTACCTTTACCTCATTATCATAGACATGCATTCCATTTTGTGTACTCTTCTCCGTAGGGTGAACCAATTCGAGTGTTATTTCATTCTTTGTGGTACTCATTCGATGGTTATAATCACTTATGGCCATCTTCCTGATGTGAGACGCCCATTCTTTACCAAGAAATATGTCGTCTGGGTACTACATTTCCACGTACCATTATTCATTGAAAATGGTGGAGAAAGCTTATTTCCCCTTGCCCTTGCCATTCCTTGGTGAAATATTTGCTACTTTCCTTGGTGCCATTTCTTCGTCAGGTGCTTAAAATTTCTTTCTTTCTCTTGATCTTGCCTCTGCTCAACTTTGCAGCTCCACTCCTTTGCAAAAATTCCTTCAAACCCTGTGCCCTAGCTTACGCAACCCTAACCTAGAAAACCCTTTTTCCACAAGATGACATAAGCACCTACAAGATTCTTTCACACAACCTTCTCTGCTTATGCCCATGTACTTCTTTTCACTCTGGTTTGCTAATCAAACTAGCTATACACACAAATCTTCACAACTCTTCTCAAACTTTCTTCACAAGGATGCCCTAGTTCACAAGAGCTCTTTTTAAAATGCAAGGTAGAAAATAACGCACCCTCGATCTTCTATTTATAACTTTTAATTTTCTCCACAATAAGTGTCATGCCACATACCAACATACTTTTGCAAAAGTGACTTTTTTTCTTTCTAATGCCAACCTTTAGCACTTTTCCTCCATGCTCAATCCTACACGAACACTTCCGCAACCTTCTTACGTATAACTACCTCGACCATAGAGTTCTTCGCACTTTATTCCACACCAAAATAAATTCTTATTCTATGTATTAGACCAAGTTCTTTCCATTGCCTATCTCATGTTGCTCATGTGCTTTTACCCTTATACGTGGTTTCTCAAATCCTTTTGACACCATCCTTCCTTCATGTTCACCTTTTCTACGTGTGATCTTCCAATTCACGTTTTTTTGATTTTTCAACCCATGCCATCCACAATCATAGCTTCTAGTACTTGTCATATCACTCTACCCCACACAAAACTGGATGCATGGTCCTTTGTGCATAGATTTTTTTTGAAACTAAATAAGTGGCTACCAACGCACAAACATGCATAACACAAAACAACGAGAATGGGAAACACAAAGAAAGGAAACTACAACAAAGAAAAACCTAAGCTAACTGGTAATACTGCCTTATTTACAAACACAAGGAAGACTTATTTAAAGTAGGGCTTCAACCTATTCCCAATGAAATGGCCTGGTAATTTTGTTCCATCCATCACTTATAACTGAAAAACACCCGAATCAAGTATATAAGATACAATGTATGGGCCCATCCAATGGAATTTGAATTTTCTAGAATGTTGTAGAAACTTAGAATCTTACAATAGAACCATCTTCCCAACCTCAAACTGTTTGTTGTTGATATGTCTATCATGTCATTCCTTTTACTTGAATTTTTCTATTTTCTGACTCCAGCGAACAATATCCCACCTCTCATCTAACTGCATTAACTTATCAATCCTCTCCTCAAGCACTTTTTCATCATTTAATCCTCTTGTGCGTGCTATACGCATCGATGATAATATGAATTTAATAGTAAATACCACTTCCGCACCAAACAACAATTAAAAAGGTGTAGCCTTGTTCAGTCTTTTATAAGTAGTCTGGTATGACCATAACACAACATAAAATTTATCATCCCAATCCTTTCTTCCCACATAAAAAATCTTGGTTAACTTGTGATTTATAATTTTGTTAAATGCCTCAGTAGTCCCATTAGCTTATGGGTGATAAGGGGTAGTCTTATGGTGGGCTATCATGAATTCTGCCAATAAGATCCTAACTGTCTCACTCAAGAAATGAGTACCCCTATCACTTGTTAAAATCAGGTCATCCATATCTGTTGATTATGTTTTCCCACAAGAACCTAGCTGCTGTTACCATTGTGCAATCCCTTGTAGGTGCCACTTCTGGCCACCTTGTAAGATAATTTGTGCATGTAATGATATAATGCGAACCTGTTCTTCGTGTGGCTGGGGAAATAGGGCCTATGAATTTAATTGCCCACTTCTTGAATGGTTCTGCACTGACAATCGGTCTTAATGGTATTTCATCTCTTTTCCTTGGTTTGCAAAGGCGTTGCCAGTGGTCACAAGCCTTGCAATACTTGATACAATCCTTGTAAACTATTTTCCATAAAAATCCTACTAGAAGGATCTTACACGTGATTTCATTCCCTACATAGTGTCCTCCTGCAATTCAACCATGTGCTTCCTCCATGATTGCAACACATTCATGTTCTAACATGCACCAGTGCAACACCTCATCATGGCCTAGCTTGTATAAATCTCCACTAATTAACGTGTAGGGTGCAAAACATATGGCTAACTGCTTCCTTTATGAAGTCTTCATTCCCTCCAGTTCCACATCCGTCTTGAAAAACACAACAATATCTTCCAAGTCAAAGGGTGCGCACCGCAATCTAAATAGTTACACATCTGGCATTGTATCCTCAATGATTTACACATCATCCCTCGAGTCAATCCTTGATAAATGGTTAGGTCCTAAATTAATCTTACCCGGTTTCATAACAACCGTAAACTCAAACTCTTGAAACAACAAGACCCACCTGCATACGCACCTTATAAAACAGACTTGTTTACTAAGTACTTCAATGCCATGTGGTTCATGTAGAATATAAAGGGTGTTTCCAATAGATACTTCCTAAATTTCTGCAACACATAGATCATTGACAATGCTTCACGATCACTAGTAGTATAAGTCTGTTCTACTGGGGTTAGCTTCCAACTAGCAAAGCACAAAGGGGTGGTCAACAATTCCCTCTCTAGGTTGTGCTAAGATTGCCCCAATCGCCACTCCTGAAGCATCGACATGTACATGGATTGGCTTATCCCAAGAAGGAAAGCGTAATATTGGTGCAATGATAAGATTATTCTTCAATGTATCAAATTCCATCTGTTGTGCCTCTCCCGAGTGAAATGTACTTTTGTGTTTTATGAAATTTTCCAATGGCACGACGATCTTGGCATACCCCCTTAATAAATTTTTGGTAATACCCAGTATGTCGAAGGAATACACATATTGTGCTCTGGCTGGTAGGCTCCCCCAATCCCACAATAATGACAACTTTGGCAGGAACCACCAGCAAGCCTTCCTTACATATGATATGCCCCAAAAGGGTTCCAAATGGAGTTGTGAAAACACATTTCTTAATGTTTAGGGATATCTTCAAATGTCGACATCTTTAAAACATCAACCTTAGATTGTCACAATGGTCCCTCACTAGTCCATATACCGTCCAATCGTCAAGGTATACTTGAAGAAACTTATGGATGAAGTCTTGAAATGCCTCCACCATAATACACGAAAACACAACAGGCATGTTCTTCAATCCAAAAGGCATGACCATCTAGGAAAAGCTTCCGCATTCAGTGGTGAAATTTTTCTTTTATTTGTTCTCCTTTGTAATTCTAACCTGATGATATCATGAGAATTTGTCTGTGAAGGAATAGATCTCATGCCCAGCTACTCCTTCTAGATCTCCTCAGTGAAGGGGGTTGGAAAAGGGTCAATAACACATACCTCATTTATATCCCTATAATCAGCAAAAATCCTTATCCTCCCATCCTTATTAATGTTGATGACCATAGGAATTATCCATTCTGATTCTTCAACAACCTCAATGATGCCTGATGTGATCATCTTGTCAATCTCCTCCTTGAATTTGATGCGTAGATTCAGATTCGTTTGATAAGGTCTCTTCCGAATTAGGAGCGCACCTTCCTTTAACTTGATATTCATTTATCATAAGGAGTGGTGAACTCCTTTAAGCTCATGGTACTCACGTGGAAATATGTCCTAAAAATCATGCAATAGATTAATGATATTTGAAACCTCCTTTTTTGTCCAGTAATATCCAATAGTAGCCTCCTTAGGTTCTACCTCTGAACCAATGTTAACCTTCTTGGTTTTCAGGGGTTTGTGGTAGGTGTGCGCTTGCTCATCAGCACTATCCATAACCTCACGCATACCCACAGTATGGTTAGCATCCAAATTTTCCACCTCTTCACCATCAATCACATAGACCAATTTTCCTTTCTCTTTTTCCATGCATGCGCGTTCAAGCTGTATCTCCTCTAATTCTTCCTCATTAAAGCACACTTCTAAGCCAAGTTCACCCAATAATTCCAGTATTCTATCCTCTGGGATGACACTATCTCCCATATTTTGGTGCTTAACAACGTGTAATTCCTCATCCACCGATGGGTTAGTACTTTGATATTCAAAAGCTTGAAGGAGGTTATCCGTCAACTCCTGCCAATTTCCTGTCTAATGGTACATCTTTGAGTGAATGTACCATGCACCTGCATAACCTTGTAAGGTGGAGTATAAATTATGTACCCATAAATAAGGTGACAAGGCTTCCATGCCTCTCATCCAGGCCTTTTCACATACTTGGACATGAAATGAGGTGGGTTCCTTCCCATGATAATCTTATATGATAGTAGGTGCCTTTCTCCGGAAAAACTTAATAGAGAATGCCATTATCACTTTGTGCCACTCCAGAAGGTTATCATAATGGCTCACCCACCAACATACTATGGTCCTGAGAAAGGTATAACTAAGCATCCTTCTCCTTTCAATCTCACATCTCCATTAGGTCTCCATTTCTCATAGGAAAACATCAGGGTCGACTCTCCCAGAATAACTTGACAACTTCTTTCCTCCTAGGTGCTTGACTGAGCATGCCTTTGTTACTCTCGTCATAGATCCTCTTAACTTCCTTTCGACTAACTCATATGTTGATGCAACCTAGAATTTACCAGTAAACACCTAGGCGCGCTGATAAATCACTCATCCTAGACTGAGCGCTCACTCAGAGTGCACAAAGGTACTAGGCCCCTTTTTAGGGTTGCTTTTGTAGGATGTTAGCATGATGAAGACTTAATGCATTTAGATATGAAATTAATACAACATTCTACAGAGCATTTTCAGATCTAGATCTCAAGAGTAACATATTTAAATGATAGCCATAATGAAATCAAGCATGCAAGAACAAATTATACATAGGATTAACACTTTGATTCAGCCAATACATGCCATTATATTAAACATGATAAATACAAAGAAGCTTATTACAATAGATAATACCATAGCTTATGCGTGTATCAGATTTGGTAGCATAACTTCATAGTAACTTAGTTCTCATACACCCTCTATACTATGCAAATCATTACATATTTATAATGGGGGGACTTGCCCTTCACCACTTGCATAATTCCAAAAGTAGGTCGCATGTTGAAAATAGCCATACGCCTTTACAATCACAACCACATATACAAGTACGCTAACAATAGACCTCTTCAAGTTAACTGACAGTAGAAAATCTATTCTTAGCTCACACCCATGTAAAGCACTTAGTAGTTGGTCCTCCAAAAATAGTCGATGTGTGTCACACAAGTCTTTACCCAGTTTGTGTGCTCGACACGCTATCTCCAAAAATAGCCTGTACACGTGAAAATGGCTAAGTCCCAAATTTGCCCTTATCTTTCACACACATGTTCTCCCCTATCCTTCCACCCCTTTTACTACGCTGTGTTCTCTCGCGTGAAAATTCTGTGTGCCTTCTGCTAAGTATTCCACTTTCATCTACTCAACATTACCCCAAACTAAACTGCATTGCTGCCCTGGAAATGGCTATTTGAACAATAAAAAATAAAGTAATGAAAATAATGTAAAAGAATTTCTATACAAAGAATAAGTATTTACTTTGCATCACCCTCTACTTCAATTGGAAGAATCGGTTGTGGATATTCTTCTTTTATTGCTACCTCTAATGTCTGCCACTCACTTAGCGCAGCCTCTGCCTTTTCTAGAATATTCACTGCAATGGACTCTAATTCATCATGTGTAATTTCTCCCTTCTCATTTTGTAATACTAACATAATATTAGCCATTGCAGATATTATCCCTTCGAGAAGATCCATCTTTTGTGCTATAAGTTTTCCAAGTTCATCCAACCTATTGTTGTGGGGTTCCTGGGTCGCTGCAAGGGCCTCACGATTTTGCTTCACCACTGCCAGTCTCTCCGTGTGCCCCAAGTTTCATACTTCCTATATTTTAGGACTTCATTGTCCTCTACCATTGTCCTTATTCTGATAACTACCTCCGTAGCTATACAAATATTCAATGCTTGATCTGATTTCTTTAGCTCCTCCAGCAAAGTTTGAAGCAATTCCTTGTATGATGAAATTTTTTTGCACTACTACAACATTTAGCCTCTCTAGTTCCTACTCAGGGTCTTTTGGGGCTGACATCCTAACTAGTCCCTCTTCAAACACCAAATCAACTAATGTGCACATATATTGGATAGCCGAAGGGAACATTTTGGGTACCTTGGGCTCTAAGTGTGGTCTTGCTTGGAGGACATGATCCCCGATCTCCTCTACCATGCCAATAAGAACCCCATTATTTTTATGCTCTAGGTCCTTTTCTTGTTTCAAGTGTGTGATCTCAACATCCTTGACCTTGATCTCTTCTCTCAATGCCTTGATAGTGGCATATTTTTCTATGTTCCTCCACGCCACCTCTGTAGATACCTTTACCAAGGCATCACTTGCCTGCTCATCAGACATAATAGTGGGTTTCATGGTTATATGTCTGTCCTGAGGTGTCTTCTTAAACCTTCTTCACACAAAGGATTCTTCGCATATGTCAAAGTCTGGCTCATCCATGTGTGTGTGCATAAACCAAGATAACTACTTTCTTGTGCACGTGATGGCCATGTCCTCATCCATCAGCTCCCATCCATATAACTCCTTAGGACTCACAGTGCTTTGAAAAAATGTGTGGACAATTTTACTTATGTACTCAGCATAGCCCAAAGATGGAACAATAAACTATCCACTTGTCCTTTTACTTCTTCGCCCCTTAGGAATTGGTGTGCCAAGATTTGGAGCTAGATATTCAGTTTCCTGAGTAGTATCTTACTCTGTCTCTCCTTCCTTTACCCCTTCTCCTTCATTTTTCACATCTCTATCTTTCATTTCTTCATCTTTTGGCTCTTCCATGTCCTCTAGTGGTGTAGGAGATCCAGGTGTGCTCTCTTTAGACTCTTTTGCCTCCTCGTCCATCTTTAATTTTCTCCTTCTCTTCTCAGTTGTCTCCTTCTATGGAGAGAGTCGCGGTGATCTCCGCATTGACTAGGGAGTAGCACCTTGAGTCCTTGTTCTCTTGAACACCCTCTTAAAGTGACATTCCTTAGGGTCTACTCTTACCTCCAATTCTTCATTCCCTTCTTCTTATGTATGGGGTGGAGTACTTACGCGCTCAGATTCTACCTTGTTCGAGGGTTGCCTTCGTCCTCTATGCACCAAGCCGCCATTGTCTTCGCACTCTTCCTCCTCCTCATCTACTTCCACAATTTCAGTGGGCTTTGGAGCTAGTACATTCTCTACTGTATGTTTTCCCTTAGGTGGCCCTGGGAATGCGAACTCATTCTCCACATATTGTTTTCCCTCTAGCTTGGGCTTGAGCTGAAGGTAGATAAGTACAGCCCCACTATCTCCAATTTCCAAACTCACGGGCTTCATGCTTATCATGTCTGAAATTAACCTCTCTATGTAAGCAGTCTACCTTGGACACACATAGGTCTTACAAAGTGTATGGTAGTCACAGTATACCTTGTCTGCAACAAATTTTAGGCATTGCATATTGTTAAACTGATGGATTGCTGCCTATAAATAGTGTGTTGTGAAGGAATATGGTAGTTTACACCAGGGGCTCCAAGTACCATCCTTCATCGTAAAATGTGTGATGTAAAATTACTGATATACTGCAAGCTAGATTGCCTTGCCCACCACCAAAGGTAAATCCTTGGGGATACACCACTCCTCTTCAAGTGCCGCATGGAGCCTATCATACCACATCTCCGCCCTTTGCTTGAATGACCCACTCATTGAACCTTCACTTAAGTATTTCTCAAATATTTCTGCCAAGGATTTATTCTGTATGGGGTACTCCCATATCTTATTCTTCATCCCATCAGGAACTTTGATCTCCAAAAATACTAAGGATAATAGGACATCGCCGAAGCTGATTTTCTCACCTATGCACACTTCCTCGATTATAATGTCCACAATGTAGCCTACTATGTTGTAGATTATTCCTTGCGACATTCTCCTTGCAATGTGTAACCACATTGTGTTCACCTGGGACCATCTTTCTTGATCATTTAATTTGGTGACCAGATGTGCAGCTACTTGTACCACTAGATACTTCTTCAGTTTATCTATATCCATTCCACTCAGACCTTTTGTGTATCCTAACTCCTTCCGCATCTCCAAGATGGCTGCTTTATTTGTTAAGTTACTATTCAGGTCCAATCCTGTGCCCCTCAGTCCTGTTATAGTGGAAATAAGAGTGGCTATAATCCTTACCCTGTGTTTGACGAAATAGAAGAAATCTTTATGTACCCTACTCATCAGCCACTAGTACAAAGGTTCATACTTTCCGAAGTATGGGAGTTCGTATAATTGGTAAACTCCAATTTGCTTTAGCAACTTCTCTCTCGCGTCGTCATAAAATGACATATCCTTGGATGTGTGCTTGTTTGTCTCTATATTTTTAATAACGCATCTAATTCCTTTTTATTATCTAATGTGCATTGATTGTAGTCACTTATCTTACTTTTTCAAACGTGGGAATCTCATTCTTGTCCCACTATCATGCCTTCTAGGTATTGCATCTCTGAAAAATTTCTCTCGGGAGCAATTTCGACCTCCGCCTCCACCTTCTTCTTCCCTTTTTCTCGTATGGCAGGTGCTTTCTTTGGTGCCATCTATAAATTACAACTCTTTGTCCTCAAATGTTTGTTTCCTAGCTTTTGCAATGTGAAAACTCAAACCCTAGCTCAAATCCATGTGCCCTAATTGAAATCACATGCCCTAGCTCTTTTAAACAATCTACTTTGCTTAAACCCTTCACCAATGGGGATGTAAGCTTATCCTACTTATAAATATGTTCCTCATGTTTGGTTTCACACTCTTCGCACCTCAATACTCTTTTCTCAGCTCGATCGCACTTGACTCTTTCAAATTTTTGTGATTTACAATGGTAAGAATGAACTTGTATCCCTTCCTTATATTGATTTCCAAAAATTTGGTGCATTTATTACTCCTTCACCTACTAACATTCCTCATTAAGTTACCATTTTGACATTTTTCCGTGCGGTACATCTTCGTGCCTCAGTTATAACCTTTTAGTGCACCTTCCTACCTTCTAGCTATAAGCTTCTCTTCAATGCGCCTCTATGTGCTTGAGTACCTCATCACTGCTCCTTCTCCTGGTAGTCTCCACGACCGCTAATTACCTTGCGTTATACTATTCCTTCATTTATCTCCATCCATGCTCCTCATTTGGAAGAAATATTATTTTCACCAACTCTTTAAGCTTTGAATAACACTTGTAGAAATTTGTTCCTTTATGTTTACCCATTTCTCAATAACCACCCCACACAAATGGTATGTGAAGTCCTCTGTGCATAAAAATATTGCAAATGGTAATTAGCTTCTGGCACGTAAACGTGCTTATTTAAAAAAATAACTAAATTGAAAAAGCATAGGACAAAGAAGGAAATACATTAAGGGAATACATAATTGAAAGCCTAATATAAATGGCATTATTGCCTTATTACAAAAATCAAGAAGACTTATTTATAGTAGGGCTTCAATCCACTCCCGTTGAAGTAACCAGGTAACCGTATTCCATCAAGTGTTTCTAACTGACAAGCTCATGTTTCAAGTATGTGAGTGATAAAATATGGTCCTACCCAATGTACTTTGAGTTTTCCTGGATGACGCAGAAACTTATAATCATAGATGTATGCATGAAATAGTTAGCAATGTAAGTAAAGTTGAAACTAACACCTAGTAGCTTCAATACAATGCTAAACTAAACCTATGCATCATCATGCTAAGAGCTTAAACAAATCCAACCTATCAACATTTCTACATTAAACATGAAATGAACATTTCAAGCTAATATGTTAAAAAAATAAACTTCTATCTCTTATTGAATGCTAAAATAAGATGAGATTGAACCTATGTATATCTCTAGTAATCAAAGAGTTGATTATGTGCTTGAAATCCCAAGGTTTCTAAGAATGGATTCTTGTCAAATCATGGCTACAAGACCATTTGACATATCTCCACATGACTTCCAAACTTGGGTGGATGAATACAAGAAATGGAGAAGGCAAGCTCTTCTAATGGAAGAATGCTCAAAGATGATAAATGGCTATAGTGTATGCTCTATGCTCATTTAGGAATGTAGGTGTAAATAGAAAGGTAGGAGGAGGGCTCCTTATATAGCCCAATGGATAGAAGAAGCTCTACATCCCTCTTCATGTGGGATAAATGGATAGGTTGGGTTAGTTGTGGATAAGGGAGGTTTGGAAAGGGTTGAGTCAACCTTAGGAGAGTTTATTTTATCCTTTGGTGACTCATGGGTTTGCAGGGCTTTATTAATTAACCAAAGTGATTAATTAATAGGTGTACAAGCTTATAGAAGATTTTTAGAGGAATAATTAGCATGATTTATGTTATGAGAGGATTTTAATCAAATAAATGATGATTTATTAATTTAATGGAAGAGGAAGCTAATTAATTAATAATAATTAATTAGTCTAGATAGAAAGGGGGATTATTTAACAGAAGGTCGTTAATTGGTTTATTTTTTGGATGGGAGGGTTAATTAACTAGTGCAATTTAGCTAATTAATGGTGATAGAAGAGAAAATGAGCATTTATTGATGATATGTCATCAATTTGCGGGAAAAGATATAATTAGCACAATTTAAGTATTTAAATTGCTCAGGTTAAATTATAGGTGTCTACATTTTCCCCTCTTTAGGGTGGCGTAAGTGGCGCCACTTCAAAGATAGTAGACAAATAAATTTTGAAGGCGTAGAAGAAAAATTAGTAGAAGTGAGAGATGCCCCCTTGAGTGTCGATGGGGTGATGAGAGAAGATGATCAACAATCAAAAAAAGGTGAGAGAAAGGAAATAGAAGAATGAGTAGGAGAAGGATTACCCCAGGTGAATCAAAAGAATAGTGTTGATAGGAGAATGATGTAGAAGAGGAATGAATATGGAAAGAAAAGAGCAAGCTTTCATCCAATGTATTGAAACAACTTTATTGTCATCATATTGCCAAAGATCTATGTCATCGGTCCTTATTAAAAATATAAGCATACGAAAAAAGTAGGATGACATGAAAATTCATACTACGAACAGTTGTCCATTGCTGAAACACCCACTCAATGCAACATATAAAAAGCAATGCAATATGAGAAGGAAACAAGCTCATTTAACAGGGAAAACAAGTACAAACACACATATTCCAACCAACAATGGTCAAGACGGTTGTAAAAATGTTTTGTTATCAAGCTGAAGATCCCCAAATATTTGTGATTGATGACAAGGGTTAAAAATGATCCCCTAAGAAAGGATACATGCAAGGGAAGATGATGAAGGACACTTGGTCCAATGAGAAAGTGTAGTGCGCTACGAAACAGTACCAGGAAACTATATGTGCCCCAGAGTACCGACGAAGCAAGTAGGCTAGCTTTGTAAATGGTTGTAAATATGATGATCTGTGAGTCATTTGATCTGTGAAGATGTGAAATTTCCAGCAAGATACAGAAATGAATATCATGTGCAAGACACGAGTTTCAGCCGCTATGAGTTGGTTTACCTATTTTTGTAAATTTTACAATTTTTAGGATTTTTGAGAAATTATGAAATGTTTTGGATTTTTGTTGGATATATAATTTTTTGGATTTTTAATTTTTGATGGGTTGGATGCATAGAAGAACATAGAAGAATCAGCAAGAATCTCCCAGACGTAAAAGAAATGCTCCAGGGAGAAGAAAGAAGAAACATACAACAAATAATGCCCACAACGAGAAACATTAACGGAAATAAATTTAATAAAAAATAATTATTCGATGGAGTGAGTAGAAGAAAGGATATAGCCTAAGAGAAATAAAATTGTCCTAGTGAGAAGAAATGAGTAATAGATGGAAAATAATGCCCCAGCACGATGAAAAATGAAAGAAAATAATTATTTAAATAAAATAATTATTCACAGCGAGTAGAAGAAAAATTAGAGTGTGATGTTATATGGTTTGATTTCACACTGTGTATGTATCATGATGATAGTTGATATGTTTTGTACCACATGTGTTTGATGTTGATATGATATATCCGTAGATGATATCAATTGTATTGTACATGTGATGCTCTACTATAGTGGACAAGATGACAAGATGATATTGGTGCGGGGGGGATAGATTTTGATATTTGTGATCCCTTTTACCCCCATTTGATGATACGATACGTGATGACTAGCATAGCATTTATGTATGATGTACACGTAGCATTTTATTTATATATGATGTATAGATGATGTTAGATGTGAAGATATTGATGTAGATATGATGATGTGATAACAAAACTATGTACATTCAAAAAGCAAACACAATCAAATGTTAACAAAATACACAGTGCCAACCAACACGAATTAACACAACTATGTACAATTATTTACAAGCATGTAAAAACACACTACATATGTACAAGTAAGAATGAATCTAATCTAAGCAAGAAAATATGAATCTTATCAAAGTATGTCTAAGAAACAAACTATACAAATGTACAAACAAGCAACAACTATACAAGCAAACAATGTACACAAACAAAGCAAGAAACAAGATAAAGTAAGTAAACTAAAGTTATGTTTTTGCAAGATTGTTTTGCGAAACACTTTTCTACTGTTATTTTGCTTTTGTGAAACAATTTTCTATTGTTTTTGTGTTTTGTGTTTTTCTATTATTTTGGATTTTGATCATATTTGAATGTTTTTGCGATTTTTGAACATATTTGAATATTTTTGTGATTTTCGAACATATTTGAATGTTTTTGTGATTTTTGAAGGTTTTTCGAAGCTATGCATAGGCAACCAAGAAACGTGGATGCCCCTAGTGTTAGATGGAGAATATACAAGGGCAGGTGCCACGTGTTTATAAACAGGAAGGTGAAGTCGCATAAGTGCCCCCAATGTTAGATGGGGAATATGCAAAGACCATCCCTTCATAGATTAACAAGAGGAGAAAAATCCAGATCAAGGCTTGACAGGATAGGTTCACAGGGAATCTCAGATGTAGGCGTGGAACTAGCCCTAGGCTAAGTAAAAGTACCCTCCAGATGTAAGATGCTTGTGAACAATGAATCCTCCCAAGGCGCTAGAAACTGGTTTTCACCAAGGGACCTATCCAACATGCCACAATTGCGTGGTTTTCACATATGGATGACCTGTTTTCTCTTTTTCTTTTTCTCTTATTTTATTTTTTTTGTATTTTGATCATTTTTACTCTTTGTTTGGTTTGGTTTTCTAATTTTTACACCATGTTTAAGCATAGAATTGCTTAAGGTGCATGGCATTCATAGGTTCATGGAGCTCATCACCATTGGGATGGGCAATTTTGTATGCTCCCGTACCATATTTGGCCATAATGACGTAAGGTCCTAACCAATGCGGTTCGAAACTTGCCTTTCTTCTCTCTTTCTGCCCTTGTGTTGAACTGATTTTCTTTCATGACCAAATCTCTGACCTCAAACTAACGAGGTATGATCCTTTTGTTGTAATTTCTGGAGACTCTGTTTTGATACAATTTGAGATGGTTAAGGGCGCGGATGCGATTTTCATCTAGGAGTTCTAATTCTGCTAGCTTGGCCACTCTGTAATCCTCATCCTTGTCCAGGTAATCCCTAAGAGATATTCTCAGGGAAGGAAGCTCGATTTCTAATGGGATGATGGATTCAGTTCCAAATACTAGGGAATAGGGTGTCGCACCAGTAGGAGTGCAAATGGAGGTCCTATAAGCCCAAAGGGCTGGGTGAATTTGCAAATGCCAATTGTGACCTGTCTTACTCACCATCTTTTCCATGATTCGAACCAATGTTTTGTTAGTGGCTTCAGCCTGCCCATTACCTTGTGGATAATATGGCGTAGACCACTTCAATTTTATTTGAAATCGATGACAAAGGTCCTTCACTATTTTGTTCTTGAATGATTTTCCATTGTCAGTAACTATGGCCATAGGAATGCCATATCGACAGATAAGGTGATTCATGATAAACTTTGAAATTTGAGCTCCTGTAACATAAGTCAAAGGAACAACCTCCACCCACTTAGTGAAATATTCTATAGCTGTGATGATGTGAGTATGACCATCAAATGAGGTAGGGTGAGCTTTCCTATTAAATCCATTCCCCATTTGGAGATTGGCCATGGGGTTGTGATTGATTGCAATGGATGTGATGGCGCATGGATGAAATTTCCATACTTTTGACATAGTATGCATTTCCTTACATAATTGCAGCAGTACGTTTCCATAGTAGGCCAATAGTAGCCTACTCTCAACAATTTCTTAGCTAGAACAATTCCATTTGTATGAGCACCGCATACCCCTTCATGTACCTCTTTAATCACTTGGACTGACTCTTCTACATCTAGACAACACAACAAATTCCCATCATAGCCATGACGATAGAGAGTATCTCCTAAGAGGGTGTAACAGGCTATCTGGTGGATAAGGCTTTGTTTTTTAGAATGGGAGATGTCAGGAGGGAAGGTGTTATGTTTAAGATAGGTGTGGATGTGCACATACCATGGGGAATAGGGACCAACAACTTCACAAGCCAAACATGATTCTGGCATGTCATACGCAGGCTGACATAGATTTTCAACAAAGAATGGCATATCATTGCTCTCTAGTGGAATTCATAGCATAGAACCTATGGTTTCCATAGCATCTATGGATCTATTTTGTGCTCTTGGAATTTTTTCAAATGTGATACACACAAAATACTCTTTCAAAGTTTCCACCAGTTTCTTGTAGGGGATGAGTTTCTCATCCTTGACTTTATATTCATCATTAACTTTCTTGATGATCAATTGTGAATCACCAACAATCTTAACATGATGGATATCCCATTTGATTTCCAGCTTCATCCCAACGATGAGTGCCTCATATTCTGCAATATTATTTGTACAAGGAAAACCAAGGCAAAAAGCTTTAGGTATAGGGTTGCTTGAAGGAGTAATTAATACCACACCTGCCCCCGAACCATGAAAAGTAAAAGATCCATCAAAGTGCACTTGCCACATGAAAAATTCCTCAATATAAATTAATGAAGCATCTAGAAGATCCAGACTTATAGGCTCTGTTCCTGGTAATGGTGCTTCTGCTAACTGATCGACGAGTACTTTTCCTTTTACCAACTTTTGATGTACATACTCAATGTCAAATTCACTTAGTAGAATGATCCAATTAGCCATTCTACCTGTAAGGGTGGGTTTTGACAACAAGTACTTAAGTGGGTCAACTTTGGATATAAGCTTGGTTTTAGTATTTAACAGGTAATGGCAAAGTTTTTGGAAGGTAAAAACTATAGCCAAACAAGATTTTTCAATTTGAGGGTAGTTGAGCTCATAAGAAATGAGAGTACGACTGAGATAGTACACAACTTTTTCTTTATGGCTGAGGTCATATTGGGTGAGCAACGCACCAATAGAAAATTGAGTAGCAGAAATATACAAGCAGGAGTGGCTCACCGAGAGTTAGAGGCATGAGGACATGTGGATTGGCTAAGTATTGCTTAAGCAAGGTGAAGGCCTACTGTTGCTCTAGTCCCCAAATAAAGGCAACATCCTTTTTAAGTAGATGGGTGAACGAATGACATTTGTTAGCAAGTTGGGAAATGAAGTGGCAAATGGCTTGTATTTTTCTTTGCAAGCTACGTAGTTGTTTGATGTTTTTGGGAGGAGGCATTTCAGTAATGGTGGTAAATTTAGTTGGGTCTACCTCAATCCCTCTTCGTTATACAATGAATCCAAACAACTTTCCTGATAATATGACAAACACACACTTTTTTAGATTCAATCTGACTTTGTATTCCTGTAGGCGTTTGAAGATACGCCGCAAAATCTCAGGGTGATCTACTCTTGTCTTGGATTTCCCAAGGATATCATCCACATAGTCTTCCATGATGTCATGAATCATATCATGGAAAATCATGGTCATTTCCCTTTGATAAGTTGCTCCTGCATTTTTAAGGCCAAAGGGCATTACCTGATAACAAAAAGTCCCCCAGGGGGTTGTGAAGGCCATCTTGTGTTGATCCTCATCTGTGATTTTGATCTGATTGTAGCCTGAAAAGCCATCCATAAGAGATAACATTTCATATCCTGCAGTTGAATCAACAATCATATCAATATTGGGCAATGGGAAATCATCTTTTGGACATGCCTTATTAATGTCTCTAAAATCCATACAGATTCTGATTCGACAGGTTTCTTTTGTATGGGGACTATGTTTGATATCCATTCTAAGTAATTAATAGGTCTAATGAATCCCGCCGCTAGCAATATTTCTAGCTCTTCTTTAACTAGAAGAGCCACCCATGGATGCATTTTTCTGAGATTTTGTTTGATGGGCTTGGCGTCTGCATGCACTACTAGGTTATGCACTACCAAAGTTGGATCCAAGCCTGACATATCCTTATAGGACCATGTGAATACATCTACAAATTCCCACAGAAGCATGGTGAATGTTTTTTGTTCTCGTGCTGAGAGTGAAGCTCCAAGTTTGACTATCTTTGGATTATTTGTTCCAATATTCACATCAATGGTTTCTTCTACTAGCATTTTTGACAAATCCTCCATACATGTAGGATCAGGAGGAAGGTTGAGATCTTCTTCCAAGGGTGTCTCTACGATATTTTCACCCTTGGTGTGGTCACTTTTCTTGTCCATTGATTTTTTTACTTGTTTGTCAGCCAGTGCCTCAAAGAGGTTTTCATTGTGTGACTTGGAATTTTTTTTTGCCGAGGATTTTCATTGGAACTTTTTCCCTCACTTTTTCTCAAGTTTTGTTGACCACGAAGCTCAGCTTCCTCATTGAAGTATGCATAGGTATCTAATTCAATGTAGAAACCTTTCTTATGGTCTCCAATCAGAATTGTATCTCGAATGCCCATGAATTCTGCAATGGCTTCATCATTTTCAAAGAGATCCAGTGGTACGTGATGTTGTTGGTCCCATTCAACAAGGAAAGGGTAAACAAGGTCAATTTTAGGTTCAGTAGGGGTTATGGTAAGGACAATGGTATCCATGAATAGGTTCGTGGAGGAAAGATCCTTGTATTGGCTACAATGGGAATCTGTATCGTTGTCTAAATAATCAGAGCTATCTTTGCACTCAGAACAGGTGGCATCTTGATCATTGGGGTGTGATCCATAGGGTTGAATGTTGATGTCGTATCTTTCTATCTTGAAATGTGGAAGAGGAACTGGTTCTCTCGGTCCTTGCTCATTCTTTCTGCATCCTAGACCCTTGTAGCCCATGGAATACATCATTTGGCTAGACTTCTCATACTCAGGGATTTGGTAGCAAGTTGGTTGAGTATCTTCTGGGACCCAAGTTCGTAGGTGGGTCCAACAATTTCTCTTCAGCGAGTAACCCTCCAGGTAAAAATGACCCTATAGTTTCACTCATCTCTAGGCCATCTGAAATGATAGTTGGGTCAACCTCTAGTTTTAGGTGAAAATGATAGGTCTGAAACCAAAAGATCACTTGTTGCACATTATACTCTCCACAACCATATTCCATAACCTTCATCTCCCATGAATCAAAATGAGAAGTTGATGTAGAAGCCTCACGGGTGCAAGAACTTAGGGAATCTGAATCTACCTCATGACTCCATGGCTTCAGATTGAAGAGGAACAACTATATCAGTAGAGGGACATGTATAGGCACCCTTATGTGCATAAAACTATTGAGAGCTCTGTAGTGAGCAAAGGGATTCTGGATCTCCTTGTATTGTGACAGTGTGTCCCTTGTGTTTCAATTTGATGCATTGATGGAATGTTGATGGCACGGCCTACATGGCATGAATCCATGGTCAGCCAAGAAGCATATTGTATGGAAGTTCCAAGTCCAAGACATGAAACTTCATCTGATGACAAGTGGGTCCTACTTCCATGGGTAATGTGATTGTGCCAGCTGATTCCCTTTCCACATTGTCGTAAGTGGTTATGGTAATGATGTGGGACTCTAGATCTTCTTCTGTATGTCCCAGTTTCTTAATTAATTTCAATGTGCATATATTCAGCCCTTGATCCGTTGTCCACAAGCACCAATTTTATCTTTCGGTGGGTAACGAATACCTCAATATATAAGGGGAGATTATGTGTTGGATCTTCAATAGGGATCTCCCTATGATTAAAAGAGATATACTCAGTTGGCACAATGTTTGGCCACCGCAGCTTGAAGATGTGAATGGTCAACTTCTAGTGGCACTCCTGACCCCTGAAGAGTTTTATACAAGATGTCCTTATGTACATTTGATATTTTGAGAAGATCCAAGATTGAAATCTTGGTAGATGTCTTCTCAAGTTGTTCTAAGAGGTTGTACCTACCATCTTGTGGGGTCGATGGAGAGGGTTCAGGAATCATGAGTCAGGCGTGCCTTGTTACCACAGTGCAATCCTTTCCCTTGATTTGAATGGTGTTCACATGGTCACTAGGAGAGTGGATACATCCAATGAGTGAATCGTAATGATTATTATCCTTCTTGGTATATAGATAATTAGTTGCTTTGTAACTCTTGGATGACTCTCCTTGATTTAGATTTTTCTCATCTGACTTACCATGTTTAGGGAATGGTTCTTTGAATATTCCCATCTTTTTGTTTGGAATTTGAGTTTTCTCCAGGGTATCCACTTCTATCTCCCCATTGTCGATGAGGTCTTGGATATAGTGACGAAGTCGTAGACACTTGTCTATTTTGTGTCCCTTGACATGATGTAATTCACAATAGTCATGCTCTTTGTACCATGATGGCTTTGGAGCATTGTCATCAAAGGGTTGTGTCATGGGATAAGTCACCATGTGAGATGCATCCAATTTATTCAATATGGCCAAAAAAGGCTCATTGAGAGGAGTGAACATTCTACATTTAGGTGGTGGTTGAATAGGTCCTTTGGTTAGTTTAAAAGGTTGACTAGTTTGAACCGTTTGTATGCATTTGGAATCTGTGATTCCGTCTCCCACCACATTCTTGTTTTTGTTAAATATTTTCAGATTTTCCATGGGTTTTGCATTTTGGTTATCCTTAGAGTGTGATTTAATGGTTCCTTTGGCAATAAGGGATTTCTCTATTTGAATTCCCTTTTCAATAACCTCTTCGAAGGTGTGAACACAATGCATTTGCAAATGAAAAGTGATGTCTGGGTTGAGATTGGGCACAAAGATACTCACCAACTATTTTTCAGGGAATGCACAAGGGAAGTGACTGGCTATCCCTCTCCATCTTTGTAAAAAGCTAGCGAATGTCTTGTTGAGACTTTGTTTAGTGCCACAAAAGTCTACCATGGTTATGTCACTTTCTATGGTGTATGATAAGTGTCATACAAACCTTTCTACCAGTTCAGGCCATGTGAAAATAGACCCCACAAGGTAAGCAAGTGAACCATTCCAAGGCTTGGCCCCCTAGACTCTTTGGAAAGAGTCGTATGAGGTAATTGTCACTGTAGGCCACTTCTTGGCATGCCATGTAAAAATATTTTACATGGTCTCACGGGTCACCTTTCCCTCTATATTTGTCAAATTTTTGCATGTCAAAATTTTTAGGGAAGGGTTGAAGCATCATAGTTTTATCAAATGGATATGGGGACATAGCTCTTCATATTGATATTTTCTGCTATTCCCCACAGTACTCTCTTGGAGGCTTGTAATTGTCATTTTTATAGATTACAATTCTTGTGTGAGTAATTATTCTTTGGTAGGAGAAGAAGGGATATATACATGATTGTGTTCTATATTGTCTTCTCCTTGATTGTCCAGTTGAAGTTCACTAATTTTGACCTTAGGTTTTGTCTTTTGTACATTCTTGTTTGTTTCTTTTTGTACATGAGATGTTAACAAAGCTAATTGTTGACTAAGGTTGCTAATTTGTTGTTGAATAGTGACTTCTTCTTTGAGAGGTTCCTCTTCTTCTTCATGTTACGGAGGTTGTTCAACATTTTTGTGTTCTATTCTGACTTTACGTGGTACTTTAAGGAAAGGTATTCTATATCCCACTACATTATCATTTCCCACATTAGAAGTAGAAGCATGTCCATGTGTTAAGATACCATCCATGTTAATAAGAGGTTGTCTCAATCTTCATTAGCATCATTTGTAGGTGGGATTACCTCTTGTTCGATAGGCATTTTGGCTCAATAACTCCATAACTTGTGCTAGTACCCAATCCTTGTTTCTAAAAAGGAATTCATCTAACAAGGTGGGGTCACAAGTGGTTAAATTACGCATGTGGTGATTCCAACTCGTCACCGCTATGATCTATCATTTCTTCTACTTATTTCTCCAGTGGAGAATAAAGGCCCAAGATCATGGCCAATAAAGTGGGTTTGACCCTTGTTTGTTTGAGGCTTCCCAAGTTTGCATTTGTCTTGCTTCCAAAGCCTAGGTTTTTTGAGTCCTAATCTTGTTTTAGGAGCCATGATCATGTAATAGGTTTCACTAAGGTATCTGTGAATGTGTTCAAATATTTTTAGCAAACCTAAGAGAAAAAAAGAATGTCAAGAAATCAAGGTATGTTATGAATGTCAAAGAACCAACGTGACACAATGATTTCTCTTAAATGAACGAGCCAAGAAATAATCAATCACACAATGGTGAGTTTCAAACCAAATAATCAAATGAAGTACTTCCTAAATTTGTTTTTGGAAAGGTAGTTGGTGTCATATGATGATTAACAAAATGTCCCTACTTATGTTGATTTCAAAGAAATGAACAAGGCATAAGTAATAACAACTAAATTAATGCAACCTCCAAACAAAATAAACTAGAAGCAAGCCCAAATTCAATCAAGACCTATATTCCAAAGGGTGTTAGTTACAATTGTGAGTGGCACAACAATTTCACCCAGATATGTTAACCAAACTTTATGAGAAATTAAGGTATTGATATCAAGATGATATTGATATAACATGCACAAGTGGTAACACTTAACACTTCTTAAGAATCGAGGTAATAATTGAAATCAAACTAAAGTGATAGTATACCCTAGGAATTGTTAAAGTGTATATAGCGTAACCTTACAATATAGATATTTAGGTCAAGTTTACAAGAAACAAGATGTAAATACCAAAATTGTAGTGACATGATATAAACAAGATAACCATTCAAAGGAGAATCAAAGTGATGAACCAATCCTAACTAGTGATGATGATCTTGACTTGGGTATCAAGATAAAAAAGGCTAGCAATGATATAAAAATGTCTCCACACACTTTAGATTGTATTAACAACCCAGCCGCAAACATGGATGGGCGTAAACGGACAAAAAAGTGGTGAAATAATCAATTGATAAAACACAAAGGTATCACTTTTCTTTTGATCAAAAAAGTGTCAAAAGAAAGTGAAGGAAATAGATCGATTGGGGTTGAAAAATGTTGGCCTCACTTTGGCAGAGTTTCACCTCGCCTTAGGGAAAGTGAAAAATTAAGAAAAAGTAACGCTTCACACATTTTGTGATGAACAATAGCTCTCAACTCAAATTGGCTTTGATGTGGTCCAAGTTGGTTCCTAGTCAAAGATGCTACTTCCTAGGTGGTTCAATCAACTAGGTGTCACAAGTCATCTAAGATGAGCTAAATTTACCAAGAAAAGTTACACTGACTAATTCTTGGAGTTGGCTTTATTTTACCCCCTTCAAGCACAGTGGGCAATAAATGCATCCATCATGTGCAACTCTCACTGGGGTCACAAAAATATCCAGATGACTTGTGATGCTAAATCTTCACAAATGGTAATACTAGTCAAAAGTAGGTTGTGTGGAGAACTTCCCATTTTGTCCACAAGGTTCCCTCTGAGGTGGATTACTTTGGGGTTCCTAGGACCATGCCCATTGTTGTATTTATTAAGGCTTAGAGCCAAAGGGGTTATGTCCTAGTTTTAAGCTCAGAGGGACAATGCCCTTATCTGAACCTACAAATACAGATGTGATGATTGTGAATGTGTATTTTTTTTATATTTTTTAATTGGATGTGGTTTTCTTGAACACCTTTTGAAACCTGCATGGAAACTGGTATTAGTAGTTTAAATTTTTTCAATCCACCTTATCTTTAACAATGTTTTTGGTTCTACACAATGGATTAGTAATTTTCCATGAAAAGAATAAACATCGTTTATCTAATTCTCAAGATCACCCTAAGACGTTAGAGAAGATGCATAGGTGGCGAAAAAATAAAAATAAACAAATGGATATGACTTAATTTCTAAGGTGTGAAATATATATTTTCTCAATTTGGGACATTCAACACATTCTCAAAGCAATAAAAGACATATAGAATCATTTTTGATTCCCAAGATCACCCCAAAATTACGTGAGGGAAGAGCATACATGACCTTAGTCTTTTAATTAAACATGCAAGGTTTATCTAATATCTAGTCTAGCATATCCATGTAAAATTAAAACCTGCAATGATGTTAGCACCTTAGGAAACAAATTTTTAGAAACCCAACATTAATATGCCAACTCTGACTGAAGCACCTATCATGCGTGGGTTATGGGCATGTGCACGTGGGTTAGGCCGGTTGTGCCCCTCTATGTAAATCTAGATCCGCAATACACCTATGCCACCCGAGAGATGCCTACGCCAGTATATGGGCATGTGCACTAGGTTATAAACACAAAATGTTTACGCCAAGGTTAGAGTGTCTTCGACAGGGTATAGGGTGTGTGCGCACAGGGTTAGCAAAAAGGAAGTATGAAACTCAGAAAGATAGTGCCTGCATCACCCGAGATATGTCAAACAGGATAACTGTGCGCCAAGGGTACAACAATATAATATGTTCACCAAGTTAGGGTGACAACACTAGCTAGGGTATGTGCGCCAATTTGACAAGTTTCTGACAAAGTAAAGCTACAATACAAAATGAAAAGTGTGTGTGTGCCAGAATGTGTGCCTATGCCTAGTTTAGTGTGCTTTGCCAATGTTTGTGTGCCTGCACCTATCCTGCAGTAAAAATATGGCCAATGACACCAAAAAGCTCAAAATACTCCAAATTTTAGTATGTTAGCTCAAAATTGACAACAACCCATTAGAATTAAAGCTCTAAATGAGATCCTACACATGTAATATTAGAAAAATAAGAAATTTAACATTGTTTCACATATGTGTATAATCAAGGGTTAGCCAAAAAAATTGATAACTAAACAATAAAATTTGAACTATAATGTTAAGGGACTAAGGAGTAACTCCCACTAGGCGTGTCATATGTATGCTATGTATTAGTTATCTATGTAAAGAGAATTGAAACTAACACCTTAGTAGTTTCAAAACATGAACTAACTAAACAAAGCATCATCATGCTAAGAGCTTAAACAAGACTAAACTACCAACATTTCATGCATTAAAATTTTGAAATAGAAATCAAACTAATATGCTAAACAGTATTAAATATCTACTCTCTAGATCACAAAATTCTAAATGAACCTATGATAGATCCATGGCAATCAAAATTTGATTGTTTGATCTTCAAGGGTTTAGGAATGGAAGCTCATCAAAATATGACTACAAGACCATTTTGATTATCTCCATATGACCCAAAAGCTTTTATCGATGAAATGCAAGATAATGAGGCAAGCTATTAACTCAAATGAAAGAATTCTCTAAGATGCTAAATGCCTATAGATTAGCTATAAACATGTAGGAATGTAAGGTGTAAATAGAAAGGTAAGAGGAGGGCTCCTTATATAGCCCAATGGATAGAAGAATCTCTACATCCCTCTTCATGTGGGATAAATGGAGAGGTTGGGTTAGTTGTGGATAAGGGAGGTTTAGAAAGGGTTGAGTCAACCTTAGGAGAGTTTATTTTTTTCCTTTAGTGACTCATGGGGTTTGAGGGGCTTTATTAATTAACCAAAGTGATTAATTAATAGGTGTGCAAGCTTATAGAAGCTTTTTAGAGGAATAATTAGCATGATTTAGAATATGAGAGGGATTTAATCAAATATAATAAATAATGATTTATTGATTTAATGGAAGAAGAAGATAATTAATTAATATTAATTAATTAGTCTAGATAAAAAGGGAAATTAATTAATGGAATGTCATTAATTGGTGTATTTTTTGGATAGAAGGGTTAATTAACTAGCGTAATGTAGCTAATTAAACAATGATAGAAGAGGAAGTGCAAGCATATATTGATGATATCTCATCAATTTGAGGAAAAAGATAATTAGCGCAATTTAAGTATTTAAATTTCTTGGGTTAAATTATAGGTGTCTACAATAGAGAAGAACCATCTGTCTGATCTCGAGCTTCTTGTCCCTAATGTGCATATCATGCCATGCTTTCTTCCTAGATTTTTCTTGCTGCTGACTCCAGCGTGCTATTACTTGTTGCTCATCTAACTTAATCAACTTGTCAATGCATTCTTTTAATGCTTGCTCATCATCTAGACCTCTAGCGCATGCAATACACAAATAAGGTAACATAAATTCCATAGGAAGAATTACTTCTACACCAAACACAAATTGAAAAGGTAAGGCCTTGTTTCACCACTTGTATGTTGTTCTATATGCCCAAAGTATTGCAGAAATTTTATCATCCCAATCCTTTCTTCTAACATCACAATTTTTTGTCAATGTCTGGCTCAAAATCTTGTTGAAAGCCTCAGCAGTCCCATTTTCTTGAGGATTATATGGTATAGTCTTATGGTGTGCAATCATGAATTCATCCAATAAAATTCTAATTGTCTCATATAGAAAATGTGTGCCCGTATCACTAGTCAAACTCAAAGGGAATCCATACCTTGTAATAATATTTTCCCATAGAAACCTAGCTATTGTAGTCGTTGTACAATCCTTTGTAGATGTAACTTCTACCCACCTTGTCAGATAGTCTGTGCAAGTAATGATATAGTGCAATCCATTCCTGCAGGCGGCTAGTGAAATAAGACCCACAAAATCTATTGCCCATTTTAAAAATGATTCTACACTAGTAATAGGTGTTAGAGGCATTTCATCTCTTTGACCTGGTTTCCCAAGGTGCTAACAGTGATCACAAGCCGAGCAATATGCCTTACAATATTTATACAGGGTCTCCCACCATAATCTAGTGAGTATAATCTTGCATGCAGTGGCGTCACCTGCACCTATAATACCCCCATGATCCTCCTCCATGATATATGTGTGCTCATGTTCCAGTACATAGTGCATAATACTTCATCCTAGCCTAACTTGTACATGTCACCACTAATCAACATAAATGGTGTCGCACGAATAGCAAGTTGTTTCTTTTCTAAGGATTTCATCCCTTCTGGAATCATACATGTTCGTAGAAAGACAAAAAAGTCCTCTAATTATGATGGCATGCATTGTAACCTATATAACTGCGTATCGAGCATGGTATCTTCAATTTGCATGTGCACTTCTTCTCCCGATTGTATTCTAGATAAATGGTCTAGTCCAGGATAAATTTTCCCTGGTTTTACCACAATTGTGAAATCAAATTCTTGGAATAAGAGTACCCATCTGCATATGTGCCCCCGTAAAATGGGATTATTTAACAAATACTTCAATGCCATGTGATCAGTATAAAATACAAATGGTGTTGCTATCAGGTATTGTCTGAATTTATGTAGTGCATAGATCATCGACAAAGCTTCGCTCTCTGTAGTTGTATAATTCTGCTTTGTAGGAGTCAACTTTCTACTAGCAAAATAGATAGGATGATCTATAATACCTTCTCCAAGGCTGATCCAACATCGCGTGTGAATGGTCATGCCAGAGGTGTCCACATGTACATGAAACAATCGGTCCCATAAAGGAAAACACATAATAAGCACTATAGTAAGTTTCTCCTTTAATGTCTCGAATGCACGTTGCTGTGCAGTTCTCCCTAGTAGAATATCCTTTTTCCTTTTAGTAACTCCTCTAAGGATGTAAAAACCTTAATATACCCCTTTATAAATTTTCTATAATACCTAATCTGACCTAAGAATCCGCACACCTCACTTTGAGTGGTAGGCTCTACCAAGCCGATAATGACTACAACCTTAGCTAGATCAACCAACAAACCTTCTTTGCAAATGATGTGCCTTAACAGTATTCCAAATGGTGTAGAAAATAGACATTTCTTGATGTTTAAAGAGATGGTTAACTGATGACATCTTTCAAACACTAGGCATAAATTGTCACAATGATCTTTAACAAGTCCCATACACCTTCAAGTAATCTAAATAAACATGCAAGAAGTTGTGAATAAAATCTTTGAACATCTTGAACAACTATGCGTGGAAATACAGCATACACATTTTTTCAGACCAAAAGGTATCATAGTATAGGTAAAGCTGCCCCATTCAGTAGTAAAAGTAGTATTTTCATAATCCTCTTGTGTAATCATAACCTAATGATACCAGGAGAATCCATCTGTAAACAAATAGATTTCATGCCCTGCAACACCTTCTAGTAATTCCTCAGTGAATGGTGTAGGAAAGGGATCAGTCACACATACAACATTCAGCTCCTTATAGTCCACACAAATCCTAATCCAACCATCCTTATTGATATTGATCACCATTAGGCTAATCCATTTTGAATCGTCCAAGGGCTTAATGATCCCAGACTTCAACATTTTGTCAATTTCCTCTTTGAACTTTTTGCACAAGTTGGGGTTCATCCTATAGGGTCCCTTTCTAATCGAGTGCGCACCCTTCTTAATCTTTATCTTCATCTCTCCTAATGATTCATGCATGCCTCTGAGTTCATGGTATCCGTCGAGAGGAATAAGTCTATGATAATCTCAGTAGTAACTCAATTATTTTTTTCCACTTAAGAGTCAGACCAATAGTCCCCAATTATGGCCTCCTTAGGCTCAACATTTGATCCAATATTCACTTTCTTTATCTTCATAGGTTCATGATAGGCGTGCATGGTCTTATCTGCATTGTCCAAAACCTCACGCCTACCTGTTGAATGGTCTATATCTAGATTTTCTACTTCTTTGCCATCCACTAAGTTGACCATCTTTCATTTTTCCTTCTCAAGGCAAGAATTCTTAAGTAGTGTGGCATTTGTCTTTGTTTCTTCAACAAAATGCACTCTCGATTCTTCTTCATTAAATAAATCTTGAATGAGCTCTTCTGCCTTGGCACTATCTCCCATAGTGAAGCACTTTATAACCTTTAATGCCTTTTCTACTAGAGGTTTAGTAGAGAAAACTTCAAATGTTTGGGTCATTCTTGCAATTAAATCCTGCCAATTTCCAGTCTCTCTATGGAGTTTTCGCATATACATACCAAGCACGTATGCAGCCTTATAAAGTGGAATAAAATTTGTGTAACCATAGTGAAGGTGGTAAAGCCTCTTGCCCCTCTGTCAAGAGTCTCTCACACTACTAGACGTGATGCTAAACAGGTTGATTACCATGATAAGTGCATATTTGAGTAGGTACATTGCTCCTGAAGAGCCTAGTAGCAAGGGAAATCCTAATTTCATTCCATCCTACAAGATTATCCTTGTAAACCACCCACCAGCGCGTTGTTGTTTGGTGTAGGGTATATGCTAGCATATTCAGTATCTCTAACTAGTTTATCCACTGCTCCTCCATGGCACACAGGAACACCATGTAGGATCTCCTTCTCTAGTGTAACGATGTACTGTGTTGTTACCTATTCTCTTGATACAACGAGGTCTGTTGTTTCGCACAAATGTGCTATTTACTTCGCCACAAAAATGTGCTCTTGAATTTTCACCCTACCAACTCATAAATACTATAAGCTCTAATCATCACAAGCAAGCACTCGTAGTATCATCTAATAGACTGTGCATCCTCCCACTGAAGGATTCCTTCTTCAGATGGCTCAAGCACCTCTGGGTCCCAGACTGCTGCATACATAAATGCTATTCAGGTCTTCCTCACTCAAAGGCTCAACATAGGGCACAAATTTTCCATCTATTAAAGGAATAATAACTCTTTCCTCATTGTTCTCAAAACTGATATAACCCTTTTTGAACCAAAGATCAACATTATTTTCATAACACTAAAGATACCCCAAGTAGAGTTAGGAAACTATCTGCCTTTGCTAGCAAGCGCTAAAAACCTCAAAATCCCCCGGTGAACTTGGCTCCTTATGTGGTAATGAATGCATCTTTTAAAACCTAAAATGAGAGTGGCCTTAGTGCTAGCTAGCCATGAAAAATACATTCGAAGAGGGATATAGTGGAGGCCTCACCCATTTGTACCCATGCATCTAAAATAAGCACATTGACTTTTGCACTTCTATAAATCAATATATTACTCAAAAGCCACCGATCCACAACAACATTCAGGGTGATTTGCTTGTCATAATATAAGCTATGAGGGGGAATATTTACATGTAGGATTTGTCGTCCAGTCTCAATACTTGCACACAGAGTGTTTCCCTTTAACCAATTTCCTAACAATGGAATGATATTCTCTTGGCGCAACATCTTGCACACTTATTTCAAGTCATCCATATCAAAATGGGTCGTTTATGTTGCTTTCTTTTACTCCATCTTCCGTGATTGCTCCTTTAAATATTGTATTTCACCCTAAAGATTTTTTAGTACCTCCATAAACCTCCTTCTGGTGGGTAGGATCTGGGTACCGTGCATGTAGAACATCCTCCTTAGTGATGATAGGCTTCTGCTACAATGCTTCTTTGGTGCATGCTGCTTCAATGCGGGTAGTGATCTTTACCAGTAATGCCTCCTTAGTGATGGTAGGCTTCTGCTGTAATGTTTCTTTGGCGCATGCCGCTTCAGCGTGGGTAGTGATTCTTACCTATAATGCCTTGGATTATGGTTCCATCTTAGGTATCCAATTATTTTCCATAACGCATTATATCTAAACCATCCATGTGCCTTTGTTTTCTTATTTATGCTACTTGCTAAGATGCTCATACAATTCTGGGCATTCCTCATAAGTATGACTCTTTCCACAGAAAGAACATGTAATATTTTGAGGACATTCATGCTTGTAGTGGTCAGGAGATCCACATGTATAACATGTTCCTTGAGCTAACTCGACTTGTCCACCACCATGGTCTCATCCTTTGAATCCACCAATGTATCCTTGACCTCTGCCACGGCCTCCCTCAAAATTCCCTTCATTCTGTTCATAACACGCTTGATTGTGATCCTGATCCTAATGCTCGTTATTGCCTTTAGAGTTATCTGATAATCCCATCTATTATACACCGATATCTATAGCATCATGGATATGACCAATTAGCTAGCAATATTTCATACCATGAGTCGTGGACTTGTGAATTTTATAGTAACAAGACACGTTCTTCCTTATTACGTGTTGTAATAATGGGCACTGGCTAGCATCATGGTTTAAATGACATATCTCATAGTCCAAAATCAACAAGCGTACTGATATGAGGGGACAACTATTCTTTGTGTGACCTTCCACTTCACAATGTGTGCACTAAATCCTCATACGCGTCTCATGTACTGAATTTTCTGCTAGATTTTCCAATTGTTTCGCTATACCTATGATCTATGCTTCTAAAAATGGGCTCACCCCAGTGTCTATACTCCCAACTGCCTCAGCATGTAAAGCTGCTTCAAGTTCTTCACATGGGTCACTATATTTCTTATGTGATAGCGCCCTTCTAAAAGGTGTAATCAGACCTCCAACGAACCATTACAAATATTGGCTTACATGAATATAATAAGAAAGCTTAGATAACAACATTTTGAAATGAGCATCATACTCTTTGACACTCTCAGTAGTGCCTTGCTTAATATCCTTGAGCACGCTTATACTCTTCTGTTTGAACTCTGGGATGTGAAACTCTCTAAGGAAAGAATTATTTAAAGATGCATAGTCTACGCAAGTCTGATTAGGGTCAAAATTTCTATACCAGCTGTGTGTGCGTCCTTGTAATGTAGTGGCAAATTGACTTGCCTTGTTCTCAGAAGCCGTGATTCCCTTTTCGCGTCATAACATTTCACACATGTGCACGTGTTCCATAACATTGTTTATACCCCTATACTTTAGAATATGAAGAGACATAGCCATGTAAATATTCTGTGGTTGGTACAGACCCTGCCCACCTGATCCAAAACCTCCTGTGTTCCTCTGCCTCTAAAACCACTAGATCCACTGGAAGTAGAACCACCTATACCCCCTGATCCTGAACCTGTAGCCAAATTTGGACCAGAATATGTACTTCCATGTGTCCCAGTAGTAGTACTAAATTGCATCCCTATAGTCTGTGAAGTGTTACTAATCCGAGAAGAGAGTCCAAAATTCTATGCGTCAGAATTTTGTGCGGAAGATACACCTAAAAATGTACCCCCAAACACCAATGAAGATGTTTGCGCTACCATCAATGTGCCTTTTATATGACTTACTCCTACTCTCATACTACCTAAATTAGCTTGCTGAATATTATTTGTACTAGATAATGGAAGCCAAGCACAAGGGCAAGGTTTTTAGGTAGACTCAAATGCGTGCCCGTGTCCCAGGTCGTCTTTGCTGGTGCGCTTGCATGTGAGGCCGAGGAGGGTTCCCTATCATGCTTGCCCAAATGGGGGAGTTCTTGATGCTCTAACTCTACGCCTTCTGTGTGAGCTCCAAATCCTTTGTGATCTATCTCTCTCCTCAACGCCATTCTCTCTGCAACATCCCACTACTTCTCTATCTCCCTCTCACGCACCTCATTATACTTAATCTACATTTCTTCTCTCTTCCAATCTACCGCTAGGTCTTCCATCTTTCACCAAAACTATTCCTACACCTGCGCGTGGTAGGGTTTAGTTAGCCATTGGTTTGCTTTCCAAGTTCAGGGTTACCATCAAGATTCTGATCACCAGTGGAATGCCTTGCAAGTAAGTTCCCCTAGGATATCGTAAAAATTGGAATTCTGCTACCTCTGGTTAAGAATAAGTGGAAATTGAGTACTCCATAATATAGTTGTTCAGAACACCAAGAATTTAAGTATCCATAATGCGTGTCCAAATTAGATCAACATCATAGAGGGCTTGAAATTCTTCTTGCGTCCAAACAAGTGTGCGATACCTCTAAGTCCTTTTATATGCATAAGAAATCAAACACTCGTACAAATATACTGGAAAAATGATGAAGAAGCTCTCATACAAATTATGTTCCACCCATGTGCATGCATTAAAATCAAATCCGATGGTGCACCTCTGTGCATATTCTTCTTCTAGAACATGTATCCACTCCTCAACACTTGCTAGGGTCAACTGGTATGTCTTCATCGTGAACCATCCTGAAAACAATTGAAAAAGAGGTCTCGGCAATAGAACCAATGATGCAGCCTAGAATTTACCAGTAAAATCCCAAGCATGTTGGCACATCACTCAGCCTGGACTCAATGCTCACTCAAAGCGCGCAAAGGTACCAATTCCCTCTTTAAGGTTGTTTTTGCGGGATGTTAGCGTGATGAAGACTTAATGCATTTAGATCCATAATTAACATAACATTCTACTAGAGCATGTCTCAGATCTAGATCTCAAAAGTAACATATTTAAATGATAACCATAATGAAATCAAACATACAAGAACCAATTATACTCAGGATTAACACTTTGATTCAGCCAATACACTCCATTATATTAAACATGATAAATACACAGAAGCTTATTACAATAGATAATACCATAGATTATGCATGTATTAGATTTGGCAGCATAACTTCACAGTAATTCAGTTCTCACACACCCTCTATACTACATAGATCATTACATATTTATAAGGGTGGGGACTTGCCCTTCACCACTTGCATAAGTACAAAAATAGGTTGCATGCTGAAAATAGCCACGTGCCTTTACAATCATAGCCACACATGCAAGTGCACTAACAATAGACCTATTCTATTTAACTGGGAGTAAAAAATCTATTCTTAGCTCGCACCCATGCAAAGTGCTTAGTATCCGGTCCTCCAAAAATAGCCGATGCGTGTCACACAAGTCTTTACTTGGTTTGTGTGCTTGGCATGCTATCTCAAAAATAGCCCGTACACGTGAAAATGGCTAAGTCCCAAATCTACCCTTATCTTTCCCACGTGCATTCTCCCCTATCCTTCTGCACCTTTGATTGTGCCCTGTTCTCTTACACGAACCTTCTGTGTTCCTTCTGCTAAGTATTCCACTTTCATCCACTCAAAATATGTTCCATGTGCCCAATTGTCACATGCCACCTTAGGTTTATCACTTATAGATTGAGAGTCTTCACACTGAATAACACCCTCTTTTATTGGTTTCACAACTTCAGGGTCCCAGATAGTGCACACGTAAATTCTATCTAGGTCTTCTTCTCCTAAAGGCTCAATATAGGGTGTTGACTTCCCATCCGTCAAAGGAATGATAACACGTTCCTCTTTATTCTCAAAACTTATATACCCCTTATTGAAACGTAAGTCAACATTGTTCCTATAGCACGAGGGGTGCCCAAGTAACGCTGGAAAATTTTCTGCCTCAACAAGCGCTAAGACTTTTAAGTCCCCAGTGAACTTCACCCCTTGGATAGTGATAGCAGCATCTTTTAAAACACCAATGGGTATTGCCTTTGTGTTATTAGCCATATATAACACATTAAAGATGGCTGTAATAGGGGCCTTTGGTCCAGAGGATCCTCACAGAGAAACACCGATCTAAGATCTTCTTAGAATAAGCTGCGGTCATTGTAAAGCGTGGAGAAAAATTATATGATTCCGTCGATATCTTGTTTGTAGGAAATGGAGCTCATTTGCAAAAGTTATAGCCCGCTAAAATTTTTGGGCAACTGAGAAAAATTTGGACTACATGTGCAGGTTGGATGTATGTACACTCGCCAAGTGGACCAATGGGATTATGAAACATGGACAATTTGTAGTGAGATGGAGACTAAAATTTGGGTTTTGAGCACTGGTCTTGGACACTCGTTCATGGATAGATGGACCCCGTTATTTACTGGCTAGGGGGCCTCAGCCAAGTTTGACACACTTGATTATGGAGGGGTGTCTTGGCCTCCTTCTTCACATTATCATTATGAGAGTTATTTCATATATGCTATCTATAATATTTTATAGCTATGCATGTGGGACTAATTGATTAATGCCATTTAAATATTGCCAATTAATCCTTAGATACTTGGTTCCTAAAATGCAGTTAAATCCAACACATGATTCTAATATCTCTATGTACCAAGTTTTAAGAAAAGAAAATCATTACTCATATTATCCAAACTCCACGCATTTCCATGCACCAAATATCAAACAAAGCACCCAAACTTAGCAATAAAACCAAGGAGGACCAACAAATAGCCTTCATAGCATAATGCACATCTCTAAGCCACCTAAATTTAAACCCTATCTGCTCCTAAAGCATCTTGCAAATGTGGGATCTTATCCCTATAGAAAATAAGGCACCCGACAAGCAGTGGGATTTGAAACTTCGGTGGGTTGACAAAATTTTAAGGCACCTGACCGTTGAGCCAGGGATTAGAAACATTATAAAGGAGCATATTTTTATTTAAAACAGATATTCGAGGACTATGTAAAATATTGTTTTGCTCATAACTTGAGCTAGAGAAGGAATTTTGAGGTGATGTAAAAAGTGACTACTATTATTTTTGGCAGAGGAATGTGATGAGAAGATAATATTATTGTATAAATATTTGTAAATATTTATTTTCAACATTTTAATAGATCAGTCCCATTCAACTAGACCCAAAGACGTAGGCCACAAATGCCGAACTCTACTATCAATTCCTGTGTCAATTTGTTGGTGATTCATCTCTGTATTTTCTGATTTTACATAGTACTTTCAGTTTTATTTCCTTTATTAAAAATAAAAAAAGTTTATAATAGTGAATTTTTATATCGAAAATCAATACAAAGCAAAGAAAGTGTGTGTAAAATTGCTAGTTAAATTTGATTTTCAAATAACTTGTATCAAAGCTAGTTTTGGTTTTGGTTCAGATTAATGGTTTTTGGATTGCAAGTTGTTGTGTGTTGGATGTTAACAAGGTCCCAGTCTAAGAAGGGTGAAGGAGAGCTAGTAGAAGGGGATCTCAAAATTGGTACAAGACGATCTCAAATTCCTACAATGGCAGATCGAGAGGAAGAAGACTTTCGTCAATCATTCCTACAGATGAAGGAAATGTTGGAGGAAATGTACCAAGATAGACAAAGAGAAAAGGGAACTAGAGGAGGTAAGAAAGAAGAAATCTCTAGTTCTGATATTCCTAAAGGTGAACCTTTAAAATCATATTTTCCTTCATTAAAGTTAGATATTAAGTTTGAATTGCCAATGTATACTGGAGAGATAAATGCAGAGAAGTTGGATAACTGGATCAAGCAGATAGAAGTATATTGCAGGGTTTAGAGAATTATGGATGATGAAGAAAAGATTCATCTGGAAACTCTTTGAATGGGTGGCACAACACTCATTTGGTGGGAGAGTAAGCTTCAGGAAGTGGAAGAAACCAAAGGTATAGAAATCACTTCTTGGTCTGAATTTGTTTCAAATCTTAGGCAACAATTTTATCCTCTTGGTTACAAGCAACAAGCTATGATGGATTGGAAAACATTAAGACAAACTAAGGGACAAAGTGTTCAAGACTACACACATGAATTTAGGAAAAGGGCTCTAATTCTGGGAATTTCCCTAAACACAGAAGAAACACTGCTTAAATATATTGGTGGATTGCATAGTTACCTAAGGCATATGATTCTTGTTTTAGGTCCTACTAATCTTGATGCAGTGTGTGTTCAAGCAACCCATTTGGAAGCACGAGGGAAAATGACAAAGGAGTCCTCTTCCTCTTCTTTTAAACAAAAGAACAAGCAATCCAAAGGAAAAGGTTCGAAAGAACAAGGAAAAGGAAAGGGTAAGCAAAAAACAAACTCTACTGTTAAGAAGGAAGATGAAAAACCATTTTGTAATCATTGTAAAAAGAACCATGATGAGTCTAAGTGTTGGAAATTACATCCTGAAATGAAGCCTAAATGGATGGTTAAGAAAGGAAAAGAAAAGAAAAGAAACATTGCAGTTCATGATCTTGGGTCTGATTCAGGTGATGAAACCAAAATCACAGCTATGAGTTTTCAAGGTAAATCAACTCTTTCAATTTCCAACAATAGTACTACAAATGTTGCATCTTCTTCTAGTAAACAAACTATACATGATGATAAGAAAAGGAATGAGATTTTCCACATTAGAGTAATTTCAAAGCATATGAAAATTGATACTCTTTTTGATAGTGGATCTCAAGCTAATCTAATTTCTGAGGAGGTTGTTAAGAAATTAGGACTCAAAACTAAACCACATCCTAAGCCTTATCCTTTGGGCTGGGTTTGTGATGATGCAGAAACTGCAAGTAACTAAAACTTGTACTTTCAGATTTTCCATTACAGACAAGTTTATAGATGAGGTTGAATTGGATGTAGTTCCTTTGGATATTTGTGGGGTGGTTTTGGGAAGTCCTTATTTATATGATCGTAAAGCAATCTTCTATAGGGAAGAAAATAAATATTTTCTTGTAAAGGATGGAATTGAGTTTATTGTTAGAGCTCACCCTGAAAAGATAAATCTATTCTTGGTTACTACAGGTCAAATTAAACGGCTTGTAAACTCAAGAATTTTTTTTGTACTCATGGTGATCAAAGCCAAAGAGAAAGAACATGAGATGGCTTTTGAAGATTGTGATCTGAAACATAAGAATGAATTGGTAAAAATTGTTTCTAATTTTGATGATGTTTTTCAGGATCCACAAGGTCTACCTCCCAAAAGAGGGGTTCAACATGAGATACAGTTGCTTCAGGATGCACCTCTTCCCAATATCAGAATGTATAGATTGTCAGTAGTAGAGAATGAGGAAATCAAGAGACAGGTAATGGAACTTTTGGCTCAAGGTATAATTCATCCAAGTACATCCCCATGTGGTTCACCAATTATATTGGTTCCTAAGAAGGATGAAACTTGGTGAATGTGTGTTGATTTCCATGCTTTAAACAAGATTACAGTAAAGAATCATTACCCTCTTCCTAGAATATATGATTTACTGGATTAATTAAAGAATGCAATTTATTTCACTAAGTTAGATTTAAAAAGTGGTTATCACCAAGTAAGAATTGCAGAAGGTGATGTTTGGAAAACTACTTTTAAAATTAAACAGGGATTGTTTGAATGGTTAGTGATGCCTTTTGGTTTGTGCAATGCACCAACAACATTCATGAGAGTTATGAATGATATATTTAGACCATTCATTGATGATTTCATTATTGTCTACTTAGATGATATTCTTGTTTTCAGTAAGTCATGGGATGAACATGTTAAACACATCCAGAAAGTCTTAGATGCATTAAGGAGAGAGAAATTACATTTGAAGATGTCAAAATGTGAATTTGGAAAAACATCTTTAATTTACTTGGGTTATGTTGTAGGAATGGAGAATTGAGAATTGATCCTGCAAAAATAGAGGTTATTGTAAAATGGCCTAGACCCACTAATGTGATGGAAGTTAGGAGTTTTCTAGGTGCAGTTCAGTACTAGAGGAAATTCATTCTAACTTCTCATATATTGCATCTCCTTTGCATGCTTTGACAAGTATTAAACAGGTCTTTCAGTGGGGAGGAAAACAACATAAATCCTTTGATACATTGAAAGAGAAAATAAGTACCGCTCTGATCTTGGCACTTCCAGATTTACAACATTCATTTGAGATTGAGACAGATGCTAGTGACTATGCAATGGGGGCAGTTTTGATGCAGAACAAATGACCATGTGTTACCATTCAGAAACCTTTACAAGTGCGGTAAGAAACTATCCAACTTATGATAAAGAGTTGTATGCTTTGGTTCAAAGTGTTAAAAAGTGGAAGCATTATTTAATGGGAAAAGAAACAATTATACATACTGACCATCAACCGCTTCAGTACTTACAAACACAAACCAAGTTACAACAGTCTAGACATTTCAGGTGGATGGGATTTTTGCAACAATTTCATCTTGTAATCAGGTATAAAAAAGGTATTCAAAACAAGGTTGCCGACATGTTATCTAGACCACCAGTGGTAGTAGCATCTATTCTTTTGCAACATAGTTCTTTGGCTCATGTTAGTTATAAGGAACAATATGTAAATGATGTTGATTTTAGAGAAGTGTATGAGGATCTAGTAAGTGGGAAACAAGTAGGAGAAAAATATTATCATTTGCATGATGGATTGTTATATCATTCTGGTAAACTTTGCATTCCAGAAAATGAATGTGTGCATATGATTAGGGAAGCACATACTTCTCTTATTTCTGGGCATTTTGGTGTTAGTAAAACAGTTGCACATTTACAGAAATATTGTTATTGGCCTAGAATGCATGAACATGTAAACAGGTATATTAAATGATGTCTCATGTGTACCACAAGAAAGCCAAGTAATAGGAAATTAGCACTTTACACTCCTCTTCCTGTTCCTGACAAGGCCTTGGGAAAGTATTTTCATGGACTTTGTAGGAGGCTTGCCCATGACACGAAAGAAACATGATTACTTATATGTGGTAGTGGACAGATTTAGCAAGATGTGTGTGTTGGTTCCATGTACTAAACAGATAACTGGTGAAGGAACTGCACATTTGTTTTTTTAGTTTTTTTGGGTTCATTTTGTTTTACCTACTTCAATTATATCTGATCAGGATTCTAGATTTCTTGGGGAATTTTGGTCAACATTGTGGGGGTTAATGGACACAAAACTGAAAAAGAGCACTGCTTTTCATCCATAGACTGATGGTCAAATGGAGGTTGTAAACCACACAGTAGTACATTTGTCTTAGGGGCTATTGTGGAAAACATCCTAAGTTATGGGATGAACATCTATATTATGTGCAACATGCTTATAATCGTGCCTTACATTCTTCTACTTTGAAGTCTCCATTTGAGACTTGTTATGGATATCTGCCTAATTCTCCATTAGATGTATATTATGGACATGAAACTGTTGTTAATGGTTCAAGTGATTTTGACAAGGCTAAAAGATTTGTGTAGAGAATACAATAGGTTCATCAGTATGTTTGTGAACAATTGGAGAAAAGTCAGGCCAAGTACAAAGCCTAGGCATGATAAACATAGAACTGATCACAAGTTCAAAGTTGGTGATTCAGTTTGGCTTCACATCAGCAAGGAAAGGTTGACAGGTGAAGGTAAAAAATTGAAACCTATATGGTATGGTCCATTCCAAATATTGGAAAAAATTGGTAACAATGCTTTCTAGTTAGATTTACCTCCATATATGCAAATATACTCAGTTGTAAATGTTGAGAATTTAAGATTGTATGAACCACCTATGATTGTTGATCATGATGATGCTAACATAATGCCTTCCATTGATGATTTTTCTCCTGAGTATCTTGATGAGTTGTAGGAAGACATCATTTTGGATGGGAAAGTAAGAACTTCATGAAGGGGTGATATTGAGTATCTTCGTGTTGGGTTCAAAGGCATGCATCCAAACAAGGCTAAATGGATGGAAACCGGAAAGGTGAGGGAGAAATACCCTCACCTATTCACCAATTAAGTTGACTTTTGGGGTCCAAAATTTTCTCAGTGGGGAGGAATGATCTAGAGGATCCTCACTGAGAAACACTGATCTAAGATCTTCTCAAGAATAAGTTGCAGTCATTTTTAAAGCGTGGAGAAAAATTATATGATTTTGTCAATATCTTGTTTGTAGGAAACAAAGCTTGTTTGCAAAAGTTATAGCCCGCTGAAATTTTTGGGCAACTGGCAAAATTTGGGAGTTTTGTGCAGGTTGGACGTGTGCACGCTTGCCAAGTGTTTCAATGGGATATGTGACATGTGGAAAATTTGTGTGATGGAACTAAAATTTGGTTTTGGAATGCCGGTCTTGGACACTCATTCATGGACAAATGGACCCCGCTATTTACTGGCTGGGGGCCCTCAGCCAGTTTGACACACTCGATTATGGAGGGGTGTCTTGGCCTCCTTCACTTCATCATTGTATACCAACTTGTGTATATATATGCCTCTAAATGCATTTTTACCATATGCATGTGGGACTAATTGATATGCCATTTAAACTATGCAATTAATTAATATACTTATCCCACGCATTTTCCAAATCCACGCATTAAATTCCAAGTTATACACTATTATTAAAGTTCAATGTTCCAAGTAATTAAATATTACTAATGATGCCAAATCCACAAAAATTATGCCACAATATTCTCCATGTGCCAAAAATTGGCAATAAAACCACCAGGCTTAACGATAAGGTGGCTCTTAAGCCAATTAATACATGCACCGCTCCTTATCTTAAATGCTTCTCCTCCTTTCGCGCACCCAGAATGTGGGATAAATTCTACAAATCCCTAAGGAGAAATAGACCCCAAAGTGGAGGGGATTTGAACCTTGCTAACCTCCCATGCAAAAGGATAAGTGCCTAACCATTGATGCCAACCACTTGGAAACATTATAAAAGGAGTGTTATTTTATTTGAATACATTCGGGTCTGACTGTGAAATATTGAAATGCTCATAACTTGAGCTAGAGAAGGAATTTTGAGATGATGTAAAAAGTGACTACTATTATTTTTGGTAGAGGAATGTGATGAGAAGATCAGATTCTTGTAGAAATATTTGTAAAGATTTATTTTCAATATTTTAATAGATCAGTCCATTCAAATGGACCCGGAGACGTAGGCCACAAGTGTCGAACTCCGTTATCAATTCTTGTGTCAATTTGCTGGTGATTCATCTCTTTATTTTCTGATTTTTACACAGTACTTTCAGTTTTAATTTCCTTTATTAAAAATACAAAAGGATATAATGCTCAATTTTTACATTGAAAATCAATACAAAGCAAAGAAATGTGTGTGCACAATTGCTAGTTAAATTTGATTTTCAGATCAGCGTTCCCATTCAATTCCAGACATCTAAGGTGAGAACATTAACTTCCACGTCTGTGTCAATCAGAAGATTAATTAGGAGCCATCCATCAACAACTGAATTTAAGGTAATCTGCTTATCATAGTCAAGGCTGTGGGGATGAAGGTTAGCATGCAAAACATTCCTCTCGCGCTCCACTCCAGTGCTTGGTATCTTATCTCTTAACCATTATCCTAACAAAGGAATGATATTCTCTTAGTGCAACATCTTACACACCTCTCTGACATCATCTATATCTGACTGAGGGACCTCAATGATTTTATTCTGCTCCAAATTCCTAGGTTTCTCCTCTAGACATTGAATTTCCCCTTAAAGACTCCTGATTACGTCCATGGTCTCTTAATAGACTTCCTTCTGATGGGTAGGGTATGGATAATTCCCATACACCACCTCTTCTCTTGCAATCAGTGGTCTCTACTTTAGTATTTCCTTGGTATGTGTAGCCTCAACTCGCGTTATCACAGTATTGGTTCTAATTATGACTCATGTGTCACCCTTGTCATCCACTACAAGTCTACTTTCTTAATGCTTACCATCCCAACACCCTTGTCTTTTCGTTGTTGTTGTCTCATGTGTTGAAATAGCTCCAGGCACTCCTCATACTTGTGCTTCTTCCCACACCATGAGCAATGTAGTAGTTCAGAACATTCGCCCTTGTAATGATCTATCGACCCAAAATTATAACAAGTTCCATAAGGGAATTCACCTCTTCTACCTCTGCGATTGCGATGACCTTTAAATCCTCTGTGAAAGCTTCTTCCATGAGCTCCTCCATCTGTGTGTCCTTCATAGCAATACACTTTTAGCTAAACTCTTTCCTTATAGTCTTCACAATTATGCGATGCGTTGGATTTATGACTTACTTATTCACTCGATAACCTCTTTCAAACATCTAGCTAATGCAATTATTACTCATTTCTCCATCAATATTGGCTCTAAGATTTCTTACACCCAACTAACACAACTTAAACAAGGCTCAATGAACACCTAGCCAATTACGTTTTGAGGTATACAAAAAATTTAGCTAAGATGACCAACATCCTTGCCAACTCTAAGCTTCAATACTTATTTATTCGGACCCTATTACTAACTCTATAGGAGAGTGTGCTCTTTGAGAATCCTCCTTCATGTGATCAAATTTTTCATACTCTCAAGATTCTTAAGAGTAAACTCTTATCCATAGAAAATATTAAGTATCAAGAATAGACTTTGTCTTCCACTCATTTACCTAGCAAGCCACCATTTAAGCCTTCCACAACTAAACCAATCGACACTAAAGTCGCTATCAACACCATCGCTCCTACTAGGGAGGTTCAGTTGCAAAAAAAATGATGCACATTTAACACCTTTCACATGGCTCCACATCTTATATTGAAAAAAATTCTTGAGAGAAATCTTATTACCCTTCCCCCGCCACTCAAATTAGACCCGTCGTGACCAAAAGGTAGGAACTATACTGAAAAATTTCATTGTGATTATCATCGCTATGTGGGACATTCTATAAATAGATGCCTATAACTTTGAAAAATAATCCAAGATCTAATTGATAACAATAAACTCGAGTTCCCAAAGTATACTAGCTCTACCCCAACCAACAACAAGGGTAAATTCAATCTCTTTAAAAATGTCTCTCAACAACATGACAAACATACAACACAATCTTTTGAAAATCATGTGTATCACACGGTATCACCTCCAGGATAAGGAGATCTTGATTTCTTAGTTTTGAACCTTGATACTTCGTCACCAATCATTTATTTTTCCAACGTCAATTATTAGTCTAAGTTAACATCTAATCATTTACACATCCATGGATCTATTTTCTCGACCTCCATCAACAATACTAAGGCTGACCCATTATGGCCCATTATTACATGTTCTATGTCACTCCTTATGGATATCGATTATCCTATATCACAATTTGAGTATCCCTTCCACAAACCCTTTGGTGTTGTTTAGTTACATGTCATAGTTGGTCTTATTAGTATTCTTGGCCCTTTCCTCATTAGAAACACAGTTAAGGGATGTGACATGCTTCTTGGTCTCAATTAAATTTTTCACTCTCAATCTATCATTTTTTATGAGTCGTTTGTGAGCCAAGTTCATTTACAATACACAAGTCATTTCTATTGATGTTGTCCCTCCATCTCCTTTATTGTCATCATTGTTATATTTGTGGAGCTTGTTTTTATGTTAGAGTGTGGTCCACCTTCTATGTGTTACACTCGGGTATTTTTACGGTGGTCCCACTTGTCGATGAGTGGGTCAATGGGGTTCAGGGGCGAAGGCCCCGAAGCAAATTTTCATGGGTGGTTTATTAACCCATGGGTAATGGGTAACCGTTATGGGCTATTTTTGGGCCCATAGTTTTACGGTACCCATTGTTTTGATACCCACGGTTTTTTTCCCATGGTTTTGATACCCATGGTTTTGTATCAAACTGCTTAAGCAATTGTCTATTTATATGGTCTTATGCATATGATAGATAGACAAACAAATGTATTGTAGATGTGCTTTGAATTCAGGTGTGAATTCTATAGAGTTTGTTGGGCATAGCTCCAAACGGATCTAGGTATTGTATTAAGAGAGTGAAGGCTTGTGATAAAATCTGAGCAATTGATTCTTGATGGACGTAGCCCAAATTGGGTGAACCACATTAAATCTTGTCTCTCTATGTTGTGTTATTTATTATGCACTTTTATTTGAGATCTGTAATATTTTTTGCATATTACTTTCTACTGTTGCGATTCTGTAAGGGATTATTTTGCATATTTTATCTCTTATTTCGTAACAATTGGTATCAGAGCGAGGTTTGGTTTGCTGAAGTGTTGAATCGCAGGGAAAGTTTTTAGCTTGAGTGGGAGCTATGGCAGATGATGGAAGATCTAGGGTTGATAAATTCAACAGGTAAAATTTCAATCTTTGGAAGTAGATGGAAGATTACCTTTATCAGAAGGATCTTTATACTCTGCTGTCTGAGAAGGTGAACAAACCCTTGAGTATGACATATGTGGAATGGGATTTGTTGGATTGGAAGGCACTTGGAATGATCTGGCTATGTTTTGCATCTTCGGTATTATTTAATGTTTCAAAGGAAAAGACTACAAAAGAACTGATGGATGCATTAAGGAAGTTGTATGAAAAACCCTCTGCCTCTAATAAGATATTTTTAATGAAAAAGTTGTTTAATATGAAGATGTCTGAGAATGGTTCAGTTGTTAGGAAATAAGGAATAAAATATGCGAAATAATCCCTCACAGAATCGCAACAGAAGAAACTAATATGCAGAAATTATTACAGATCTCAAATAAAATTGCAGAATAAAATAACACAACACAAAGAGACAGTATTTAACGTGGTTCACCAAATTTGGGCTACGTCCACCAAGAATCACTTGCTCAGATTTTATTACAAGCCACCGCTCTCTCAATACAATACCGAGATCCGTTTGGAGCTATGCTCAACAAACTCTACAGAATTCACAGCCGCATTCAAAACACATCTGCAATACATTTGCTTTTCCCTCTATCATATGCATAAGACCATATAAATAGACAACTACTTAAGCAGTTTTACAAAACCGTGGGTATCAAAACCATGGGAAAAACCCATCCCGTAAACCTATGGGTCGAAAAACTCGCCCATATGAGAAAAGCACGTTTCTCTGATATGTCGGGTGCATTTTTTGAGGCCAAAAATTTTTACGCCTAATTTTTTTTTTTTTCAGGGGTTGCGCCCCCGAACCCCTGCTATTGGGGGTTGCTGCCCCTGGACCCCTGCTCAGGGCTCGACCCGGACCCGGCGAGGATACATGAAAAGTGTACAATACTCTTAGTGTACAATCTTCAACACTTTCACACATGAAAACAGACTCCACAACCTAACAATATCCCACTTAGAGACTAGTTTTCCTCTGTGCAAACTTCTCAACCCTTCACTAGTTTCTGTGAAGACCAACCAAAGCTGAACACAAATTTTGGTTTTTCCCTTGTGACCACCTTGGTCATCATGTCTGCAGTATTTTTACTGGTATGAATCTTCTCCAACTTCAACTTCTCTTCCTCCAAATCTGTCCTAATGAAATGGTACCTTAACTGTATATGCTTTGTCCTCGAGTGGAAAGCAAAGTTCTTAGCTAGGTTTATAGCACTTTGACTATCACTATGCAACTTACATTCCTCCTGCTTATGATCCAACTCCTCAAGAAATTGTTGTAACCAAATCATCTCTTTGCTTGCCTCCGTGGTTAACAAAGCCACCAGCTTCTGTAGTCATGAAATCTAACTCACTGCTGTCCCACCTACAGTGTAAATATAACCTATCGTGCTCCTCCTGCTGTCTACATCTCTAGCCATATCTGAATCTACATAACCACGTAAAGTGGTGTTTGATCCAATGTAGCACAAAAATGTCCCCATGGTCCCTCTCAAATACCGAAGGATCCACTTTACTGCTTGCCAATGCTCTTTACTTGGATCAATCATAAATCTACTCACAACTCCCACTGCATGGGCAATATCAGGCCTAGTGCACACCATAGCATACATCAAACTGCCAACTACTGATGAGTAAGGTACCTTGGACATCTAGTTTCTTTCCTGCTCTATCTTGGGACACTGTTCCTTTGATAACTTGAAATGGCCTGCCAAAGGAGTCCCAACTGGTTTAGCATCCTGCATATTAAACCTCTCCAAGACCTTCTTATTGTACTCTTCCTAAGATAAAGTCAGCTTCCGTTCCTTCCTATCCCGTGATATCCTCATACCAAGGATTTGTTTGGCTGCCCCCAAATCCTTCATAGCAAATGATTCACTTAGCTGCTTCTTGAGTACTTTTATTTCCTATATGTTTTTACCTGCAACCAACATGTCATCAACATACAAACACAAGATAATATAACTTCCATCCTCAAATTTCTTTGTATACACACAATGGTCAGAATGACATCTGATATAACCTTGCTCCATCATGAAGCTATCAAATTTCTTATACCATTGATGTGGAGCTTGTTTCAGGCCATACAAGATCTTCTTCAGTTTGCACACCATCTCCTCTTTACCTTTGACTTCATATCCTTCTGGCTGCTGCATATATAGCTCCTCCTCTAAATCACCATGGAGAAATACAGTCTTTACATCTAACTGTTCTAAGTGCAAGTCTTCTGCTGCCACTATTCCAAGAACAGTTCTGATAGAAGTCATTTTTACTACAGGAGAAAAAATCTCATCAAAATCTATACCTTTTTTCTGTTCAAACCCCTTGACCACCAACCGGGCCTTGTATCTTTTCTTGCCTCCTTCTTCCTCTTAGAATATAAACACCCACTTATTCTGTAATGCTATTTTTCCTTCGGGTAGCTTTACCAAATCCCATGTTTGGTTCTCCATGAGAGCTTGATGCTCCTCATCCATGGCTTGTTCCCACTTCTTCCTGGCATCTACCTGCATTGCTTCATCAAAGCTCTCTAGTTCTCCACTATCAGTGAGTAATAAATAATAAAGAGAAGGAGAAAAACGTTCAGGTTATCTTCTTACCCTAGAAGACCTCCTCAATATAGGAGTTTGGGGTTCCTATTGAGGGGGTTCCTGAACTAATTCATGTGTCACTTTCCCATCTGGAAGATCCTCTACCGCTGCATATTCTTTCTTGGATTCTTCCTTGTTTTCCTGCAACTGCTGCTTATACATGACTTTCTCATTAAAGACCACATCCCTAGATCGAATGATTTTCTTGTCCTTAATACTCCAACATTTATATCCAAAGTCATCACCACCATAACCAATGAAAGTACATTTTTCTAATTTAGCCTCTAGCTTAGTCCTATCATCCTTATCTATGTGAACAAACACCTCACATCCAAAGATTCTAAGAAATGAATAATCAACTTTCTTACCATACCAAGCCTCCTCAGGTATGCCTCCATCCAAGGTACTTGAGGGTCCTCTGTTTATCAAGTACACAGCTGTGCTCACCGCTTCTGCCCAAAAAGAAAGAGGCAGTCCTGCATGTAACCTCATGCTCCTAGCACGTTCCATTATTGTTCTGTTCATCCTTTCTGACACCCCATTCTGCTGTGGAGTTCCTGGAACTGTATTTTTCTTGTGGATTCCATTCTTAGAACAATAATCATTAAATTCATTGCTGCAATACTCCCCTCCATTATCTGATTTGAGACATTTTAGCTTAAGACCTGTTTCATTCTCTACCAAGGCTTTCCATTTAACAAAAGTGTCAAATACATCAGATTTTTTTCTAATACAATAAACCCAAACTTTCCTTGTTGCATCATCAATAAAAGTAACATAATAACTCAAACCCCCAAGAGATGATACTTGAGCTGACCCCCACACATCAGAATGCACCAGCTCTAACTTACTCTCTTTCTTTGTAGGTCCAACCTTGAGAAACCTTACTCACTTCTATTTCCCATATATGCAGTTCTCACAGAAATCGAAACCTGTTTCTGTATATCTAGGCAAATTCTTCTTTATGATGTTCATGCCCTTATGGCTCATATGACCGAGCCTATAGTTCCATAATGTTGTATCTGCATCTGAAGCCACAAGATTACAATCATTAGTACTATCAGTGGTTAAATACAAGGTTCCAACCTTCTTACCTCTTGCCACCACAAGAGCACCCTTGGTAACCTTCCAAGAGTCTGCTGTAAATATCACAATACAACCATCACTTCCCAACTGCCTTGCCGATATCAAATTTCATCTTAATGTAGGCACATGTCTGACATCCTTCAATAGCCAAGTATTCCCATTTTGCATCTTAACATAAACAGAACCTTTTCCAATTATGTTGCAAGGCTCGTCATCACCAAGAAAAACATGCCCAAAATCTCCTTGAACATAATCAACAAAATAATGCCTATTTGGAGAAGCATGGAAAGAAGCTCCTGAATCTAAAACCCAAGATTCAGTAATATTGTGCAAAGAAAGAATCAAAGCATCTTGACATACATTACCCGTTGCCACATTTGCCTCCTTGTTTTCTTATTTTTGTTTCTTCTTATCTCGAAGATCCCAACAGTCCTTCTTTGCATGCCTAGGCTTTCCACAATTCTAGCATACAATGTTGTTCTTAGATTTTGACCTTGCTTGATCTTTTGATTTTCCATGGTTTCCTCTATTCTTCTGTCTCCCTCTAGTTTCCATTGTCAAAGCATTCCCTGAAGTAGAAGATTCCCCAGAGCTTTTTCTTAGCATTTCCTCACTTAGAATCACCCCTGCAACATCCTCAAACTTCAACTTCGAGTTAGTTGGAACCGAGTTACTTATTTCCATTACCAGGCTATTCCAACTCTCAGGTAAAGAGCAAAAAATTAATAAATCCCTAACTTCTTCATAAAATTCTATTGTAACCGAAGCTAGCATATTCACTACCGTATTAAAATCATTTAAATGATATGCAACTGAACTATTCTCAGACATCTTCATATTAAACAACTTTTTCATTAAAAAAATCTGATTAGAGGCAGAGGGTTTTTCATATAACTTCCCTAATGCATCCATTACATCTTTTGTAGTCTTTTCCTTTGAAACATTAAATAATACCGAAGATGCAAGACTCAGTCAGATCGTTCCAAGTGCCTTCCGATCCAACAAATCCCATTCCGCATCTGTCATACTTGAGGGTTTGTTCACCTTCTCAGACAATGGAGTATAAAGATCCTTCTGATAAAGGTAATCTTCCATCTGCATCTTCCAAAGACTGAAATTATTCCCGTTGAATTTATCAACCCTAGATCTTCCTTCATCTGCCATAGCTCCCACTCAAGCTAAAAACTTTCCTTGTGATTCAACACTTCAGCAAACCAAACCAGGCTCTAATACCAATTGTTAGGAAATAAGGGATAAAATATGCGGAATAATCCCTCACAGAATCACAATAGTAGAAAATAATATGCAGAAATTATTACAGATCTCAAATAAAATTGCAGAATAAAATAACACAACACAAAGAGACAGTATTTAACGCGGTTCACCCAATTTGGGCTACGTCCACCAAGAATCACTTGCTCAGATTTTATTACAAGCCACCACTCTCTCAATACAATACCCAGATCCGTTTGGAGCTATGCTCAACAAACTCTACAGAATTCACAGCCGAATTCAAAACACATCTGCAATACATTTTCTTGTCCCTCTATCATATGCATAAGACCATATAAATAGAAAACTGCTTAAACAATTTTACAAAAACATGGGTATCAAAACCATGGGCAAAACCCGTCCCATAAACCTAGGGGTCGAAAAACTCACCCATATGAGCCCAAAAACACGTTTCCCGATATGTCGGTTACCCATTACCCATGAGGCTAATAAAATTTTACGCCATGAAATTTTTGCTTCAGGGGCTTCGCCCCCAAACCGCCCTGACCCACTCACCGGCGTTGCGGAACCGCCGTAAAAATACCTGAGTGTAACACATAGAAGGTGCACCGGCATTCTAACATGCCCAAATAGGCTCCGACAAACATAACAATGAAGGAAGTGGGAGAGAGGATCCATCCATGTAATCAAGATAGAAAGAATTTTCACCAGTAAATTGCACTGATTCATGAAAGAACCAGGTTCCACAACCTGAATCAAACAGTACCATGGCTTCCTCTAGGTTCATGATCTTTTATCCCACGGTTGTAAACAATGTCTCCAACTTTGAAATATCTGGATCTAGTTTTCTTATCAAATAAGGATTTCACCTTTTGTTGATGGGCTATATATTCTAGTCAAAAACATGCAGCCTATTTTCATCTGAGCTTATGGAGATAAATGATCCTTTTATCAAAAGTGGTCACTGAAACTTGGTGTCCTCAATAGCCTTCATCAAGTTGCAAAGTTTGATAGTTCCACTGTCATTGGTAGTTGGTGATTCCACACCATGAGGACTACTGTGAAAGGGGACATCTCCAATTGAATCTTCTACTTTGGGTGTAATGTCTATCTTCCTAGTGGATAATCTAGTGGGAGACTTCTTGAATAGCCAGGTTTCTCGTGGAGATTCAAAGGATTGGGCAAGTTTTCTTACAATGGCCAAAACCAAGATAGTATTTTTTCACTATGATTATGTTTGACCATTCCCTTGAAGGATAGTAATTTGAAGCTTTGAGACAAGAAGAAATCCCATATCCATAGCAGAAATACATCATCTGAGCAAAAGAAAAATTTGAAGCATTATTAGTCACGATCTTGGTAATGGTACTCCAGGAACCTTATCAAGATGTCTTTCTTTGCATAAAATTACATGACTACCTCTGAAGTGGTACTTTTAGACTCAGGATGGCTTCTACCCACTTCAGTGAAATAATCTGGGGCATAGGCATTATTTTGTTGATTATGTTCAAGGGGATTTTTGGCATGTTTTTCTTGGTGATGATGAGCCTTGCAGTATAGTTGGAAAAGGTTCTATTCAGGTTAAGATGTAGAATGGGAATACATGGCTATTGAAGGATGTCAGACATGTGCCTACATTAAGGAGAAATTTGATATCGGCAGGGCAATTGGGAAGTGATGGTTGTACTGTGATATTTACAGCTGACTCTTGGAAGGTTACCAAGGGTGCTCTTGTGGTGGCAAGAGGTAAGAAGGTTGGAACCTTGTATTTATCCACTAAAAGTACTAATGATTGTAATCTTGTGGCTTCAAATGCAGATACAACATTATGGCACTATAGGCTCAGTCATATGAGCCATAAGGGCATGGACATCATAAAGAAGAATTTGCCTAGATATATAGAAACAGGTAAGGATTTCTGTGAGAACTGCATATATGGGAAACAAAAGTGAGTAAGGTTTCTCAAGGTTGGACCTATGAAGAAAGAGAGTAAGTTAGAGCTGGTACATTCTGATGTGTGGGGGCCAGCTCAGGTATCATCTCTTGGGGGTTCAATTTATTATGTTACTTTTATCGATGATGTAACAAGGAAAGTTTGGTTTTATTGTATTATAAACAAATCTAATGTATTTGAAATTTTTTTAAAATGGAAAGCCTTGGTAGAGAATGAAACGGGTCTTAAGCTAAAATGTCTCAGGTTAGATAATGGAGGGGAGTATTGCAGTAATGAATTTAATGATTACTGTTCTAAGAATGGAATCCGTAGGTAAAATATGGTTCCAGGAACTCCGCAGCAGAATGGAGTATCAGAAAGGATGAAAAAAAAAATAATGGAACGTGCTAGGAGCATGAGGATACATGCAGGACTACCTCTTTATTTTTGGGCAGAAGCAGTGAGCACAACTGTGTACTTGATAAACAGAGGACCCTCAAGTGCCTTGGATGGAGGCATACCTGAGGAGGCTTGGTATGGTAAGAAAGTTAATTATTCATTTCTTAGAGTCTTTGGATGTGAGGTGTTTGTTCATATAGACAAGGATGATAGGACCAAGCTAGAGGCTAAATCAAAAAAATGTACTTTCATTGGTTATGGTGGTGATGACTTTGGATTTAAATGTTGGAGTATTAAAGACAAGAAAATCATTCGGTCTAGGGATGTGGTCTTTAATGAGAAATTCATGTATAAGCAACAATTGCAGGAAAATAGGGAAGAATCCAAGAAAGAATATGTAGTGGTAGAGGATCTTCTAGATGGGAAAGTGACCCATGAATCAGTTTAGGAACCTACTCAACAGGAACCCCAAACTCCTACAGTGAGGAGGTCTTCTAGGGTAAGAAAAGAACCTGAACGGTTTTCTCCTTCTCTTTATTATTTATTACTCACTGATAGTGGAGAGCCAGAGAGCTTTGATGAAGCAATGCAAGTAGATTCCAGTAAGAAGTGAGAGCAAGCCATGGATAAGGAGCATAAGTCTCTTATGGAGAACCAGACTTGGGATTTTGTGAATCTATTGGAAGGTAAAAGAGCATTGTAGAACAAGTGGGTGTACAAAGTTAAAGATGAAGAAGGAGGAAAGAAAATATATAAGGCCCGGTTGGTGGTCAAGGGGTTTGCACAGAAACAAGGTATAGATTTTGATGAGATTTTTTCTCCTGTAGTAAAAATGACTTCTATCAGAACTGTTCTTGGAATAGTGGTAGCAGAAGACTTGCACTTAGAATAGTTAGATGTAAAGACTGCATTTCTCCATAGTGATTTAGAGGAGGAGCTATATATGCAGCAGCCAGAAGGATATGAAGTCAAAGGTAAAGAGGAGATGGTGTGTAAACTGAAGAAGAGCTTGTATGGCCTGAAACAAGCTCCACGCCAATGGTATAAGAAGTTTGATAGCTTCATGATGGAGCAAGGTTATATTAGATTTCATTCTGACCATTGCGTGTATATAAAGAAATTTGAGGATGGAAGTTATATTATCCTGTGTTTGTATGTTGATGACATGTTGGTTACAGGTAAAAACATGAAGGAAATAAAAGTACTCAAGAAATAGCTAAGTGAATCCTTTGATATGAAAGATTTGGGGGCAGCCAGAAAAATCCTTGGTATGAGGATAACTCGAGATAGGAAGGAATGAGAAGCTGACTTTATCTCAGGAAGAGTACATTAAGAAGGTATTGGATAGGTTTAACATGTAGGATGCTAAACCGGTTGGGACTCCTTTGGCAGGCCATTTTAAGTTATCAAAGGAGCATTGTCCCAAGAAAGAGCAGGAAAGAAACCAGATGTCCAAGGTACCTTACTCATCAACAGTTGGTAGTTTGATGTATGCTATGGTGTGCACTAGGCCTGATATTACCCATGCAGTGGGAGCTATGAGTAGATTTATGAGTGATCCAGGTAAAGAGCATTGGAAAGCAGTAAATTGGATCCTTCGGTATTTGAGAGGGACCATGGGGACAATTTTATGCTACAGTGGATCAAACACCACTTTACATGGTTATGTAGATTCAGACATGGCTGGAGATGTAGATAGTAGGAGGAGCATGACAGGTTATATTTACACTGTAGGTGGGACAGCAGTGAGCTGGATTTCACGACTACAGAAGCTGGTGGCTTTGTCAACCATAGAGGCTAAGTATGTTGCTGCCACAGAGACAAGAAAAGAGATGATTTGGTTACAACAATTGCTTGAGGATTTGGGGCATAAGCAGGAGGAATGTAAGTTGCATAGTGATAGTCAAAGTGTTATACACCTAGCTAAGAACTCTGCTTTCCACTCCAGGATGAAGCATATACAGTTGAGATATCACTTCATCAGGACAACTTTGGAGGACGATAAGTTGAAGTTGGAGAAGATTCATACCAGTCAGAATCTTGTAGACATGATGACCAAGGTGGTCACAAGGGATAAACTAAAACTATGTTCAACTTTGGTTGGCCTTCGCGGATGACAGTGAAGGGTTGAGAATCTTGCTCAATGAAAATCAGTCTCTAAGTGGGAGATTGTTATGTTTGTGGAGCCTATTTTCATGTTAGAGTGTTGTACACCTTCTATGTGTTACACTCGGGTATTTTTATGGTGGTCCCACTCGCCGGTGAGCGGGTCAAGGGGGTTCAGGGGTGAAGCCCCCGAAGCAAATTTTCATGGATGGTTTATTAACCCATGGGTAATGGGTAACCGTTATGGGTTGTTTTTTGGGCCCATGGTTTTTTTTCGGTACCCATTGTTTTGTAAAACTGCCTCTTCGGCTACCCATAGGTTTATGGGATGGTTTTGTTTTTTTCCCATTGTTTGATACCCACGGTTTTGTAAAACTGCTTAAGCAGTTGTCTATTTATATGGTCTTATGCATATGATAGATGAATAAGCAACTGTATTACATTTGTGTTTTTGAATTCGGGTGTGAATTCTGTAGAGTTTGTTGAGCATAGGTCCAAATGGATCTGGGTATTGTATTGAGAGAGTGGAGGCTTGTAATAAAATTTGAGCAAGTGATTCTTGGTGGAAATAGCCCAAATTGGGTGAACCACGTTAAATCTTGTCTCTATGTGTTTTGTTATTTATTCTGCAGTTTTATTTGAGATTTGTAATATTTTCTACATATTATTTTCTACTGTTACGATTCTGTAAGGGATTATTCCACATATTTTATCTCTTATTTCCTAATAGTATATTCATCCAACACATGCATATAAATTTCATTCACCAGCACAACGTTTGTCTACCATACCACCACTATTAGATCATGGCCCTACACTTTCATCCTTGCAGAAATCGGGTGGAGGACCTTCATTTTTCACTATAATTGGTTAGTTTACTCATTTTTTATATACTTGGAGGGAATAACACCTAATACTCTCCCCCCTCCATTTTATCATAACAAATCTCATCTTTACTTTTTTATATTGGCATCTATCATCAAATATTTTGGCATTGTCATTACCTAGTGACACACTCTTGTGCTTTGGTTCACACTTGAATGTTGAGGGATTACTACCACATTGAACCCCACACACTACAATATAGTCACTATACATTGTGTTTCATCACACGTAACACATCATACTAGTCATCATTAGGCATATAGTATACTAGTGTTGCATGTTATTCACCATACTAGACATTACATATCACACACTTCTTACTGTTAGGTTACATACACGTATTGTCTTCCATTCTACACATAGTGTCTCTATACTGCATCTATTGACATATGTTTTATATCATACATTGCACATTTTCACCTTGTAAATTTAATACATACTATAATAGTCTCCATCATATATGAGTTTAGCATAATTTCATCCTACATAATACATAATTAGTCTACCTACACATATTACATCACAAACTATAAATTACATTGTATACATTCTACACATCTAACACTTTTTCTACACATCACATTTTTACATATTCTATTCATCACATGGTTGCCATTTATCATTTCTTGTACTATATTTTCTTCTACGTGTTGCACTCACCACCCTATGACACACTTTAGTTTCAGTGAAACTAAAGTGTGTCATAGGGTGGTGAGTGCAACACGTAGAAGAAAATATAGTACAAGAAATGATAAATGACAACCATCTGAGGGTAGACCAATCAAATGGACTTTACACTCATCACACGTGACAATTCTAGGTTAGTGACATATGCTTTAGGGTAAATCATCACCTATTTTATCATTTTGTAGTGGTATACACCTTAGGTTACATCACCACTCCCTCATTGCCTCTTGTAGTGATATACGCTTAGGGCTAAATAATCACTCATCAATTTATCTTGTAGTGATATACGCTTAGGCTAAATCATCACTTACATGTTCATCTAGTCATGATATACGCTTCATCTATAGGGTTCACGCACACATCATCACTAGGTTGCATCTCATCACTACACCTAATATTCCTCACAGTACGTTAGACACAACTCATACCACTTAATCATTTCTTGATGACACACTCTCATTTATGGTTCATTCTTGACTGCTAAGGGTGGGAAATATAATGAAACCTCATTACATACACTTCCATTCACTCGGGGGGCATGCAACTCCTATCATTCCATCTTACATTCCATTCCATCCATCCACAACATATTGCATTGTCTTGGGGGCATCTACTCTTGCTTACTAGTGTTTTACACTATCATTTTACTACACATGTTAGATTAATTTATTCTATGTCATTATCTCTACCATCCACACATGCACATTCACGCATTTTTCTAGTTATGATTGCAGATAAAAATATTTTTACATACAACATGGATGCTCACCTTCTAACCTACCTACATTAGTCATTGGGGGCATCCACATTCATTTCTTTCAGGTCTTATTGTTTCATTTTGTACTTAGCAACTTTACATTACTTGGTTATTCACATTTTGACATATTGGTTATTTCTTTAACATGCTAATGGGTGTTGCATGTGAAGCACCTTGTTTTGTAAGATTTACATGTTACCATGACTACTTATTTTTGTCTATGCTTGTCTGTTATTATTTTCTATTTTGTTTGGGCCTTTGCCCTATGTTTTGTGTGCACACTTTTTTTTCTTGTTTTCAACCATGATTTCCTTTCCCATCTTGTGACATCATGAGTGACATCACATGTTTGCAACCCACATTTTAAATATTAATTTTCTTTGTACCTTACACATTGTTTGTGTATCTTATACATTGTATTCTACATGCATGTGTGTTTACACTTGTTTTTGGCTAGCCTTCTTGTTTGTGTGTGCCTTGGTTTCTACAAAATCACTTTTTAGGGTTACAACATACATGTGGTTGGTCCTATTTTGGGGGCTGCATTTCTCCTATCAGTGATGTCACATGTGGTCCCAAAGAGGGGGCATCATTTGGCGGCTTTTACATACTAATAAAGAGATTTTACACCAGTTTGGTTCAATTATTTATAGCAAGTGGGTTCAGACCAATCTAATAACCCCATACACAATAGATTCTATAGGACATGGTTTCCTTAGCTTTCTAGGAAGCAGTCATAATCTCAAAAGTTATAGTGGGAGTTCCTCTCTTCACAACTTCGGCTAGTGGCGTCGAAATCACCCAAAAAACTAGGACATACAGAGATCTCTACACACATTCAGGGAAGTAGTTAGATCTTGGAAGACACATAGAATTTCCTCCCTACACTTCATTGGCCTATGGCACGAGAATTGCCCCCAAAAATTTGCATTACAAGATATCCATCTACACTTTCTCTCTCAACATGGATTAGATGCACATGTTCTATTTAAATTGCCATTTACATTTTCCATTTTCATATTCTACATGATTTCATATACATGTGTCTTTTTATATTGGGTTTTTTACACTTACATACATACATATTTGACTAATTGATTGTTTTTCACCTTGTAGGTCTAGCCATATGAGAAATAAGCAAACAAATGGGGGAAAAAATAACAACAATAACGTCAACAACAACACTTTGCGACAACACACATGCTTTACTAACCATGCAGGTACATTATACGTCATCATATATATCTACACACACGTTCCACCCTAGGTTCACTCTCATCACTTTTTCTTTGTTCATTTTTCATTTTTATTTTCCACGATCCTCCATATTTTTTTCATTCCATGCTTTTATCTAGTCCTTCGATGCATTTCTACTACACTCTTCATGGACATTAGGTATGCATCTCTATCTACTTTATGTTACTAAGATTTTCACTCACCAATATAAAGTGGGGGCAAAATGTAGTCACAAAATCATGTACTTTAGACAATATTCATCTTAGTCTCATACTACTATTTAGAAGGTTATAAAGTGAAGAAAGTACTAATCAACCCCCATCTTTTAGACATCTTGTTTTATTTTATTTCATTATTGTTGCCCCTTTTCATCCACATGCCTGATCTATTTCAATTATTTGCTATCATTTTAGTCTCAACTGGGGTGTTCGCACTAGTACTGGGGCGCCCGTGGGCACCCTGGTCCCACAAGAGGCACCCCGGTCTTTTTTATACTTTCCTAATACTTTTTGGGATCTTTCTATCCATTTGGAATATTTATATTTCTTGTGGTCAACCTTTTCGAGGTTAATTAAAAAATGGACCTGTATGTGGTGCAATAAACATGAAAAAATAACATATCTCAACAATTTTCAAACAAAACAAATAGAGAAATTCCATGCAGTGAAAAGAGAAATAAATAAATTGGAATAATGTTTATTATAAGAAAAATAGGGTTCTATTATAGGGGCCCCATGCCCTCGAAAGTATAAAATATGTGCTAAAAATATGAAAATATAATAAATTATATTGTAACAAAGAAATTGATATTCAATGAATAATATCTTGTCGGGAAGGGTTGACACACGTTTCATTAACTGTTCACTGTGATAAACAAATTCTTCATGGGCCACGACCCTGAAAAAAATTAAATTTCCTGTGACATCTCCTTCTCAAACAGATCAGGAAATCCCACCCGAGGCCTATTCAGGATCTAGGTGAACTCCCTTTTCTTCTCGAGTGAGTTCACAAACTCGGAAAGGGAGACCCCCTCTTATGTAAGATTTGGTCCTCCGGCTAGTGGAGGGCCAAGCCATGGGAAATTGAGTTGCTCCACTGGGTGAGCTACCTCTGATAATTCTTCTCTTCTTTAGAGTAGAATCTTAGGTGTCTACCGCAGACCGGATTTTAGTGAGGGGAATCTCTAGGGATGATAGTCGCTTCTCTATTTTGTTTAAATGCAAGCTTAGGGGTTCTTCTTCTTTTGATATGCATGATGGGTTTGACACAATGAGATCTGTGTTTAATAAAAGTGGATCATAATAGACTTTCATCATATGTCAGTTGTCATCATGCACATGAGGATAGTAATGAAACCAAATTTCTTCCAGGCATCCTGTATCCAAATAATGTTCAGGGAGGATTAGGTGATAATGAAGGGTTTGAAAAAGAGGGAACGATGCACACATTTCAGTCATCCTATTCAGGAAGGACATGATTAGAGTATTATAGAATGAGTTATGAGGGATATTCACTTGGGAAATTAACACACTGAAAATGTGCAAGATGAAGGCTTTTTTAAAACCAACCAGTTGGAATAATTTGCCCAGATTCGGGAATTCTTTCTCAGTAGGATTTTCTCCTAAAAATGAAGATGCCATGATGGATGGATTGTTGATGGAAGTAGGATGTGGGAGGCTCTGTGGGATTTGAATGTTAAGTTTGGGGTCTGGTGAACCACGCTTAAATAGGCATGTCTCTTATGATGACATGTCTGAGAAAATCCTATCGCCATTAATTCCATATCCTGCTCGGATTGGTAGGCACATGTGGGAGTTAGATTATGATTGATTATTTATGTGAAACATTTCATTAGAGATGGAGTAAATGTCTACTCCTTTGAAGAATTTATTTTAAATTTAGATTTGTTAGACTCATCACATTTATTCTCATGTGGAAAAGTTGATATTAAATTAATGTGATGTGGAGAAGATAATGCCTTGTCATTATTGGCATGATGGTGACAGGCTGGTGGTAAGAAAAATTAAGGGCTATTTTGGATAAATATCCCCTGATATTCTTTGGAATCTTTGGGAGGTGGCCTAAGCGTGAGTTAGTTAGAATCTAGAGGGATATTCCGTAAAACCCTAAAATAGATAAGGATGTATGCGAGGGTATAAGGTTTTAAAAAAAGGAGGGAGATAGTTATTTTAGAGGGGAAGACTCTTCAGAGGGATTCTAAGATTGTTCAAGTGCATAGTCAACAATGAAAATTTTCACTTTCATGAAGTAGGCATTGTTGTGTTTACCATTCACCTGGAATTCATGTTAAGGTGATTGCTCATGTATATTCATTAACAAGATTTGAGAGCATACATATATCTTTCCCCTATTCTTTCCAAGCTTAATGGGTTTATCCTAAACAACATATTATAACTATTTGGTTATGCTTTTCTTTTGGAACAATTTTAGGTGTAAAATAATGTGTGTATTTTCATTTAGATCTTGTATATGTTATGGTTGTAATTTTATATGAAGACACCCTGTTGTTGTTTAGGTTTTTTTAGGGTGGTGTGAGAGCTTAATATCCTTTGGGGGTAATTTAGGATGTTATCTTTTGGACCTGTAAAATTCCTTACTAACTAAACAAGACTGGGTGCTATGTTTATTTATCTTGAGTGTCCATTGATTTAGAACACTTAACATAATTCATACATGGTGATTTATTCTTAGGATTACTAAGCTAAATAATCAAGGATCAAGATTGTATGTTTACTTAAAGGTTCCTCGTGACCAATTTTATGTGAGAAGCCCCTTTTATGTATCCCCTATCTTTGTGAAATAATAATGCTTGGTGACAAAATGGTTGATATGTTCATTGACCCTACCAGTTCCCTGTGATATTTCAGTACTTCCTCTTTTCAAACCCATCTCCACCTTACAAATTTACACTAACTTCTTTGAGTCCCATAAGTGTTCATGTGGATCTCACTTCACTTGTTCATTTTATGCATATCCAATTGTGAAAATACATTTTCAATGCTCATACCTTAAGTGTTTTCACTCATTATCGAAAATCCTTAACATTATCTTAGAGTAATTCATGTAAATAATTGCGGGTTAATGTGTGGATTATGTCAAAATTTCCTTTAGAGACACGTATCGAGGTTCCTGGGTGCCTACAGTTCTTCATGAGCACTCTTTTGAGTGAGTGCTGCATTCGGTGGCTGTATTTGACCCTCAATTGTTTATCCTCAGAAAACTCGGGACAGAATCTTGATATCCTTCCCTATCTTGTACCCTTTGGGTCGCATCTGAGGTCCACTCACCCTGACTTAGGAAGATTCAAAAGTAATAGGGAAATCAGCCATACCCTTTGCTAAGGTGCCTCCCCATCACTCCTTCCGAGAGAGTGGAAAAGCAAGCAGAGGAAAACCTTATCTTTGACTACATAATGAAAATTTGTGTGGGTTTGTTCCCCTTGCCCCATCCCCTATGAATCCATGCCCCCCTATTCCCCGAGGTGTAAATCAAGGAGCCAACACCCATCTGGCATCGTTTATGGGGACAAATGAAGTTATTAATCACCTGGGTTTTTAGTTTTGATCTTATTTTCCTATTTTATGCAATCATAGCACTCACGTGTTAGAATAGTCTACCTTTGGGGCTTCATGTGATTTTTTAATCTACGTTCATGACTCTAGTGGTGAATCTGTTATCCTTTTGGTTTTAGTGGACCAGTACTCTTAATTTAATGTGATACAAGTGATTATTTGTGTTATATTTGAGTATGTGCTCATGTTATATCATTATGCTCCTTATATTTTAAGCGGTTAATATTTATTTGTAAGAATTTTTTTATGTGAACCCATCCATGGGTATCTGTGATGGGGGTATGGTGTGTTTTCCTCCTAAAGTCCCTTTTAGATAAAATTCTTTCAGGACTATATACTTCAAAGAGATACCTGGATACCCGCATCAGATCCCTAACGGAATCTGACTTAAATTTCCTATTTTTAGGGATATTGCAGTACATATGTGGAACAAAATCTTAGATTGTTTGAGAATATGATGCATGAATAAGAGGTGAGCTATGAGGATTTTTTTCTTGAATTTATTTGTGTATACACTATAAGAAGATGTTAAGTGTTGGTTTAATTCCTTACATCAAGGTTCATTGCATTCATGGAATAAAATGGTAGTAATGTTTAGAGATCAATTAAGTGATTATCTTGGTTTTATTCTCCATGAGCATGATAGAAACACTGTGGACCTAGTTGAAGAAAGGAATATCATAGGTTTTAAGAATGAATAAATTGGGACTACAAAACAAGTATCAGTTGCAGAGCTATTAACTGAGAGCAATATTGAAAAGAATGACCATGTTGGTTATACCAGTTTATAGTGTGATAAATTATTTATGCTTCATGCTACCTGTGGTCTCGATGGTGGGATTAATGTTTAAAAATATGAATTATGCATTGAAAAATATTGTGTGTTACATGGCCAGACAAACTATGCAGGTGGGATATATTCTACTAATATTTTGCATGCCAAAACAACAAGTGAATTTTGGGATATCCTCGTAGGAGTGTGTTGCTCTCTTATAGAAGGTAGTGATACAATAGGGCTAGAATCAGGTTGTGGTTATCTCACTCATAACATTTTTTGGTTAAAGGATAATATGATTACTAAATATGACAAGGGTATTCCCACAGTAGAAGATAGATGCCTTGTGCTTGACATAGTAGTGGAACAAGAGAAGAGGTTTAAATTACAATATAAGACATCAAGTAAATCCATAATGAGGTGTTCATGGATAAATCAGACATATTTGGTAGACCTGGATGTATGTGATTTAGTTCCTTTACCTGCTTCTAAAATTGATACAGTTTCCCTGTATGTTGAGGAGTTTTGCTTTGGTGACAGTTATATTAATAATTTTGTACCAAATGGAAGAGGACAAGAGGATGGCGGTGTGGTTCTATTTATTAAAAATATGTGTACTAAATTGCTTATGGAACCATGCCTGAATGTTTGTGATCCCTTATTTTTAATCAATTTGTTGAACATCAGTTGTCACTTGGACCTCTAGGGATGGAACAAGTTGCTTTATATGTTGGTAGTGGTGTTCATTCATAGATAGTTTCTTGTTCAATGAGACATGATATAAAAATGTGTTTGGGGGTTGATGTTTTCCCTTTATTTGTTGAGCATGGTACGTAAGGGATATATGGAATTCTCTATAGCATGGATATAATGAATAAAAGTAAAAATGGCTATGCATACATGTGTCTTGGTGCTTACCTCGAATTTAAAAAGGATTGGTTAAATGGAGACTTTTCTTAATTAAAAAAGAAGGAACATGTCAAACATCTTGGGGTGTAACTTAGGTTCTTAAGTTTGTTACACTTTAGAGTATGTGGTGAAGATGAAGATGCCCATATATGTGTCTTGTTGGGTGCACAAGGTCTTTTGGTTATGATGAATTTTCATTACTACAGGGCGAGTTGGATGTTAGTAGTGGTGGATGGTTAGTGGTCTATGTTCTGGTTGAAGTGGTTGAGTTCCCCACCCACAGAATTTGGCTTGTTGGTTTGTGCTTCTTGATTGGACAAGTACATGTTGTGTGGGATCCAAGTGGTTTCTAGTGGAATTTTTTTTGTCCTACATACCTCAGGGGTTCATTTGTACAGTGTATAGTTTCTTACTTCCTTCCTTTGGTTCTTGTTTTGGTTTCTGTTGGTTTTGTTTGCTCTCATCATGGCAGCTTGCAGTTATGATAACTTGTTCAACTCTGTTGCCCAATGGATAGGTAGCTGGCCTTCTCTTCATGGTGTTGATTTTGGTGTTCTTTGAACGCCCCCTGGGGGCATCCATTCCTGAGTTGGAGCCGATGTTGGTGCCCATGATTTTCACCATTTTTATTTGATTAAAAATTCATGTGCTTCCTTGGTTTAGCCCTTGTTTTTGATGTTATTGGGTGTTGTAAGTGAAGGTGGTAGGTACTTTGGCATGTTGTGGGAACAATCAACTATTTTTTTGAACTATGAGTATCGGGTGTGAAAAGTTATTTCTCCATGGTACTTGATATGAGGAAATGTTTTAGAAATTACGAAGGCATTATGAGGTGTAATTTTCTTCTCCTCAACATTCATGTGAGGCACAGAGAAGGTACATGAACCCATTATATAAAAGAAAAAAATGAATACCCGAGGGAAACCAAAACATTGTCAAAATTTGTTTTATACTAAAAAATGTGCAAGGTCATGGTTTGACCCCAAGACCTGAGGAGGTATGTGTTCTCAATGTACGGTGAAGTCTACCTTTCAGGTCCCAGAATCAACTTTACACTCTACCTTATTTGGAAATGTTCTAGGTTCCCACAACAATCCCGGGTGCCCAGTTATGTGATGGGTGGGTGCTCAGTATGTATTTGTGATTGTTCTAACGTATATTAAAGAAGGGGAGAGTTACTGATTTTTTTCCATTTAAAGAATCCAAGAGAAATTCAATAGTGAGCAGATTGGTTTCCTCTTACAAGTGAATTTGTATTTATAAGAAGTGTGTGCATATAATAGTGGACAATGTGCAAAGGAATCAAGTGTATGGACTTGTATATGGTGCAATAAACATGAAAAATGACATATCTCAACAATGTTCAAACAAAAGAAAGAGACACATTCCATGTAGTGAAAAGAGAAATAAATAAATTAGAATAATGTATCTTATAAGAAAATTGGGGTTTTATTACAGAGGCCCCTTCCCTCGAAAATATACATATGTGCACAAAAGATGAAAATATAAGAAACTATATTACAACAGAGAAATTAATATTTAACAGTTATTATCTTTTCGGGAAGGTTTGGCACACGTTTCAGAAATTGGTCCCTATAATGAACAATTTCTTGATGGGCTATGGTGCTGAAAATAAATTGAATGTCCATTGCTAGGCCCTGCAACATCCCCTTCTCTAACCACTTAGGAACTCCCACCCAAGGCCCATTTAGGATCTAGGTGAACTTCATTTTATTCTCGAGTGAGTTCACCTACTTGGAAAGGGAGATCCTCCCTCTTATGTACACTTTAGTCCTTCAGCCAGTGGAGGGCCGAGCTACGGGAAATTGAGTTACTCCGTTGGGCGAGATACCTCTGATAATTCTTCTCTTATTTAGAGGAGAAACTTGGGCATATACCATATACTGGATTTCAGTGAGGGTAGTCTTGAGGGATGACAATCACTTCTTCATTTCATTTGTATGCAGGATTGGGGGTTGTTCTTCTTCTTTTTATGCATGGGACATGTTCAACATAGGTAGTTCTGTATTTAATAAGAGGGGATCATAAAATAATTTCAGCACATGCCAGTGGTCATCATAAAAATGAGGACAATGATGAAACCATAGTTATTTTAGGAATCCTATATCCAATCAATGTTTAGGGCAAATTAGGTGATGATGATGGGTTTGAAAAAGAGGGAATGATGCACACATTTCAGCTAACCTATTCAAGAAGGACATGATCAAGTTATTCTGAGATGAGTTATTAGGGGGATTCACCCGAGCATTGGGCACACTAAAAACATGCAGGATGAAGGATTTATTCAGACCAGTTAGTTGGGAGAATTCACCCATATTGGAGAATTCTTCCTCACTGGGATTTGATCCTAAAAATGAAGAGGCCATGACAGATGGATTGTTAATGGAAGTAGGATGTGAGAGGCTCTATGGGATTTAAATGGTAAGTTGGTGATCCAGTAAACCACACTTAAATAGGAATGTCTCTTATGATGACGTGCTTGGGAAAATCATATCGCCATCAATGCCATATCTTACCCGGATTAGTAGGCACGTGTGGGAGTTAGATTAGGATTGAATATTTATGTGAAGCATGTCACTATATATGGATTAAATGTTTGTGCCTTTGAAGAATGTCTTGTCAATTTAAATTTGTTAGCCACGTCACATTTATTCGGATGTTTAAAATTTGATATTAAATTAATGTGATGTGGAAAAGATAATGCCTCGTCATTATTGTCATGATGGTGATAGGATGATGACGAGAAAAATTAAGGGATTTTGTGGAAAAATATCCCCTGATATTCTTTGGAATCTTCAGGAGGTGGCCTAAGCGTTAATTATTTATAATATGGAGGAATATTCCATAAAACCCTAAAATGGATAAGGATATATATGAGGGTTTAAGGTTTTAAAAAAGGGAGGGATATGGTTCTTTTTGAGGGGAAGACTCTTAAGAGGGATTCTGAGATTGTTTAGGAACATAGTCAAACATTGAAATTTACACTTTCGTGATATAGGTACTGTTGTGTTTCTCATTTGCCTATAATTCATGTTAAGGTGATAGCTCATGTACAGTCATTAACAAGATTTGCAAGCATACATATATGTTTTCCTTGTTATTTCCAAGTTTAATGGGTTTATCCTAAATAGCCTACTATGATTATTTTGGTTATGGTTTTCTTTTGGAATGATTTTATGGGTAAAATAACATGTGTCTTTTCATTTAGATATTGTGCATGTTAGGGTTGTAATTTTATATGAAGACAACCTATTTTTGTTTACGTTTTATTAGGGTGGTGTGGGAAGTTAATTTCCTTTGGGCGTACTGTAGGATGTTATCTTCTAGACCCATAAAATTCCTTACTAACTAAAAAATACTGGGTGTTTTGTTTATTTATCTTGGGGGTCCCTTGATTTAGAACATTCAACATAATTTACACATGGTGTTTTAGTCTTAGGGGTACTGAGATAAATGATCAAGGATTAGGATTTTATGCTTTCTTAGAGGTTCCTCGTGGCCAATTTCCTGCGAGAAGTCCATTTTATGTATCCCCTATCTTTGTGAAATGACAAGGGCATGGTTACAAAATGGTTGATATATTTCTTGACCCTTCTAGTTCATATAGAAGTTTCATTTCTTCCTCTTTGCAACCCTATTTCCACCTCACAAATTTACACTTACTTCTTCGAGTCCCATAAGTGTTTGTGTGAATCTCACTTCATTTGTTCATTTTATACAGATATTATTTTGAAAATACATTGTTAATGCACATATCTTAAGTTTTTTCACTCATTATCTAAAATCCTTAACATTAAACTGAAATAATTCATGTAAATACTTGTGGGTTAATGTCTGGATCATTGTAAACCTACCTTTAGCAACCTGTATTAGAGTTCTCGGGTGCCTGGAGTGCTTCGTGACTTCTCTTTAGAGTGAGAGTTGCATTTGGTGGCTACATCCGACCCTCAATTGTTTTTCCCTGGTAGAATCGAAACAGAATCATGATTACCTTCCCTCTCTTGTACCCTTCAGGTCACATCTTTTGTCATCTCACCCTGACTTAGATAGCGTAAAAAGTAGCAAGGAAATCGGCCACACCCTTTATTAAGGTGCCTCCCTATCACTCCCTCGGAGAGAGTGGATAGGTGAGAGGAGGAATACCCCATCCTCAGCTACATATGTCACACCCATCTTTGTCATTTTGTTTTCAAGACAAAATGGGTTATGGTTTAATAAATGCATGTAGAATAAAGTTGATGTGTGAAAATTTAAGGATGTATATGCAGTTATACATATGCACATACTTCCACAAGGAAGTATGTACGTATGCATAGGCACATATCCAATGTTGCGCCTACACCCATCACCTTCCAATCAGAGACTATTTATTGAGTCACAACTCATTATTTTTGTGTTTGATGGTATGATTACTCTTCATCTCATTGTATGTGGATGACCTATAACAGTGAGATACTTGTATAGTTGTTGTACCAATAGTAGATATTGAGGTGTACCCTACTATGTTGAGGATTATTGAGTTATCTACTTGGCCGAAGGTAATGATACACTATAATGGTAGGCTACTTGATTGTTGTAACTATCCTGGATGACTATGTTGTTTACTAATCATGATGATTTTACAATAGAGATAGTTCAGCTATATGAATACACTTACCATTCTAAGTACGACGATTTTTGGGTGTTTTTATTTGTAGTTGTACCTGTCATTGATAGTATTATTTTACCTATGTTGGTTGTTTCTATTGATAACTTTGAACTTGGTTATGATATCTTATATTCATCTTATGGTTTCACTTACCATAGATTGATAGTTGTTAATGACTATGGTGATTTCTGGTACTAACCTTTTTGTGAAATGTCAGTTGTAAACTATTAGGATTAGAAGGATCCTTCTCACTAATGATAAAGATCTTTTCAAGGTAAATTCTAAGCTTGTTTCATTAAGGTAAAAGGCTTGAAGTTAGAAAGGACATTGTTATTAAACAAGAATGGATCATTATCATCATTTTTATGCAATGGTCTTAAATCTCGCCATGGAAAAATTGATTAAGGGATAAAGTTAAAAACTTAATACCAGTGTTTACGACCTTTTTATTGCTGTATATATATATATATATATATATATATATATATATATATATATATATATATATATATATATATATATATATTCCCTGGCCAAGTGTTATGTCTATACTTCTTTGGTTAGTAATGGAAGCTATTGTAAATATTAAGTGAAGTCATTAACATGACACAGAGGCTAATTAGTGGAATTCACCATACTATATGGACCTTATAAGGTTTAATAATTATATGTCTAAATTATTGATAAGGTATAGACCATATTTGAATGGTTCACAAGAATATGGTTTTCTTTAAGTAAATTATTAATCTTGGGTTTTAAACCAATCCTTGCAATATTTGGATAGTTGGGACTCTTAGACCAAATACCATGCATGTCCTTAGATTTGTTTGATTTCTCATGCGATTCCAAGTTGATATGATTATCTCTGCCACACGAATTGGCAGTTAATTTTAATGAGGAATTTAATCCTTAGCAAGTCTGCAAAAATTAGAGGGTGGCAGCTAGTTTTAATTTACCATGAAGTGGCCTAGCACTACCGCCAATTTTGGGAGATGAGTTAATTACAAACCATTACGTGGCATTGGAAAATTGAATGCATTTAGTGTATGACCAGTCATGGGAAAATGTGAAGCTTCCTAAGGAAGCTAACCCAACATGCAAGGAGGCAATTTCATTATTTGCCTTTGTTTTTCTGCTCAAACTCCTTCTCCACCATTTGAGCTCTACAAGAATGCCTTTACTGAATCTGGACATTGGAGTTAACTTGGTCTTCCGAGATAATATTATTTTTTATGGGAATTGTGTGAGAATCTATGGCTTGTATAAAATAAAGAGGAGATAGGGGATAGGGGTGTTTAGTGTTTCAACTTCTGATTTTTGTTGGAGCAACTAAGTGAATAGTTGGCGAAGAAACATTTGGATTCAGTGGTGCATGTAATTAGACATGGAATCTCATTTCTCACCTTGTTTTCTTTCGAAAATAATGAAGATTATCTGGATTGCTTCCCTATCTGTGTTGTGTTTTATGAAAATATTATTCGGTAATAAAAAATGAAAAAGGGGTTGAATTTTTCTTCCCTAACTATGTGTTTCTTTTTATAAATTTAGAAAAAATGGTTAGGGGGAGTTTATTTCATTTGGGTTGAAAAAATTTGATCGATATGATCGAATAATCAGAGACTTACCTTATTCATTTTTTTTTGGAATTAGATTGTTTGGGTTCTAAAATTTTAGGTAATTTGGAAGAGGGGTGACCAATATTCCTATACTCGTGTTTTACCTAAAATGTGAAAACACATTTGCAGAAATGGGAGCTCTGAGGGTTACATAGGAAGTAATTTGTTCCCTCGAGAATAAAATTTTACTCTGGAACAAAATAGGTGATTCAAAGGACTGTTTCATGTGTAATAATATTGATGAACCCCTTTCTCTTTTGGTTTGGTTAGAATGAAAACGTTCCATGATAGGCCATTATGATGAGATGATGAATGTGTGAATATGAGTTTTTAACTGTTTAGTTATTGGCTGTGTATAATGTTCCTCAACTCAAAATGAGTTTCTAATAATTTTTACCATAAGAATCAATACTTTATCTTTCCCTTTTGATTGGTAATAATAGTGCGTTATGCTAATAGTTATTAGTAACTATTATTTTTTAGGCTTGATATATAGATCTGTGCATTAATATGTTATAGAATAAGAGAATTATTATCTGTGGTCTCTCTAATAACCATCTTAAACATAGTAATGGAAAATAATAGAGTTTGGAAAAGGTTATAGCAAGTAAAAGCAAGATCTATATGCAGTTGGTATCTTTTTTCTGTAATGGCTGAGATGACCCCGTTTTATAAAATAAATTCTTGGGAACCCATTAGTATTTATATGATGATTTGTTTAAGATGTTTAAATAGGAAAACATTGATTACTTTCTTAGGTTATTTTTATTGAATTTGTGTATTGAAACTTTCTTTAGCATTTGGATTATGTGCTTGAGTTGGAGTTAATCCTTATTATGTTCCTTCGTTTCAAAATACAACAACATGATTATAATTGAAATTCCATGCCAGTTCTTATAGAGTTGACCATGTGTAAACAATATTTCATCTTGCAGGTGATAGAATATTATGAAAAGGATAAGGATTAGTTTCCAACATATCGTGATTATTGATGTGCTTTTTATTATGAAAGAAAAGAATGTAATTAATTTTGATTGGAAATAAAATATTCAATTAATTTTGAAAAAGAAAATCCATATGGCTTATTGTAGATTTGACTATCTATGACAGTCTCTCTCTTTGACTGTGTATCTTTGTAACAAATATGATAATAATTGATGAAATGATTATTTAAGTATGTGTTCATGACTTATAGTGTTGTTATTACAATCAAGTATTCAAAGGAATTATTACTTAAATATTCATAAATACATGTATATAAATACTTGTTTGTCAAGTAGTAAGGATATAATATGATAAGGATTATAGACCTTGATATGAAAATGAAGAAGTTATTAGATCATTAAGATTGTGTATTTGACTTAAATTTGGAATGTTGATATCAATCAAGTATTTAGTTTATATGAAAATTTAGTACATGTATTATCATATAAAAGGGTCTTTCGAGCATATATATGATTTAAAAAAAGTAATGTAATATAGTTGTATGACATTGAACAAAGCTAAGAATGTGTTGAAGCATAATGGTCTTGTTTTGCAATCAATGATATATATATATATATATATATATATATATATATATATAAGAATCCTTCATTATAGTCCTTGTAACAGAAACATAGTTATACATGGTTACATACATTGTAATATAATGATATGTTTGCAATAACCTAGTGTAAATAATTGCATTATCTAGGAAAAACTATGAAGGATATTGTGACCCCTTGAGTCTAACCCTATGATAAGGAAGAAAGCTAAAAGGGATTTATGTAGACATGAAGAATTGGATATCCTGAAATAAACAAGTTGGGAAATGCTAGGTGAATAGACATGAAACTATATGAGAATCAACTACTGTAATTATATAGTAGCAGATTGCACGTTAAAGGAATTAGTACCTAAAAGGAACGATAACTAGATTGTACCAAGCAAAAAACACAGATGCTAATCAAACACCATGATCAATAAGATGAAAGAAATTCACTAGAATGACTTTACATAAAACCTTTGCAAACAAATGAGAAGCAATATCATATATTATTATGGAACTCAATGCAATACATTGAGAATGGGCCTTGCTTAAATAGGCAAGGAATAACAATCTAAGAACCAGTCAAGGTTGTAGATCAAGCCATGAATCAAAGAAATAACTAGTCATCAAAGAACTAGTCAAGACCATAGATTTAAGAGAGAACTAGACATCAAGGATCTAGTCAATACCATAGATCAAGGAAAGAACTAGTCAATAACATACATCAAGGAAAGAAATTTACCTAACAACTAGATAATATCTCCTAATATCTAAATAAGATAAAAGAAATATCCACACACATAAGTGGGTGAGGATAAATACAATAAAGGTAAATAAAGTACCTAGGTGAACATGAGTTAAGGTAAATACCTACTCTAACACCCCCCCTCAAGTGAAGCTAGGGGCTAAAATAGAAGTGGCATGTCCACAGTATGAGTCCCGATAACTAGGTCTGATGAGGTACTCATGTACAATAACTAGGAAAATGGGACATTGCAAAGTACCCAAAACCAGTAACAACAAAGTAAAGAGAGTAAAAACCCGCTCCAAGGTATCCCAAGAAGCTCGGCTAAAAAAACTCATACAATGCTAAAGAATTTTGGTGTGCACTATGGTCTGAATCCACTGCTCGATCATAAAACTCAAAAACAACTGACACTGGGCTTCACCAGAATAGCTCCATACAAGGAGACTGTCAACGGAGTGATGTCGAAAGTACAAAAAAAACACCAAACATAATTCGATCAACTGCTGCAAATAGGTGTGCCACGATCCAAGAATAAAAACTAAAACAACAAGGCAAGGATACAAAATCCAGAGTGCAATCCAAGGCAAGGTAACAATGCAAGGACATGAAACCCGATCAGCACCACACCCTCCCATACTGCTGAATGGGTGGAGTGAACTAACACTATATGAGTTGGAAAAACAACTACTCGAACTGACAAACTAACATGGGCTCCACCTCCCCCACAACAGAGACTGTCAACATGCCAAAAGTGTTGAAAATACAGATACAAAATCTCTCAACAAACAAGAGAGATAAACTACACCTGCTAAAGAAAAATTCTTGAAACAAGAAGCATCACAATGCATAAGGTATAGAAAGTGGAGCAAGAGGCCGAATGGTGGAGGAGCCACACCTGTAGAGTTCTCTCAATGAATATCTATGTCACCTCTATGAGTGATTAGATATCCACCCCAAATCAACACATGGATGGATGAAGAAGATGCCTGCATATGACTTGGTGGAAAATACACAATGGGTGCATGCAAAAGAATATCAGAATGTGTGTCAGGTTGATCATGTTTGACAGCTGAAATCTCAGGTTTCTCAAGCCTGAGTGAAGGTGCATAACTCATGTGTTGCTCATGATCCTCAGAAAGAGTTGAGTGAACAAAAAAAAGGATCTTTGTCAATGTGTGATCCCAATGAAGTATCTGCTTGAAAACCAATGTCATGACAAGAATTCCACTTAACATGTGGAATAGAGGAAACAATACCCTGTGAATGTCTGTCCAATGACTTCGCTAGTGAGACCCATAGAACGGAGCATGCGAGAACGGAATGCAGTGGTATGCTTCTCAAAAAATCCATGCAGCTGAGCAGAAGTAGGATACACAACATGTGGTACTGTAATAGGCACAGATGTGGAAGAGCATGTAGTAACAAGCCTCACAGGTTTAGAAGCATCAAAAGCAGGTTCAGGCTCAAAGACTGGCAGATCAATGTCAGTGGGTATAAGAGCAACAACTGCAAGTGGACTAGGAGCATGGATATGGTTGTCCACAATATGATGGTGATGCTGTAGGCTAGCAAGTTTGTTCTGCAGGGAGTGTATTATTGTATCCTTATCATGAATGAGTGATTGTAGAAGAGAATTTCACTTCTTGAGCGATCTATTTTCTTCCACAAATTTTACAATATCCTCTTGAAGTCCACATACTTCAGAGAAAAGCATATCATTCTCAGAATCCATTATAGGTACAAACTGCAACTCCCAAAAATTTAGGACATCGGGCTCAGCCGAAATTGCATCCACAATTGATTAAAACACTCCATATTTGGCACTTTATAATTATAGTGCAAGTCTCAAAATAAATAAATCCAATGGAAATTACATGAAAAAAAGTACTTTTGCAAAAAATAGCACTCAAAACCGAGTTACCGATCAAAAGATACAAGCTTTTTTAATATTTTGCTCTGTTATTTATTTTAGTTGCCACTAAAACAAAATAAATTGTTGTTGCCTTCACCACACAAATAAAATTAAAGGGGGCTGAAGTTAAGCACCTACTAGTAGAAATCACAAGCTTTAAGCCCTCATATGACCATTACCATAGCAACCTACGGATTTTACTGAAATAGTAAAAGCGTGCACAACATCCGTGGACCCCTGCCAAAAAAGGAAAGATCTGAAAACCTTCATGCATGTAAACCAAGGCAGATACACTACAATAGAAGAAAACTCAGTACAAATCTCAAGAAATCCAACAAACCTGAATAAAAAAAACCACGTTTTCTTTTTCTTGGCTCAATTCCCGATGTGCACCTGTGTGCTTCTCTGCAAAAATTAAAAACCACTAAAAATGACTGCCTCCAGAATTGGCTGAGTTTACAGTCGATCTTAGGGTTTTCATGCCTTCCGGATCCAATAGAAGCCTCTACTTTCCATAAAAATGCATGCAACAACAACATATGACCAAATCCCAAATATATGAATATACAATGAATTTATTTGCAAAATAAAACTTACAAACGGATCTCAACAACAATCTCCTGCTCTGATACCATGAGAGGAACGATAACAAGATCGTACCAAGCCAAGAACACAGATACTAATCAAACACAATGATCAATAAGATGAAAGTAATTCCCTAGAATAGCTTTACATAAAACCCTTACAAACAAATGAGTAGCAATATCATATATTATTATGGAACTCAATGCAATACATTGAGAATGGGCCTTTCTTAAATAGGCACGGAATAACAATTTAAGAAGTCAAGCTCATAGATCAAGCCATAAATAAAGGAAATAACTAGTCATCAAAGAACTAGTTAAGAACATACATTTAAGAGAGAAATAGACATCAAGGATCTAGTCAATACCATAGATCAAGGAAAGAACTAGTCAATACCATAGATCAAGGAAAGAACTATACCTAACAACTAGATAATATCTCCTAATATCTAAATAATATAAAAGAAATATCCACACACATAAGTGGGTGGGGATAAATACAATAAAGGTAAATAAAGTACCTAGGTGAACATGAGCTAAGGTAAAGTACCTAGGTCTAACATGTACCTCTTAAGGTAAACAACCTACTCTAACAGAGGTAATACTTGATTGAAACAATCCAAATAAAGGTTGTTGCCTCATCTACTAGTAGAGAAATACGTATTACACGGTTGATTTCCCTTACTAATCAACCTAATTGACAATGGTATGAGACATGAAGTACAAGTCCCTACCAAGTCATTACAGTTTGGTAATTCCAAAAATGTTTTTATACATTTTTCTACTTTGAAGCTGAAATCAAATTAGTAACAAATAACATGACAATTGGTGATTAAGATAAGTCCCCTGAATAGAGAAATTAATGTTCTTTTGCAATTATGCTACAAATCTTGATGAGTGTTATTTTTTTTCCTTATCAGGTTATCTTGAAGACAGTGTTAGGAAATAAGAGATAAAATATGCAGAATAATCCCATACAAAATCGCAATAGTAGAAACTAATGTGCAGAAAATATTACAGATCTCAAATAAAAGTGCAGAATAAATAACACAACATGGAGAGACAAGATTTAACGTGTTTCACCCAATTTGGGCTACGTCCACCAAGAATCACTTGCTCAGATTTTATTACAAGCCTCCACTCTCTCAATACAATACCCAGATCCGTTTGGAGCTATGCTTAAAAAAATCTACAAAATTCACACCTAAATTAAAAAACACATCTGCAATACATTTGCTTGTCTATGTATCATATGCATAAGACCATATAAATAGACAATTGCTTAAGTAGTTTGATACAAAACCGTGGGTATCAAAACCATGGGTAAAAACTATGGGTATCAAAACCATGGGCAAAAAACTGTGGGTATCAAAACAATGGGTACCGAAAAACCATGGGCCCAAAAACAGCCCATAACGGTTACCCATTACCCATGGGTTAATAAACCACCCATGAAAATTTACTTCGAGGGCTTCGCCCCCGAACCCACCTTGACCCGCTCACCGGTGAGCGGAACTGCCATAAAAATACCCGAGTGTAACACATAGAAGGTGTACCACACTCTAACATGAAAATAGGCTCCACAAACATAACAATCTCCCACTTGGAGACTGATTTCCACTAAGAAAAATTCTCAACCCTTCACTTTCATCTGCGAAGGACAACCAAACCTGAACATAGCTTTAGTTTATCCCTTGTGACCACCTTGGTCATCATGTCTGTAGGATTCTGACTGGTATGAATCTTCTTCAACTTCAACTTATCTTCCTCCAAAGTTGTCCTGATGAAGTGATATCTCAACTGTATATGCTTCGTTCTTGGAGTGGAAAGTAGAGTTCTTAGCTAGGTGTATAGCACTCTGAACTATCACTATGCAGCTTACATTCCTCCTGCTTATGCCCCAACTCCTCAAGAAATTGTTGCAACCAAATCATCTCTTTGCTTGCCTTTGTGGCAGTAACATACTCAGCCTCCATGGTTGACAAAGCCACCAGCTTCTATAGTCGTGAAATCTAGCTCACTGTTGTTCCACCTACAATAAAAATATAATCATGTCATGCTCCTCCTGCTGTCTACATCTCTAGCCATGTCTGAATCTACATAACCACGTAAAGTGGTGTTTGATCCACTGTAGCACAAAATTGTCCCCATGGTCCCTCTCAAATACCGAAAGATCCACTTTACTACTTATCAATGCTCTTTACCTAGATCACTCATAAATCTACTCACATCTCCCACTGCATGGGTAATATCAGGCCTAGTGCACACCATAGCATACATCAAACTACCAATTGCTGATGAGTAAGGTACCTTGGACATCTGGTTTCTTTCCTGATCGGTCTTGGGACACTGCTCCTTTGATAACTTAAAATGGCCTGCCAAAGGAGTCCCCAACCGGTTTAGCATCCTACATGTTGAACCTATCCAATACCTTCTTAATGTACTCTTCCTGAGATAAAGTCAGCTTCTATTTCTTCCTATCCTGAGTTATCCTCATACTAAGGATTTTTCTGGCTGTCCCCAAATCCTTCATATCAAAGGATTCACTTAGTTGTTTCTTGAGTACTTTTATTTCCTGCATGTTTTTACCTGTAACGAACATGTCATCAACATACAAACACAGGTATAATATAACTTTCATCCTCAAATTTCTTTGTATACACGTAATGGTTAGAGTGACATCTAATATAACATTTCTCCATCATGAAGATATCAAACTTCTTATACCATTGATGTGGAGCTTGTTTCAAGCCATACAAGCTCTTCGTCAGTTTACACACCATCTCATCTTTACCTTTGACCTCATAGCCCTCTGGTTGCTGCATATATAGTTCCTCCTCCAAATCACCATGGAGAAATGCAGTCTTTACATCTAACTGTTCTAAGTGTAAGTCTTCTGCTACCACTATTCCAAGAACATTTCTAATAGAAGTCATTTTTACTACAGGAGAAAAGATCTCATCAAAATCTATACCTTGTTTCTGTGCAAACCCCTTGACCACCAACCAGGCCTTATATCTTTTCTTTTCCTCCTTCTTCGTCTTTAACTCTGTACACCCACTTGTTCTACAATGCTCTTTTTCCTTCCGATAGCTTCACCAAATCCCAAGTCTGGTTCTCCATGAGAGACTTATGCTCCTCATCCATGGCTTGCTCCCACTTCTTACTGGCATCTACCTACATTGCTTCATCAAAGCTCTCTAGCTCTCCACTATCAATGAGTAATAAATAATAAAGAGAAGGAGAAAAACGTTCAGGTTCTTTTCTTACCCTAGAAGACCTCCTCACTGTATGAGTTTGGGGTTTCTGTTGAGTCAGTTCCTGAACTGATTCATGGGTCACAGTCCCATCCGGAAGATCCTCTACCACTACATATTCTTTCTTGGATTCTTCCCTATTTTCCTGCAACTCTTGCTTATATATGATTTTCTCATTAAAGACCACATCCCTAGACCAAATGATTTTCTTGTCCTTAATACTCCAACATTTAAATCCAAATTCATCACCACCATAACCAATGAAAGTACATTTTTCTGATTTAGCCTCTAGCTTGGTCCTATCATCCTTGTCTGTATGAACAAACACCTCACATCCAAAGACTCTAAGAAATGAATAATCAACTTTCTTACCATACCAAGCCTCCTCAGGTATGCCTCCATCCAAGGCACTTGAGGGTCCTCTATTTATCAAGTACACATCTGTGCTCACTGCTTCTGTCTAAAAAGAAAGACGTAGTCTTGCATGTAACCTCATGCTCCTAACACGTTCCATTATTATCCTGTTCATCCTTTATGATACCCCATTCTGTTGTGGAGTTCCTGGAACCATCTTTTTCCTGTGGATTCCATTCTTACAACAATAATCATTAAATTCATTGCTGTAATACTCCCCTCCATTATCTGACCTGAGACATTTTAGCTTAAGACCTGTTTCATTCTCTACCAAGGCTTTCCATTTAACAAAAGTGTCAAATACATCAAATTTGTTTCTAATACAATAAACCCAAACTTTCCTTGTTGCAATATCAATAAAAGTAACATAATAACTTGAACCCCTAAGAGATGATACCTGAGCTGGCCCCCACACATCAGAATGCACCAGCTCTAACTTACTCTCTTTCTTTGTAGGTCCAACCTTGAGAAACCTTACTCGCTTCTGTTTCCCATATATGCAGTCCTCACAGAAATCCAAACATGTTTCTGTATATCCAGGAAAATTCTTCTTTATGATGTCCATGCCCTAATGGCTCATATGACCGAGCCTATATTGCCATAATGTTGTATCTGCATCTGAAGCCACAAGATTAAAATCATTAGTACTATTAGTGGATAAATACAAGGTTCCAACCTTCTTGCCTCTTGCCACCACAAGAGCACCCTTGGTAACCTTCTAAGAGTCAGCTATAAATATCACAGTACAACCATCACTTCCCAATTGCCCCACCAATATCAAATTTCTCCTTAATGTAGGCACATGTCTGACATCCTTCAATAGCCATGTATTCCCATTCTCCATCTTAACCTAGACAGAACCTTTTCAAACTATACTGCAAGGCTCATCATCACCAAGAAAAACATGCCCAAAATCCCCTTGAACATAATCAACAAAATAATTCCTATGTGGAGTAGCATGAAAAGAAGCCCTTGAATCTAAAACCCAAGATTCAGTAATATTATGTAAAGAAAGAATCAAAGCATCCTGACAAACATTACCCGATGCTACATTTGCCTCCTTGTTTTCTTCCTGTTGTTTCTTCTTTTCCCGAAGCTCCCAATAGTCCTTCTTTACATGCCCAGACTTTCCACAGTTCCAACATACAATCTTGCTCTTGGATTTTGACCTTGCTCGATCTTTCGATTTTCCACAGTTTCCTCTATTCTTTTGTCTCCCTCTAGTTTCCACTGTCAAATCATTCCCTGAAGTAGAAGATTCCCCAGAGCTTTTTCTTCACATTTCCTCACTTAGAATCACCCCTACAACATCCTCAAACTTCAACTTCGAGTTAGCTGGAAGCGAGTTACTTACCGCCATTACCAGGCTATTCTATTTTTAGGTAAAGAGCATAGAATTAATAAAGCCCTAACTTCTTCATCAAATTATATTGTAACTGAAGCTAGCATATTCACAACCATATTGAAATCATTTAAATGATCTGCTACTAAACTATTCTCAGACATCTTCATATTAAACAACTTTTTCATTAAAAATATCTTATTAGAGGCAGAGGGTTTTTCATACAACTTCCCTAATGCATCCATCAGTTCTTTTGTAGTATTTTCCTTTGAAACATTAAATAATACCGAAGATGCAAGACACAACCAGATCATTCCAAGTGCCTTCCGATCCAACAAATCCCAATCTACATCTATCATACTCGAGGTTTTGTTCACCGTCTCAGACAACGGAGTATAAAGATCCTTATGATAAAGGTAATCTTCCATCTGCATCTTCCAAAGACTGAGATTCTACCCGTTGAATTTATCAACCCTAGATCTTCCATCATCTGCCATAACTCCCACTCAAGATAAAAATTTCCCTACGATTCAACACTTTAACAAATCAAACCAGGCTCTGATACCAATTGTTAGAAAATAAGAGATAAAATATGCAGAATAATCCCTTACAGAATCACAACAATAGAAACTAATATGCAAAAAATATTACAGATCTCAAATAAAAGTACATAATAAATAACACAACACAAAGAGATAAGATTTAACGTGGTTCACCCAATTTGGGTTACGTCCACCAAGAATCACTTGCTCATATTTTATTACAAGCCTCCACTCTCTTAATACAATATCCAGATCCATTTGGAGCTATGCTCAACAAACTCTACAAAATTCACACCCGAATTCAAAACACATCTGCAATACATTTTCTTGTCTATGTATCATATGCATAAGACCATATAAATAGACAATTTCTTAAGCAGTTTGATATAAAACTGTGGGTATCAAAACCATGGGTGAAAAACCATGGGCCCAAAAATAGTCCACAACGGTTACCCATTACCCATGGGTTACTAAACCACCCATGAAAATTTGCTTCGGGGGCTCTGCCCCTGAACCCCCCTAACCCACTCACCGGTGAGTGGGACCGCCGTAAAAATACTCGAGTGTAACACATAGAAGGTGTACCACACTCTAACATGAAAATAGGATCCACAAACATAACAGACAAGTTCCATACGCTTATGTGCAGTCTAAGTATTCGTATTGCTAGTGCAACACCAAATAACTATGGCCATAGTAGTGCATGTAACTGGATGTATTGTCTGTTCACTAAGTATTTTTGCTATAGTGTCGAGACTTAGATGATGGTTATGGAGGTAGATTTATGAAGGATGTTAAAAATACATCACAAGTTTTCTCATCCTATATAAAGGCTTAACCAAAGGATACACTTGTATATTGGATTGTAATGAGTGTTGAGGGGGATCGAGTAGGATCTGTAAACCCTTACAATTGCACATGGTTATCATAGGTTGTCTGACTGAATTCTAAAGATTAATTAATGTTGGTATAGATCATCTATTACTGTAAATGATGTTTTCAAAACCTTGAGGGATCTATAATTCATAATGCTTGAATTTAATTGTTGTGTAGTAAGTTCATTGAAGGCATGATGGTATTAAATGTGTTACTATAAAAAAATTCCATAATTTGATGAAGTAAAAAGAGTTACTACAACATAAAAAAAATTCATGCGGGTCTATCCCCCTTGCCTTGTCCCTTGTGAATCTGTGCCCCCTGTCTCCCCAAGGTGTAAATATGGGAGAAACAGATATGACCTAAGTAAACTAATAGGCATTAATGAATCTTAATTAATGTTGCAGAAAGGTTTCAAGTCTTATACATGACAGAACCGATATCTTAATTGAAAATTGTTATGGTTTACTATCACATGGTATTAGTACATGCTTTTGCAATGAATTGTGGAGATCATTACGTACCTCTAAGTGTGGTTTGGATATCATCTTAAAATCAGATAAAATAAACATAAGATGAAGGTTTACATTATTTTTAAATGATTAAACTAAAAAGGTTAACTGTAAACTTAATAAGTAAGAAATGGAAATGAATCTCGAGGTCTATGACTCAAACAATTGTGAGGTGAAGGGAAGACAAGTTTCAAGTGGCTTATGTGCAGTAAAAAAACTAGGATTGCTAGCGCAATTTCAAAAAATATGTGCATAGTAGTGCATGTAACTAGATGCATTTTATGTTCACCAAGTCATCTTGTTATGGTGTCAAGATTCAGATGATAGCTACATCAATGAGTTTCCATAGGATGCTAAAAAGACATCACAAGTTCTCTTAGCCTATAATAAGGCTTTACTAAATGATATATTGGGTATATTGGCTCGTAAGAGTGTGTGATGGGGATATGGGTAGGATCTGTAAACCATGTTATTGCACATGGTTATCATATATTGTCTAGTTGGATTCTAAACATTAATTAATGCTGGAATAATTCAACAATGTTTGTAAATGATGTTATTCATTTCAACCTAAGATAACTTAAGGGATTGACAACTCTTGTATGCTGGAATTTAATTGTTCATGTTAAATTAAATGAATGCATTAATGATAATTATTAATTTGATATATAAAATAATTCCCTTAGTTTTTTTATGAAGAGTAATATAGAGGTGTTGCATTTGGGTATCAAAGCGAGGTCGTAACTCTTGGACTTATTGGGTACTTACATTAACTAAATAGATTATTTCATTAAAAAAAAGTGGATATATGAAGGATGAATTGTGGAGAATGAACCTGAACAAATTATGCTTCAGGTTCAGCAGTAAATAAGTGAGATAAAACTCTAATGTTCGTTCATGACACTCAGAACTGGAAAGTTTCTTGGAGTAGCTGGTAATGTGTGAAAATGATCAATTCAAGGTAAAATAACTTGTTTTGATTTGTGGCAATCAGCGAAGGAATTGTTGGACTGCATGGAGTGTCTTTTGATGATAAGTTTTGAAATGTTAAATAAAATATTAAATTAACCCAAATTGGGTAGATGAGGTAGATTTTTGTGGACTATCTATTGTAGAAAAAATGCTCAGAAAATCCAAAAGGCTAGAATATATCTACAATAAATTCTAACTCGAAAAGAGAAAAAGTATACAAGAACAATAGCTCTCCTTCACCTGTAACTTTAGGAAAAGTGGTGGAAATGATATTGCAATAAATGTGTTCTATTAGGATGAAAAAATCAAGAAATATTTGATGTAATTTCCAGCAAAGAAAATTATAACAACACTGCAATGGTTAAGGAAAAAGAATAAGTTTTTCCTAACGAAATGACATATAAATTATGAAGGACTTCCTATTATTGTTTAAAATTTGATACTAGTACAGTTGAGTTCTTTACATATAGTGATTAGCTAGAAATATATTTAGAAATATGATTTTCTTTACCATACAAAAATAATTTTTTTTTAAAATTGCAAACCAATGTCTGTCAATGCAACATTGATGTTGCTTACAATTCATCACATAAATTGGAGTTGTAATTGATTTCATTAAATAACTTAAACATAATGATTAATATAGTTTGTTCCAATGTGAATCAATGGTTTATTGGTTCAGAAAGAAAATAAATTCCTTGGAGGTATGCAAAAAACAACAAGCATGCGTGGCATAAAAAGGAACTTTCTCTTAAAAATCTAAGACTAATTTTACCAATGAGTTTAAAAATATAGAACTGAGTTATTATTGTAAGTCTTATTAGATTTTTAGGGATTAAGCTAATAATTATGTAATCATTATTTATCATGGACTGTCTAACCAAAAATCTTCTATTTGATTTGAATATGTAGATTTGATAGTTGTTTAATAGGTAACTATCCTTCACTAGTATCCTGAGTTTAAACAATACAATATTTATTGGATGAGGATAGATGAAGGATTTATGTTTATCTATTGTATGCTTACAAACATGTGTATTTATGAACTAGTTTTCATTTTTTTAAAGTGTTTGGATATTTGAATGAACGTAGTTGTTAATGGGGATCTCCCATACCAGTTTTAGAATGTCCCTCACCGTTTGAGTGAGAACTACCTTTATAGGAAGAATGCTTTCAAGTTTGAGAAACCTTGTTCAAATGATTGTGACCATGAGTTAAGTATGGGATATTTGTATTTAAAATATTTTACTCCTTTATTAGTGGACACAGTTATAGTTTCATACCACTATGTATCTCCTTTACAACTTGGGTTGGGGATAGTGGGGTTGTTCAAATCAGTTGATATTTCCCAGTGAAATTTGTGTTTGTTAGGAAGGGTTGGGATGTTCTAATAGTATTGCCTCTGTAGAAGCAGAGGATCTCTTTTCTTCATTTACTTGTGTCTTCATAGGATAAATCTATGCCGACCTATTTTCTATGGGAGTAATAGAATATCAGCTATAGAGGGATCTTGTGAGAGAACATTGGGATCACTCCTTTTGACTCAAATGAACTAGTTAAGGAAGCTACAATACGAGTTTATAAAGATATGAAGTATTTGTTTCATAGATGTTCTAGTATATATGTTGAATGTTTTCCTAACCAAGGATGATTCAAAAATTGTTCCCATGTATGTAATTTTAAAACGTAATACTTTGTCTTGGTTGGTATTACTGGATATTGAAAAGGCATTATTTGAATGATAAGTGCAGTTCTAATTTTGTAACATTCCCATTTTAAGACTTTAGAAACAAGGGAATTTTTTTTTTCTCATAATGTTCACTGTTCTAAATAAAAAATTATTTAGAACACACATTCCATACTAATCAATCTCATAACAGATAACCATGTGTAGCTGTAAATGACTCGGTGATACACCGATCTATTCATTCCATGACTCGGTTACCTACCGATCTAATCATGTTTAACTTTAAGTATTGAATACTTATCGTATACTTCGTATACTTGGTTTTCCTACCCTTACCAGGTACTGAGTGATCTTGTTTAAAGAACATATCTAAATATTTGTTACCAATATTCATCCAATATCATGTTGCTTTAAACTTGGTGACATAAGACAACGCAACCAGCAGCTTGCGATACTTTGGCCAAAGATTTACAACATACTGTGTATGTCACTATTCCTAGACAACATATTCATCATTTTGGAATACGTCCTTCACTTCATTCCTCTATTATCATGAATGGTATTTACTGACTACCATCAGTCCACTTGCCCAAAGTTTAACCCTAGTCACGGTTATAAAAATAAATCATTATAGGAAGACGCTCACAATGACTTAGGGTATATGGGCATACTCAGTTGACCTAAGTCAACCGGGTGTGCCAAGGTACCCGGAGCCATTGAGATCTACTACTTGTCCTAAACATGCCACTAAATTGACCTAGAGAGAAACTAAGTTCAAGTCCTTATTGTGTGTAGATCTAGATGATCAATGCAGAAGGGTGTTGCCACATGTTAACTACAATGTTGTATCCTCAAGAAAACCCCAGTCTTCTCGAAGGTACAACCCTGTAGTTGGACTGTGCCAGCATCCTACAGAAACTACCTCATCACAATGTACATACCCCCAGGAGGTTATTGATTTTTAATTAATTTGGATTATAAAATAGATTACAACATCTATGCTAACCCTAATCCAACACTCCTTAAGTCCTTGTTCTATACTTGAATCAATTAAGCATTAAAGAACTTCCTTTAACTCATGATTGCTTTTAATGTACGATTATTTAGTTTAACAACAATTAACCAAAATAGGACAAAAAAATCATAAGTTCCATTAAATATAACTCAATCATTCAGAGAAGGTGTAGCAACCAATTAAGTTCAACTAGAGTAGACTTTCTAGGGAAAAGAAGTCTAATGATTTACAATCATATCACCATTCTTTAGATTACATTCCTTTTAGTGAGGAAGATCATTCCTCTACTTGATTAAGTGTTAGGGTTTATCCAACCCTTCTAATCCTTCACAAGCTCTATAGTTTTATCGCATATTCATTACACATTCAAATACTATATTAGGATTGTTTAAATAAGATTGATTACTTATGCAACTTAACAAGTTGCATCCTATTAAGGGAGATTAAATTAGTTCCCTTTTATCTAACTTATCAAGTTTATCCGAATTAAGCATATAAAAAATATGAATAATATCATCCAATTAATAGTTCCATCTTCTTCATAAATATAAGATAGTTTACAAAACCAATATAAGTAAATCTCCAACATTCAATTCCTCATTAACACTTATCCATATATAAGACTATGTATTTTAGGAATGCTGTAAAACAATCAACCTCCATTCCAAAAAGAATACAACTTTTCTTTTTCAATACAATTCAAGAATGAATCAAAACTTTTTACATAAGGTTCAAAATTAAATAACCCAATACAACATGAAAGTTCCTATCTTCTTTAATCACTTACGATGTCCATCCGCAAAATTTCTAGCGTAGGTTAGTTTAATGAACTAAGCATGATAAGCACTAAGCATTAAAGTAAAGTACATTCCACTAATTGCTTCATTAAAAAAAATTGATTTCATGAAATAATTGAAAAACATCATGCACTAATCATAAGTAGTAACATCTAGAAAGAAGACAATTAAGAAATCTGGATTTACTTTTAAGAAAGGAACATTTTATAATCTGCAACATCAGAATTATACCACAAGCTTTAATTGATCCTATCAATTACTTTTAAATAGTCAACAAGTCTTATCATTAAATTATTTCATATATTCGTAAGGTTAGAAAGACACATTTAACTTTTCCCAATCTATAAGGAGTTAGTTACAACATAACTGATATTCATAAGTTTCGTCCCTCCATAAAATCAAAGAAGATAAATGAATAATGAGAAGTTCAATCAATAAACTTATTAGTCAACAAAAAAGGATCTCAACAAACAAGGACCCAAAACCATATTTCATTTCATTTATACTATGAAATGAAGTCAATCATCTATTACAAACTTAGAAATTCTTAAGCTAGTTCCAAAAGAGAACTCAAAACCGAATGCACAATCAAGCCCGCATACTTCCAATTTCCATACAACCTTTCGAGGAAGACATATTCTCATTCACCTAGCTCAAATCCATATCAAATCTTAGATGAAATACACAGTACAGTCCTAAACTATAGAATGCCCCCAAGAGAGTATAATTCTCTCTCTTTAATACATGGTGGTTCAACAAGGATATAATAGTGGAGCAAAAGTCCTCTAATCAAAAAATATTGGAAAGTCACAACAACTCTCAACTCAAAGACTGAATCCCCATTATAAACATTAACAACAAACTGCAAATGAGAAGGCAGTTTGAAATTCCAAGCAAGAGCCACATTACCAACACCCATAAAAGTGATACTGTAACTTTTTGGACCACAAACAGAATAACAGGTTTAAATTTAGCATTCTACTAAAACCCACTACTTAGATGGAAGTAAATAGTTGAGTGATTTGATAAGACAAGTTCTATCCTACCTTCTTCCAAGTCGTTAGAACAAAATAACCACAAACCTCTCTAGTTTCTTTTAAAATCATATGACAGGTAGGGTTTGTTCAATATAAAAGATAGAAAGGAAGAAGTAATTCATTCAATGAACCTCTACCACTGATACGATTGTCCCATAATAGAACACAATTCCAGTTTCAATTACTTCAAAGAACAAACCAGTCAAGTCTTCCCACAAGACACATGATTCACTCAGGGCAGAGAGGGAAAGATTTTTCTTTGATATATCCTACTCTGTTGGGTTCAAGGAAAACTATATAGTCCAAGGGCATAAGCCATAAGATCATTCACACCCAAGGAGCAACACAAAGGAATTTGTGAGGATATTTCTAGTTCAGCATCCAACCGAAGCAAAATCTCAAGCCAACCTCAAGCAGATAGTTCAAAAAGGAGACGAAGTCTCCAAAACTAGACAGAACAATAGAACGCAGCTCACAACTAGGTAGAGATTAAGATTACAAAAATGGAATTACTTGCTCAGAGACAAATACGAGCATAAAACCTAAATTCTGGTTTCTCATAAAATACCATTAGCGGTTCAGATAAAAAAAGCAATCCAAAGTGATTCAAGAGATAAAAATTCCATAAAAGAATAAAACGTAATCTTGAAGTAAAAGTACAGAACAAACTCACAAATCGACTACGAGTTCATCATAAGAACCATATGTAGGTACAATTTCGAATACGAAGGTTCATCCTAAAGTATAGATCTTACCAAGTTCCATTCAATCCAAAACATTCACAAGGCCCCAACAAAAGCTCAAACCAGACACAAAGCCTCACACAAGCTTAGTACATTCATGGAGTTCTATCACAAATACCTGAACACCAACTTAAATAGAGATACAAGCCATCTAAACAACACTGTCAGTTCAAAAAATCCAAGGAGCTTCTACTTCAAACTCAACGAGCTTAAGTACAGGTCGAAACACAACAACTCAACAACTAATTCATAACCCAACAGATAATAAGCTAGCTCTTTCCACATTATTTTTGAATGCAAGAAAACAAAGCTTTGAATACAAGCTAAAAGCTTCAAATATAATTAACATAACTACTAGTTCAAGTTACAGAGTTCAAATAAGCTTCAAGTACATGTTACAGAGTTCCATAACAAATTACATGCAAACCTCTAACAACTAGTACAGAGTAAGTTCCCAAAACTATCAATAACAAAAAAGAATTCATATTCCAAAACCCACATAATTTCCAAGAATGCATGTAAGTGAATAACCATATACATCATGAAAATAGAAAATTTCCAGTGAGCAGAATTGTTTTAATGAATCATTTAGAAGAAAGCAAGAAATCTTAATGGGTAGAGCCTATCATGCCTGATAGTGCCTCTACCAATTTGAAGACGACTTCTAGCTGAGTTTCCAACACCTATTCTTTTCCAAACAAGATCAAACAACCATAATATTTTTTCACAATTCCACTTATACATTCCTCGAACCGAAAATAGCTCAGAGAGTTAAAAAAAGCCACAAATTGAAGATCAAACAACTGGTTCGAAGAACTATATAGCTCCATGTGGAGCAAAAATCATGAAGCATGCAAAGAAAAACAACCCCCAACAAATCTGCCATCATGTCTTCCAAGACAGCTCGCTCACCAAACTCGAGGCACATTAATGCGATTAAATCCAATTTTCCTACTTATCTTTCCTTGCTACCACCATTCATAGTTGGCGAGACCTAATTGTACTTCATAATGCATTTCTAAACATAGAGATGCATCCACGTAGGTTCCTCTAAACTTTCACTAACCCTTGCCACACTGGCAATACTTTCATGCATTCAAAACCAAATCAAAATCAAATCCCAATAAAATCTTAGGAACCGCCACTTAATTTCCCCCACTTGTTAATGGCCCTTAGGTCCCCTTTCATATCCCATTAGTTTAGGATATATAGAATTTATCGTAGGTTAGATCTTAGGTTAGTGTAAATAAATAACATTAGGATATAACCCCCAATAATAAATTTCCACCTTAGGATAGGATGTAGATTTAACCAAAACAATAGGTTTAGAAATAACTTAGCATCCCCTAAGTTATTTCCTTTCAAGCTAACAACCTAGGTTAGAATGTCATCCCACATAAAGTGGTGTAGTAATAGTTAGGTAAATTACTTGAGTCCTGTATCTATTAGGGTAGACCATATAGGTAAAAGGGTACATAACAATCTCTTTTTCTCAAGAATCCAAAAGCAGGGTTTCTATTTCCCTTAACACCATAAGCACCCTGTAAGGGTCGATCAAGAAGAGCAGAGCACAACACAAAACAAAATTCAAGCATTGTTTCCAAGATGATAAAGAATTTGTAATAACTAAAAGTTCATTCTGTTAAGTATTTTAACCAATGTATGTCAGTTTTTTTTCATTCTGTTTAGAGAAGAAGATTTGAAACATACCTTGGATCAATGGAATTGATCCAAGGATGAGTCCAATTGCGAAAAGTAAGTTGCAATTCTTAAAATCAGATTGCAACTTATCCAAAGAGAAGCGAAATAGATTATTGGAATCAACAAACCAACCCTTCAATCAAAGAGCATATATGTTTCATCCATTTCAAGCATGATCTTTAGCAGTCAAAAGAACACATTTTTATCAAGAAAATCACATGTCGACAATTGTCAAGGGTGTTACAAATTTTCCAGTTGGTGATATTTTTTTGATAAAGTAGTTGATGATGTTAGCATACTTAAGTATTAAGATCAATATCTACTTGGGAATAAACCATGGCTGCTATCCATGTATAAATGCATTTTATATTAATTAAAATACTATTAAAAATGGAAGGTAATTAGGATCAACTAATAGGAGGGAGATGACTTAATGAATATAAATACCCTTTAGGATTTGAACGTTGTTATCAAGTAATGTTTAGCTTGGGTAATAAATTGTTATTGAAGATTTTTGTATGAGATCATTATTATTTGGAAAAAATATTTCAGAACTATATTGATTTCAACATAGTAAGAATGTTTGATCCTTCAAAATTTAATGAGAAATGATTTGATTTTTGTATGAATTTAATACACCCTTCACAAGATGTTACTAATTAAGGTTTACTTAGCTATAACTGAATGAATGACTATAGTTGTTTGTTATGAACAAAACTTAGCTTAATTCATCATTAGTTGATATTTGAATAAATGTAATAAGTGAAAGTATTTAATTAAAAACTTTAAACTTATGTCAATAGATATTAGTTATCCTTAGTTGTTAGTTAACTAAGTAATAGTGTTCTCATCCCAATGTTTGTGGGATCATGTTATATCTTGCATATTTTATTCCTGGATGATTTCCATGATGGGCAATAGGGGAAGTTAGGGGCAATATGTTATTTCTGCATATTTTCTCAGATTAGATGATTTGTTTCCATATATTGTGGATGAGATAGAAGCTTTCCAATATCTATAAATAGTGCAGCTCTCTCATTTTTCTGTAATGCTTGATTTTGATATTAATAAAATACACAAGCATCGTCTTGTTTCTGTGCAAAGCTTCTATGTCAATATTGTTTTCAAGTATTCATTATCAAGATTGTTTAGAGGTAAGGATCACCTCATGACATTTTTTTATCATTGATTTAATATTGAATAAAATTTTGATCATTTGAAGTACGTATGAATAACTACTTATAAGAGGTTACAAGAATCAAGTATACTTGTTCAAGGATATGTTGTTTCTAAAAAAACTGTGGTGTGGAAAGTGTTTGTGAAAATTTAAAAGTTAGAAATGTAATTTCTTATGTCAATGATAAACTAACATCAACACTTGCATTGAAGGTTCTGAAACCCAATAGGAACTCTGTTGGGGTAACATAATTCCTTAAGCAGGGGGTTCGGTGGAAGAATTCTATAAAACAATGTGGTTATAGCTTATAAAGAATAAAATTGAAAGGGCATGGACATAACTATGCTCTTGACCACATTGAACTTGTTGTCATAACATATGACTTGTAATACTTGAGGTTATGTCTGTAAGGAAAGCTTCTAGGAAAATTGGAAACAACTAGTTGGGGCTGGAAAATATCTTCACACACTCGGATCTTGATGCAAGATAATATAGTCGGCTGGAGATCTGTCCCAATATGAGATGAAAATGTTAACTGATAGTATTTGGAAGAGATTGTATGAATATTTATCTCATGCAAAATATTCTTGAGACTGAGTACACAGAGATTGATAAACACAAAATAAGCTCAATTTTTCACACTCTCAATACATGGCTAATATATAGCCAATACAATAGGATAACCACTTCCTATGAAATAGGAAGTGCTTCAAGCAACTTACCCATTTAAATATTTTACGGGTATAACCATACGATATGTGAACCAATATAGTTATATGCAAAATATATATGATCCAACCATATAACCGAAACATTTACTGAATGGTAAATATTAAATATGTGAGAACTATCTACATATTCCTAACATTCCCCCCCTTAGTGCAAACATGTGAGAAAAACAATCAAACTTCCTTCATAGCTTGCCGCTCGTGCATGCTCATGATCTGGATGGTTTTACAGGACAACCAACAATTTCAACATGGATGGTTTTACAGGATATCCAACAAATTAAATAAGGAGGATTTTACAAGACAACCAACAACCTCAACAAGGATGGTTTTAGAGGACAACCAATAAACTCAACAAAGTATGGTTTTACAGGACAACCGACAACCAAATATCATGATGTTGTTTTTCCTTGTGCTTTTATCGGTCCACTATGTCTTTCCTTTAGGGAATTATGTAGGAAATACTGTTCACTGAATACAAACTGAAAAGAGGGAAAAATGAAAATGGAACATTGAGACTATGTTCCCCCCCCTCAATGTGAACATTTCACTTATTAACACAAAACAAGAACTCTAAAATCATATTGCACACAATTGAAATCAACTGCAACTCTAACAAGAAAGAAAACTCACATGCACACTGCCACCACAACTTTGTGTGGCCTCGTTGTTGGTGACTGACGAGAGGTCACTGATCGACCTCCATCTTCTGATGCCTCCATCCTCTAGTGTCATATTGCTAGCTCAGCCTGTTTTGTATATGAAGCTCAACATGATTTCCACATTGTTTATTATTTTTATCCTCCCGCAATGTGAAACACTTTATTTTTCGAACGTCGGGTACCACCAAAAATGCATCCGTAAGGATTTTATTTATTTATTTTGAGACTTTTAATGACTCACAAGTTTTAATGACAACTCTATTACAGTGATGGGACTTATTGGATGACATAAGACTTTATAATGAATGCCATTTATTGACACAATTTTGACTTTGAAAATAGGATAACCAACTAATTTACACAAATATTATCTTTAAACAATAAATAACATTAAATATTTTTTGAAAACGACAATACATTTTTAATGAATGACATGGCTATTCATGAATAATTGACTCATTAAAAAATTTCTCAAACTTCTAAAACTGTATTGCAAACCAACTATAACCAAATATTATTATTGGACACATTGAAGACACTAGAGTAACTAAAATAAGCCCGCAAAGTGATCCCATAAAAAATAGATATAAACTCTAATTAGACTGTGTAACAAACTTTAGCATGGTAAAAAAACTCATACTAAGGAATTGACTCCACAAACAATACAAGAGAACTGCATAATACCAAAAATTCATGTGGACCACCTGATAAGTGAGTGAATGTTTAAGCCCAGGTAACGCTCAGTGGGGACTGGATTTGAAACAAGAATTGTGCAAACACCCAAAATGCCAATGAAAATCCAACTCCTTAAACAATGACACCTTTCCATACCATGTAATCCTTTCTATTGTTGTATGAATATCATTGGGGAGTTTGATGTAAAACCATATGAATGCAGAGCAACACAAATCAAGGGGATCTACGAATATTTTGAGAGCATCCAAATTGGAGAAGTATTAAACACAACTGATATAATCTCGTGGAGGAGATTCTAACTCTAAGAGGATCTCACCACGTTTAATGAAGATTTAAATGCCAACTTCTGACTCCACTGAGATTCTGACTCACTGAGAGGAACATTCCACAATAGTTTCTAAGGGCTCACGCTTGGAACTTTATTCTTTGAGGGGCTCTTCAAGGAAAAAAAATGTGATATGCTATCTTACAAGATCTGCATGTCGATAGAACAACAAATTAGAAATACGTGAATGCACTCAACACATGTTGCAATCAATGTGGAAGAAAGGTAATCCACCTAAATTTGATGCAATGTGAATAATACAGGTCCAAAAAAACAACATGAAAATATGAAAAGACCCAAAGGAATGTTACTCTGATCAACACCCCATCTCACGCTTTAAAATCAGAACGTATTTGATCAATTGGTGAAATAACATGTAGGAAAACTATCCACAGTGTAACAGGATTTCTCGATACAACCATGAAAAAATATTGAATTTATGGGGAATTTATCTGTTGGTGTGGAACGATGTGTTAGAAGATATAATTTCAAGATTCAAGGAAACAATGAATTGCAAGGAAAATCATGCCTTTGATCCAATGTTAAAAGCTAACAAGATCAGATTTCACAATGCAATTAACCCATGATAAATGCATAAATTGAATCATCAAACAAGGAAAAAGAGAAATTGGTATTGCTCCTATCAATCTATATTAGGATTCCATTGAACAAATACACTACTCTGATACCATTGATAGTGTTTGGAAGAGATTATATGAAGATTTATCTCATGCAAAAGATTCTTGAGACTGAGTACACAGAGAAATACATAGAGATTAATAAACATAAAATAATCTCAATTTTAAAAACTCTCAATACACGGCTAATACATAGCCAATACAATAGGATAACCACTTCTTATGAAATCGGAAGTGCTTCAAACAACTTACCCATTTAAATATTTTACTGGTATAACCATATAATATGCAAACCAATATAGTTACATGTAAAATATATATGATCTAACCATATAACAAAAACATTTACCGAATGGTAAATATTAAATATGTGAGCACTATCTACATATTCCTAACATTAACTTCCTAAAGAAGAGGAATGTTAAGGGAGAAAAATTAAAGAAGTCTTATTATACATAAAGAGTATAAGTACCTGTAAACATGGATAAGAAAATATAAATCAAGAAGGAGCTGTTTTATGCAGCATATTGTAGGCGTAAGGGAAATAATGAAACTACTGACTAGGTGAAACCCGAAAGGAGAACTAAATTGTGTGGTAGGGATGCAAAAATTATCACTTGGATGCGTACAATCCTTTGAAAATCCTAAAGAAACAATTCTAGTAGCCTGTAAGGTTAGCGTTTACACTCGAATTGTCTAGAATGTATAATGTTCCTGTTAGTGCAAAATCACAGCACCCCTAAATGAGTTATGGATCTACTTTTCTAAGGCAAGTTCATTTGGTGCGATTTACATACCATTGGAACATTCCCCAAGCTGTGGGACTTGCAAATGGGAATGATCCTCCAGAGAAGGCTGGTTCCTCTTCCTAATCCTAGCACTAAACTACTTCTAAGGAAGGAAATGTGAGTATCTACTCCTAATCTAAAAATTCCAAGGGACCAAGGAGAGAGAGAGAGAGCATGAAAATAATGAAATCCTACACTACAAAGGTGATATCACCGAGAAAAGGGAACTGCTGATCACAAACCCAACTGCCTGAAATGGAGAGAGGTGAGAAATGGAGAGGATGGATAGATGCATCATAGACCAAGGATAAATTTCACACAGAACACCATTTCAAACCCCTTAAACACATCCCCCAAAAATTGTAATGGACATAGAAGATATGCACAATATACCTTGCAATGGTGAGAGGTGAGAAGAGACAACAAAATGAGAAAAAGATGGACAAAACACATCACGAAAACATATTTTATTACTCCAGGATTTCACATAGTACACCATTAACGGGAAAGAGGCAAGAAAATGCCATTACAAAGCTAAGGGAGGAGAATTAAACTCCACATTCGACCCTAGAGAAGAAAGAGAGAGGGGGGTAGGGAAGAAGAATAAACAACCCTTTGTAATGAATCCTACCCCTGTATTTATAGATTTGATCGAAGAGAAGAAAGAGAGAGGGAAATGAGAAAAGTTGGTTAAATCTCAACCACTGCTGTTAATTATTCTGATAAAATATGCCCCAAATCCATGTTTACTGTGATGCCCGGTTTAAAACAACCCACTTAAGACCCATGAACAACCTAGGTTTAGTTATAAAATTATGGAATAATTTTTTTTTGATTAGGAGTTAACGACCAAAGTCTCAAAGATAAATAAATTCAACTGATAACTTTTCCCCATTATAATAATTACTAATTTCACATTATAAAACAACAAGTGTAATAATCCACTCCTAGCTCAAATATCCTTAGGGTTTAAATTAATCATTGATTACATTGACAATTTAACTAAATATTCCTTGAATAAAATTTTAGGGTTAAGGGACCTAAAAAAATTGAATACCCAAGGTATTTAATTCCACAAGGTCTAAGACAAGAGTAGGGTTAAATTACAGTGAGGAAAAAAATACATATTTTTAAAAAATCAGCAGAGTAAAGTCCTACTTACCCACTCCCATAACTTGATTAGGAGTGTCTACAACTAGGTTGCAAGGCAAAAGCTACCACTAATAGATTCTAGAACAATTCTAGATTGCTAGAACATAATTGCCTTTTACTAACAATTCTCAGAGGTCACAAGGTACAAAATTTAGGGTTAGAAGTTTCAGTTAGGTTAGGGGGTAAATTATCACCTTACCCACTCTTTAACAGGATCAGAGTTTCAAATTGATTTTTCTCATACTTAACACATTCCAAATTTCCCTAAATCATTCCCATTGGATACGAATTTTTTTTACCTTTCCGGTGATATAAATAAGTCCTCCTAACTCCTCTAGAAACTCAAGATATGAGCAAGCGGACCTTAGGGGTCAAATTTTCCCCAAGGGGACACGTGTCAAGAGGAGAGGAAAACCCCTTAGGCAGGTTGGCGGGTCACGGGGTGGCTTAAGAAATTTTTCCTTACACGGGAGAAATTTCCCATTTGTGCCTGCCCCTCTATGGGTCCTCCAAGGACATGTAGCGGCCTCTGAGACATTGCTGGGAAAAAGGGGAAAGGAAGTGCAACAGAAGAATTTGGGGCATTTCATCCAAGGGGAGAGAAAACAAAAAAATGTCTGTGCACCCATGGGTCTGCCCAGAGACACTTGGCACTCTATGATTCGCTACAAGTAGAATCACGAAGGAGGGTGCAGAGCGGTGGGGAGATTTGGCAAATTTCGCCAAAAGGGGAAAGAAGGGTGGAAGGTGCTCGTAGGTCCACGCATCCACGAAGGAGAAAAATCCCAAGGTGAGGGCGGGGGTGTGGGGAATTTTTTTCAAAAATTTCCAAAGGAATAAATTCAAAATAAAAAAGGGTCCATGTCCCTCTGCAAGCACCCAAAGCTGCCACGTTTTAGTCTGTGATTGGCCGCGAGCCGACGGGGATTAAAGGAATTTTTTTCCAAAATTTTCAAAAAAGTCAAATGGCAAAAAGATGTCACGCATCTGCCATTGCCCCATGAGGACATGTGGCAGCCTCTGATTGGATATAGGCTAGCAGAGGAAAAGATGAAAAATTTCCCGAGCCAAAATTTTTCAAAAAATTTTCTAAGGCAATTCGACAGAAATTCGAGAGCATGTTGATGAACTGACCGCTAGGGACTTTGATGCTTTCCTAAAAATTTGCCCTACATGTAGGCAATAACTGGTCAGAAGTAGGCTACACAACATGTGGCTCTAATGTAAAGCCACAGTATCTGATTGGGAATGCAGTAAGGAGCCTTCATAGGTTTAGAATCTACTCATGGTTCTGAACTCTTAGGCTCAAGAATACTGCCCCTGCAATTTATAGATTTCAGTCGGATACAAGAGAAAAGTAAGTGGACTAAAGCATGGAAAAGTGGGTTGTCAAGCTTTCAATAAGCCAACTGGTGATTTGTAATGCTTCAAATTGTTATGCAAATTGTATTATACCGCATGAATCCTTCATTCGGCATCATGAAAGAATGAGTGAAACAGTGGAAGAGAATTTCTCTAGGGACCTGGATTGTTGACAGAGGATCTTATTGAAGGCCTGAAGACGTTTCCACAATTTTTTCAATTGTACCTCCTCAAAAAAAAGTCTCAGACATCCATGGCACTGAGTGAAGCGAGATCTTTCTCAATGACATCATGATTTTGCAAGAATTTTGACCCCCAAATTCGAAAGATTGCCCCTTAAGTTTGTATCGGGTCCATACAAATTGACGTCCACAATTGTATGAAACAACTCCTCCTATATTTTGGGACACTGGCAACCGGATTAGTTAATTAATTGTGTCATGGGTCCGAAATTTATCATTTTTTAAAAATGGAAAGAGCAAAATTTTAAGCACTTTTTAACTCCAAATCCCAGCTTTCCTCTTGGAAATCGAGCTACTGAGAAAAAGATCAAATGGTCTTCCCCCTTCAATATAATGGCTCTTCATTCATTGTAGTTGAACTAAAACAAAATACATTCAGTTGTTTCCTCCCGCTACCATCCTCACAAAGCTAAAATTACAAATCTGATTTCCAGCTTTAATGCACCTATTTTCGAGCCCGAGACCTAGAAACAATCACAATATTTAATTCCTCTCGATATGATCACCCCTTCATATGACCAAGGGTTAAGGATTATTAATGGGTAGTTGCACAACTTCGCCTATAACTGGGGTGTGTAGACAGTGACCTTTATTTTCGTGGAAACGGCCCGACAGAGTCGTTGTAGATTTTCCTGATAGGGTAACAATGTGCAGTCTCATCCGTGGACCCTCCGCCACTCTAAAGGAAAGATCTGAAAACCTTCTGCAACACATATTTGCAGGAGATAGATAATGAGTCTTCAATTGAAAATTTCCCCATGCATATCTTGATGTGGGGTCCAATAGACCCAAAAAGAATCCAATGATTTTTTTGGAAGCATGGGGGAAAATTTTGGCATAACAAATTGGTGACTCACAAGGGGTATCTGTTTGCTGAGATGAAAATCCCAATTGCCTATGTCGTATACAATGAATGGGCATGGAGTAAAGATAAAACGGTCTGACAGACTAGATTCCACCAATAATCTCACGAGATCTGATACTGCTTGCACTCTCATTTTTCATAACCAGATCGTAATAAGCGAAATGAAGGTTTCTGAGATGCTAGATCAATTGTTTTCACACTAGGGCTTCATTTGTAAGATGAAATGAACTGTCCCGAAGACGATAACTTTAGTTGCTCTTCATAAACCTTTGGAAACTTTGAATGAGCAACAACTATTACATGGTAACTCAATGAGTTCACCTACCTTGGATGAGTTAATGAGACCTGGCTTCATGCATCTCTAGAGCAATATGAACAAAACTTATATACAGAGACCAAAGTCAAGGTCATAGCCTCAAGCCATGAGACATGCAGAATGTGCATAAGCACTAGTCTTCTACTGGAAGACACTAGTCTACTCCTATTCCTACACTAGACCAGAGAGAGAATAATTCTAAACAAATCTTGTTATAGGCATCTAGAGAAGTAGCTTCCCATTTCTCAGAGGGGAGAACCATACCTAACAACTAGATAATATCTGACACTAAATATAGCTAACCTGTATGAGTAAAAGAAATATACTGACACATAAGTCGGTGAGGATCCACCCAAAATATCAAGGTATCAGACATTAATGGAAAATACGTCCTCGCGTGAACTTGAGCTATCGGTACTTACCTGGAGGTTTTGACAATGGGACCCTTGGTACTTTGATGCTCATGCCTCATGCCCAAAGGAGTAGGGAGGAGGCTTGTTTTGGCTTCTCACATTTGGCCCTAGATGAAGAAAAGTATCTGATTGGGCAAGGCATGGTCCTTTGAATTTTCCCATGGAACAACAACTCTTACTCCATGAATCCTGCCCCTATATTTATAGATTTGATCTAGAGAGAAGAAAGAAGAGAGGGAAGCATGTGAAAATTGGGTTGAAGCTTCAACCACTGCTATTAATGCTTCTAATAAAATATGCCCCAAATCCATCTTTACTGCATGAATCCTTGATTCAGTGCACCTCGAAAGAAGTGGAAATGACAGAAACAGATCAAATTTGATCTAGTTGTTGAGACAGATGGATCCTGCATTGAAGTCCTGAAGACATTTCCTCCATTTTCCTTCACATAACCTCCTCAAAAATTAAAGTCTCAGACCTCCATGGCATGTAGGTGAGGGTGAGATCTTTCCAACGGCATTAGATTTGTAATATTTCGAGCCTTGAGTCAAAAGATAGGCCCCTTCGAAGTTTGTATCGGGATCTGTACGAATGAACGGGTTGGAATATAGTTTGAAAAATGGGCCCCCTTTTGGTAATGTGGAACACATGGCAGCCGGATTAGGGGAAAATTTGGTTTGTGGGTTCAAAATTTATCTTTTCCCCTTTTTCTGTGAGAATCACAAAATCTAGAGAACTCCCACGGTCCCGGGTACTTTGCCTTTTGACTCTATTTGACCATTTTCCCCTGCTTTTGTTTCATCCTTGAGACACGTGGAGATGAGGCACTTGTTTGGGATTCTCTTCCCTTTTGAATTTACCTTTGGAGGAGTGCCGCTTAGGACACGTGGTTCTAACTCTGACTAGATCTTCCATACTTAGTTGCGGACCATTTTGGATTCGTTTACCCTTGAATGGTTTGTGATCCCAAAGACTAAAGAATCTTCTCCACTTCTTCTCCTTCAATGCTCTTGTCTTTCCTCTGTGACACTGTTCAGACCTCCAGTCTCCAAGACCACATGTACCCTATTTGGTCTGAATTTAAGGCATGGGTTTTTTAACAGAGCCGTATCTTTCATCGGATCCTCTATGTGCACTGCTCCTTCATCTTGACCAAAGCCCATCTGAGGGGGTGAATTTGGGATAAATCGTCCTAGTGACTCATGTGAGACATCTACCTGATAGGATGAAGAGACCAGTTTCCTTCGTAATTTCCATCCATTGTGCATGGAGTCGAAAAAGATGGTTCTAATGACTAATTATTCCTGCTGATTCACGGGCCCAGCATTTTTGGGACTCTCAATTTTCATAAGAAATCATGGGGAAATGAAGGTTGCTATGATGAAGAAACCAATTGCCTTTAAGCATCCATTGGGCATGGATTCTGTCTGATAAATACGGATTTGATTTGAACTGTCTTGAAGTTTCTCTGCAACCTATGAGCCTGTTGAAGATGGCCGTTGAAACTTACAAGTTGAACTTCACCAGTTTCCCTACTATGAATATTGAGCAGTCTGTGCTATATGCACCCTTGGAGATACAACAACACCAAAAACTTATATACAAAGACTAAAAATCATACATTCCTCAAATGGAGACATGCAGAGTGTGCATAAGCACTTCTTCTGTTGAAAAGTAAAATCTACTCTATTCCTAAACTAACTAGAGAGGAAAGGAATGCTCAAACAAATCCTGCAACTAGGAAGGGTGAAGTAGCTTCCCTTTCTCAAGAGGGGCAGCCATGCAAATGATTTGGCACTAAATATAGCTGGTCCTGTATGAGTCAAAAAAATGACAATAAGCTTAATCCTCCACCAAAATCACCAAAGTATCAACATCAATGACAAAACCAATACCTTCATTCAAGTTGACTCTGCATTCAAACTTCTGAAGAGGTGTTGACACCTGACCCTTGGTACTTTGATAGCTCATCTTTATGCCCTAGAAATGGGCATGACTCGATTTGGCTTCTTCCTTTGGCTCTAATGAAGTCAAGTATCTAATTAGGCACAGGTATGGTCCTTTAGAATGTGCCCATTTCTCTAAAATTAAACTCCAAAAATGGAGTCTTCTTGTGGACCTTCTTGATTGGATGGTGTGAAGGGAGATTATGACATCCTCCTGCCTTTTCTCTTCCTCCTCCTTTGAAGAACATGGAAGATCAAAATCTTCCAAGCTTGGTTGCAAAGGGGCGTTGTGAGAGTGCAGGATACTGTTCTTGAATGCTCTCGTCCATGGCAGCATAGGCTCATGTGCTTGGGATGTGATGAGATGGAGGGAGCAAATGATGTGATCTCCATGGGTTCCCCTCCATCAAGGCAATCTTCTCATGTCAAACAGACAATCTACCTCCTTGTTGTCATGTTGCAGGTGTTCTAACCTCCTTCATGGTGTCCTCATGATATGCAACTAACTCACCATGGTTCCCTCTCATCCTCAAACATGAAGTTTGAAAGCTCAAACTCTTCTTCGACATCAAATATTTAAGGGGATGAAGTTGGAGGAAGAACTAAAGGTTCTTCTGTGGCCTGCTCCACACTTGGAGCCTCTAAAATTGTGTGGTCCTCTTCCATCATGGGTTCATCAATCAAATCAAGCCCTAGAAATAAAAGCAAAAAATCTTCAATGATGCCTTCTTGGATTAGGAGTAGCCTCAACACTAATCTGATTCTCCCAGCCACTTGTGTTCAATGTAGCTTGGGACTGATTGCTTCCACCACTTGTTCTTGCTTTTCTTCTACTGCAAACTCAGCCTCAGCCACCATAGGTTCTTCAATCTTGACCTCCTCTATTGGCTTGACCATCAAGGGGACCTTTGAAAACTCAAATTTAACAGCCCAATTCTTTATATTGTTCTGTCACTTCTTCTCTATTGGGTTCTTCTGTCTTGACTGTTCTCATTGGCTCATTTTTTGGAGTCTCTTCCCAACATGGACTTGGGAAGGAATAGAGGAGTGGCAAGGTGGGGTTCAACCATATTTGCAATAGTTGGTGGTGGAAGGGAGGTGTAACTTCTTATTTTTTTAAAGCAGATGACCATTTGCAAGGCACTAGGAGATTGAGAAATGAAATCAACTCTTGGGACAGCAAGTGAGGGGCTTGACTCTTGCCTCTGCTGAAATGATAAAGATTGAGGGAGAGAAAATGAAAGGCAAGGAGCTTGGTGTTTGACTTAGCCATTGACAAGCTTGTCCCACACTTTTCTCATAAGCCCCAATGTCCTCAATCCACTATGTAAGCTGAGGCAAACACTTCAACCATGAAGTCAAGCTTCTCTTGAGGGTTGTAATGTTATGAAAGGTCATGTGTGGATTTCATAATGCCTCGAGGTTTTGGTGTAACGGTTCATTACATTTGCTATTAGAGTAACCACCCGTGTTCGAATCCCGCTCGGTTGGTTACGTCGTGTAGCTGGGGCCCGTGGGGCGCCTAAACATCGGTGAAGCGAGGCTCGTACGTATGGGAGTGCGGGCGCAAACCCAGCCCGAGTCGGGCTCTACAGAAGCATGGTGGGATATTATGATCCTCATGTGTGGATTTCACTAATGCCTCGAGGTTTTGGTGTAACGGTTCGTTACATGTAATTTCTTAGAAAAGGGCCTTCCCATGGACAAGGTGCCCTGCAAACCAATTCTTAAACACCTTCATTCGAGCTATAGCCTCTTGATTAAACCATGCAACAGCCTCCATTTTTTGAATCTTCTCCAACAAACCAACATCTTCCATTTGGTTGTTCTTCATTATATGTATATCCTTATTCCTGGATAAGCTTCATGGCCAAAATAGATTTTGGCATTGCTGCTTATAGGATAGGTAACCATGTTGATTTTGAATTTGTTCATAATGTCGATTTAGAAGGAGTTGTGAAAAGCTTATTGGAGGTGGAATGTACTACTGTTGCTGCAAGATGTGAGTTCCATGAAGGGAATGAAGTAATGATTGCAAAACCTCATTGAATGTGAAGAAAATGAAGGAGATGGAAGAAGAAAATGGATGAAAATGATTGGAAATGGGATGGATTAGGTATGAAACTTAGAGAATGGGTTTGTTGACCAGATGGAATCGCCATATGTGCTTGAAAGTGCCTCCAAAGGCTGAAATCTTCACCAAGAGAACATCAAACCTGATGAAGTGAAGTGGTAAAGTGCTTCAGACATGTCCCACCGGAGTGTGTCAAAACTGTTAATGCGCAAAATCACATCACCCCCAAATGAGTTATGTATCTGCTTTTCTAAGGCAGACTCATCTGGTGTGATTTGCGTAACATTGGATCATTCCCCAAGCTATGGGACTTGCAAATGGGAATGGTCCTTCATAGAAGGCTGGTTCCTCTTCCTAATCCTAGCACTAAAATAATTCTAAGGAAGGAAATGTAACTATCTACTCCTAATCTAACAATTCCAAGGGACTAAGGAGAGAGAGTGAGAGAGCATGAAAATAAAGAAATCCTAAACTACAAAGGTGATAGCACTGAGAAAAGGGAACTGCTGATCACAAACCCAACTGTCTAAAATGGAAAGAGGTGAGAAATGGAAAGGATGGAAAGATGCATCACATACCAAGGATAAAGTTCACATAAAACACCATTTCAAACCCCTTAATCACATCTCCCAAAACCTGCAATGGACATCGGAGATATGCAGAGTATACCTTACAATGGTGAGAGGCGAGAAGAGACAAAAAAATGAGAAAAGGATGGACAAAATGCATCATGAAAACAGATTTTATTGCTCCAAGAGTTCACACAGTACACCATTAACGGGAAAGAGGCAAGAAAATTCCATTACAAATCCAAGGGAGGAGACTTAAACTCCACATTTGACCCTGGAGAAGAAAGAGAGAGGGGGGCAGGGAAGAAGAATGAACAACCCTTTACAATGAATCTTGCCCCTGTATTTATAGATTTGATCGGAGAGAAGAAAGTAGAGAGGGAAATAAGAAAAGTGGGTTGTAGCTCAACCACTGCTGTTAATGCTTCTGATAAAATATGCCAGAAATCTGTCTTTACTGCATGATTTCTTGATTCGGTGCCTTGAAAGAAGAGGAAACAACGAAAATAGATCGAATCCAATTTGGTTGTTGAGACAGAAGGATCTTGCATTAAAGGCCTGAAGACGTTTCCTCCATTTTCCTTTACCTAACCTCCTCAAAAATTAAAGTTTCAGACCTCCATGGCGTAGGTGAGCCAAGATCTTTCCAATGGTGTCAGATTTGCAATATTTCGAGCCCTGAGTTGAAAGATATGCCCCTTCAAAGTTTGTATTAGGTCTGTACAGGAGGGCAGGAAAACAACTTGAAAAATGGGTCCCCTTTTGATAATGTGGGACATGTGGCTGCTAGATTAGGGAAAAATCAAGTTTGTGGGTTTAGAATTTATCTTTTCCCATTTTTCCGTGAGAATCACAAAATCCAAAAAACTCCCACGGCCCCATTGCTCCACTTGAACATGTGGCACCCTTTGTTGGTTGGGGAGGCGCACTCCAATCTTTTCCTTTTTGCCATTTTGTCAAAAGGAAAATTTTCACCTTTTCCTCCGACTCCCCACTTTGGTTTGACTTGGGCTCAAACGCTGAATTTTTCCTCTTAGCAGAGTCGCGACCCATTTTGTAACTTTTACACCCTTTGGGGTAAGGGGAAAAAACCTAACCTTTTCCCTGATGACCTGCTTTGACCTGGGACATGTGGCGACACCACACTTGTTTGAAAACCCTTTATCTATTCAATCCTTGAATCAATACTATTTTTTCCCCTTCTTGGTCCTGGCCTTTTGTCGACACTGCCCCTTCTTCTCTGACCCTACAATTCCATTGTTGAATATGCTTGAAACTTGTAAAATAGATTTAAGACACAAAATGGCTTGACAGAGTCATTTCTTCTCTTTCTTCTCACACAGGGTCATGGCCGATCCAATATTTTGCCTGGGGGGTGAAATATGGATAACAGTTCCATACCATTGTGTATAAAAAGAGTTATAATGAAACACATTTCTTGTAGGTAAATAATTGAAAGAGCAAGGCCATGGAATTATTTTTGTAAAACCAGCTAGAAAAAGGAAAAATCATTGGGCACATTTTAGATAAATTGGGAATTACACAAGGAAAAATATGGAAGGACAAGTGGAATAATGAAACAAAAACCTATTGATAAGATTGGATGAAGTAAAAATGGCATTTTCCTTGTTTATTTTAGAAATATATATCTTTTTTTTATTTTTTATTTTTTATTTATACTAAATAATATTGCATGTTATGACTAGATGTAATGACAAAAATTATGTCAAATTGCTAACTATGTGACATTTTTTATTGATTGAAAGGATGTTACAACCAATACGATTAAGTTCAGATGAGATAAAATCTAGAAAATTGTAAGTTTTTTTATTAAATTGATGACTATTCTCCTTAGCTATTAGATATAACTCTATGATTGATTATTCTGATTGCGATTAATGAGTAAAAATTCATCAGGATGATTATTCATTAAGGGGGAAGTATGTCACATCCCATAATTACAATCTATTTTTTTTGAAATGATAAGTTGTAAAATGAGGTTTGATTTAAAAGGGCAGGGGGATAAGCCCTATTGCATAGCTATGTATGTAGCTACTCATGTGTATGTCTATCCTGAAAAGGATATACACACTTACACGTAGTTGTATGCAAAACCACGCAACACCACTTTGTGTCTAGCGTTTGTAAATTATGTAACGCTTATAACGTATTCTTGTAGCATTTAATGGTAAGAATTATTTTACCATATTGTATGCAATGATTGGGTACATGATATACTATTCAATATTTTTGTATACTTCATAAATAATGGAGTATATTATGGGTCACTTACTTGGCTGAAAGTAATAATTTAATCTATTGATATATATTGTTGGATATTGTATTGGAGTGATTTAATGGTTATTTATCTTTCTAGGTATCATGATTTACAATTATGATAAACTTATACTTGGCTGTAGAGAAATATTTTAGAATTGAGTGTTTAAAATTTCTAACTCCTTTTGGCTATATGATGGTCATTGATCTACAGTGGTAAGATGGCCTTCAATTGAGATAGGTAAAACATTGGTTCATAAAGGTAAATGTTAAGTTGATTTAATGATATTGAATCTATAAGTTCAATGCAATTCCTTTAAAAGAAAGAAAATAATAAAACGGTTTATTACTTGCATGACTGTTATGATAATCTTGATCATAGTTTATAAAAGGTGTTATTTATATATTTGACAATTTCAATATATAGTGGATCAAAAATTGTTAATCGATTATGACTCTTTAGTAAGGGGGTCAATGATTTGATTGTATAATAGCAATATGGTTTGGTATATACTCCTTGAAATCTAATTAATAAGGGGGTTTGAAAATTCATTATTTAATTAAAAAGGTTATACACCTTACCCCATTTTCATTATGATTACATGGAATATTGTGAATGATTATCATATGGTCTTAGACAATTAATAAAAGAGATATAATCTTTGACCTTACGGTCCACACCATGCATGGTAAGGTATTGATTGTTTAAAATTTGTTGGTCTTCGATCGACTGACTTAGCTCTATGCAATTCATAATAGGCTTTTGATTATTGTTTGATCAAGTGGTCAAATGACCATGCCATAATGTAAATTGTATAGTTAAATGTCCATTGGTCAAATGACCATGTAATATTAAAGGTTTAAACTATTGTTTTATTTAGCTCTGGTAAGTCCCACTAAAATTGGAGAAAAACATAGTGGGTGGTTGTAAGTTTAATTAGATTGTGGCATTAAAAATCCTTAGAAAGCTTGAATATTCTTCAAGAAGCTATCTTGCATGCATATTTTCATTTTGTATTCTTTTAGGCATGTTCCCAGTTGGGCCCTTTGGAAAAGCCATGCAAAAATGGGATTTCTATCCCAAGTTTGACCTTGAACTCTACATGTGATTTGATGAGCTAGTTTCCAGTCAATCTTTCTGGGTTTCTTTTCTATCAATGGACAAGTTTATTTTATTTAACGACTTATAAATTTTTTTTAAAAAGAGTAGAGATGTATTTTGAGGAAAAGGTAGTTCGTATGGTTGGGGATTTATGAGTTCGAACTTCCTGTGAAATTTGTTGCTTGAATTACACAAAAAGTGAAACAATTTCATAGGAAATTTTCTAAGAAGATCACAGGGACTCTATACACCCAAGAATGGTTTACATCTCCTTTACTTTGGTTGTTATATTTCCAAATATTTGAGTATTTCCTGGGTAAATCTTTCCTAGGTGTTTCTTAATCTTGCTAAGTTATATTTTATATTTTTTAGATTTTTGTGTTGTTTAATTTTTTTTTGTGTGAAACCCATAATTAAAAACCCTTCCATAGGAGTAAACCTTTCATGCTATAATCCATTTGGGGGCTTCCGATGGACACCGAGCCTATTAACATGGTTGTATATCTTTAGTAATTGATATATATTTGTTCCAGTGGGTTCATGTGTGAGGGAGAATGGATATTCTCTTCCAAAATCTATGATATCCTATTTACCATGCTTGGATAGAAGGTGGGTTCAACATGAACCCTGCCCACTTATAGTTATAGACACAATGTGTCTTACAGAAAATTTTAAGGTATATGTCTTTTCTAATAGGAATATTTAAATACCTATTATGATTAATTAAAACTCGACATGTTCTTCTCGAAGAAGGATTTTATGACTGTCACGTATTGTTTATATTTGTGTTGTTTCTTCTCATCTATTTCTATGTATTTACATTTTTCTTGGAATGGGAAAATGGGGAAAGAAATAAATTGGTTTATTAAAATATTGCTATTCTAAAATAGAACCAATAGACTTTGAGTTTGATGAAGAATTTCCTCTTTTGAAAAGATAATGTTGGTATGTATATTAAGACCATCAAAATTATTGGCCCTTGGGACTAATGTTTTGGGGTTTGATAATGTAGTAAAGATGATTTCTTAACTAAAATTTAAAGTAATCATTTATTTTCTAATATGATTGTTATCCATTTTTACCCCCGGGTAAAATGGACAATAGGATAAGACTGAGCCAAGGCACCAGAACAGGGCCACCACATGTGAAATCTAAAGTTTCACGAGCATTACGGGTGATTTTGGGAGAATTCAAAATCATTCGAAGAAATTTCCCTCTTCTTGGTCTTGAGGAAGTTTGAAGACTCAATCAGCCCCCTAGGGACCCACATTGAGGAAAAAAATTGGGCAAAAGTGGAAAAAAATGAGAAAATTATTTTCAAGGTCTTTTATGGCCCCTCCATGGCCTCTGACATCCAAAAAATCTAAAAATAAATCAATAAAAAATAAAAAGGATTAAAAATGCCCCAAAGGGCCTCTAAAGGGTGATAAAGCTAGAATAAGCTTGCCAAGTAGCTCGGTGAGCTACTCGGTGAGATCATGTGATACAAAAGTGGGTTGAGTTCTATTCATAACTCAACGAGCTATACTTTTCATTGACGGGCATGGTTTTGCAGAGTGGGCTTGGCAACTTGGCATGTTACAATTATCAGTGCCAGTGGGAGCTCACAGGGATTTGCATTAGTAGGTAGTGTTTTAGGTTGGTGAGGAGACAAAGTATTGAGGATGTTTTACGGACACGTGGTGATATGAGATTGGTTGGTAGGAGGATCTCGCTCTTAGGTTGAGTGAGTTAAATGAAGAGTAAGTGGGGCTACACGTGTTAGAAGTGGTGGTTGACGAGGCATCGGGTGTAGGATTCGAGTCACAACAACATGTTGTATGGTCGGTGGAATGGTTCAGGTGGAAAGTTGAGTTTTGAACCTGACTCATAAGGTAAGGATCTCAGGGATGAGATTTTTAGGGTGCATGGGGGAAAATACATGTCAAAGATCCCGGTCAAGCCGACATAAAAGGAGAGCTAACATGTCGGCGGGGAGTGGAACCATAGAACAAGGTACATGATGCATGAGCCCCCTCTATGCAATGTAAACTAAAATCCCACCCCAAATCACTAGCAAATTAGTCACTGAGTTAGGGGATCCATTGAGGAAGTGGAATGGGGTTTGTATTGACATGATGCATGACTTGCCCAATGCAAGTGAAAAGTTAAAATCCACCTCTAAAATGTGTGAAATGATTCACTATGTAAAAAAAGAGACTACTGAGTTAGGTGGAAGAAATCAAAGTGGTTGGTGAAAAATTGAGGGGCGAGCCAAGGGAGTAGCTTGGTAGTGTAAGGAGATGGAGCCCGAAGCACTAAAATGCAACCCTTCACCAAAACCTTCATAACTTTTTCCTAGAGTATCAGATCTAAGAAAAATTATGTTTATTAGCAAGGTAATTCAAATATATTTAAAATGGAAACATAAAAAATGAAAAATTATGGGGTTAGGTGAGAGTAAAATTATGATGAAGCTATAGGATCATGAAGTCCATACCTAGGTGCATGGCTGAAATGATTGAAGGTATGGAGGCAATTCCTTCTTCCACAAGGTAGGGTACAGAAGGGTATGGGATTTGTAAACTTTCCCATCACTCTTGAAGATGTAATGATGGAATTTGGTGGAATTTTGAAGTAATATTTTGGATTTATCAACCTCTCTCTCTCTCACATTTTCTCATATAAATTGTAATGGGGCTGCACAAAATAAAAGGCTAGTCATTTTCTCTCCTCTACACCCCTATTCTCCATTCCTTCAGCTGGGTTATTTTGAATTTATTTTGGCTTCAATCCTTTATCCAAAACCCTGTAATGGATTCTTGCCTCTCCCTACATGCAATGTATTGTTTATATTCAAAGGAGCAATAAAATGTGTTTGTGTTAATCCTTGTAGCCTCTCATGTTTTATTTTTTTCATATTGCCTCTCATTACAAACCAGGTGTTTTGTTCATTGCAAGTTTTGGTTTTTTTGCTTATACAGGAATAGGGAATGATTGAATCATGGTCTATGGTACTACTATCTACCCTCTCCATGGTGCATAGGTGAAGTTGGTCTATGGTACATCTGTCCACCCTCTCCAAATTAACCCATTTATTCATTTTACAGGTTCGGAAAAGTGATTGACACTCCTTTTCTTGGTGTATCACTGCTTCTAGTGTAGGATTTCCCTTTATGAAATCTCTCTCCCTATCTCGTTCGAATGATAGAATAGGTTTAGATAGGTTTTTTCTTGCATTAGGAGTAGTTTTGGTAGATAGGATTAGGAAGAAGAACTAACCTTCTCCAAAGAGTTATCCGATTCGCAAGGTCCCACACTTCATGATAACTCCATGTTATGCAGATTACATTGAATGCCCAATTTACAACTGGTCATTTGGGGGGGGGGGGGTGCTTTGATTTTGCACTAACAATTTTGGAACGCAAAGTGGGACCCCATTGAAGTCAGTGTTCTATCTTTTGGAGGCATCCCATTATAATATCTTAGCCATCGTGTGACCACGCTAACAGTTTTGGCACACTCGGTGGGATCCCATTGAAGTCAGCGTTACATTTTTTAGGTGTTCCATCACAAAATTACAAATTTGGAGGAATTTACAAGAAATTTGGGAGTTCAACATTGAAAAGCATAAAAATACTAGATATTTCATTTCAGGATTTCATGCATGAAAAACAAGTGCCAAGTCCCGATATTAGTTTTTCAGGTTTTAGAGCTTGAAGAACAAGTCTCAGATCCCAAAATCATTCATTTCAGGTTTCAGGAGTTACATTACATGGGTCTATTCCCAACAATGTATTTCAGGTTATGAAAAGTGTAAAACAAGCCCCAAGTTCTGACACAAGGCAATTCAGGTTTCACAGGTTGCATTGCATGACCTAAGTTCTACCTAGTGTATTTAATGAATTGGCAACCATGCAATAGGGTTTAGATCCTAAAATTAGGTCACTTTCCCTCCAAGGTATGCATCCAGATATACACTTCATTTCATCAGGTTTTGATGTGCTCTTGGTGGAATCCCAACCTTCAGAAGCACATCTAAAGCAAAACTAGCAAATCCATTGCTCCAAACAACCCATCTCTCTGAATTGGAGATCATCTCTTTTCCACCCATTTCCATCCATTTTTTTCATTTCTTTCATTTTCTTCCATTTATGAATTCTTGTAGTTATGGCTTCATTTGCATCATGGGATTCACACTTATAAAAACAACAAAGCTATTCAGACCTACCTCCACACTTACAACATATATTCTCAGGTTACTATCAACCACCGTTGGATACATACTATGATGGAAATCAGTAGTGGGCATATCCCTATGAGAAAGACACAAATAATTTTGGTTATATGCCAGACTATGGATTTGTAGAAGAGTAGGGGTATGTAAAATTTTAAGGATATCTTCCACCTGGGAATCTTGAGTTACACTTGAAAATTCAAGAATTGGAGGCAAGGATGGTGCATTCAAGGGTTGTGTCTCATATAAAAGCATGTAAGATTGGTTACAGGACCCCTTGTTCATAGGTGGGCCCTATTGCAAGAAATTATATCCCACAAAAGAATCTTGACTTCATAGTTGAGATGTTTCCAAGGGTCACATAGTGGATCCAAGAGATAGAAACTTTTGTAGACAACACCAGTAAATCCTGTCAATGGGAGAACCTTGCATTATCATCCCACAACCCTCTCCCCGCTCCTCAATCAGCTCCATCTTAGTTGAAGCTGCAGTATCCAAGATTCTTTCCTGATACCCCTAGTGTGGAACCCATTTCTCCATCTCCAAATCTTCCATCTCACCTTGAACTTTATGCCCTTTTCCCTTATAAACCAAATCCCTTCCACAAGAGTAGTATGTTAAACCCCTTCCACCACCACCAATAGTGTAAGTATCAATTGAACCCCAACCCACCCCTTCTCTTACATTCCCGACCCCATATCGGGAAGAAATCCAAAAAACCAATCAAGAAGAGCAGCAAAGAGAAGAGTCCAATAGAGATGAAATGAAAAAAATTGTACAAAATTGGGTGTCAAAGTTTATAATTCATAATATCCCCTTGATAGTTAAGCCTCTGAAGGAGGATAAGGTTGGAAAAGAACAGGTGGTGAAAAATAAAGTTGCAATAGTGGAAGAAAGGAAAGAAGAGAATGAATATGATTAACAATTTGAATGTTTGGAGTGTAGTGTCCATGAGGGAATTTTGTTTTTGAGAGATGTTGACCAGTAAAAAGCTACAAAATCAGTAGGGGAATAAAAGAGAGCAGCTCCAAATCCAAGATAAGAGGATTAGCTTCATAATGAGGAGGAAGAACATATAGGTTCAAAGGACCCAGGAAAAATTTAGGCTATGCAAGAAACTCCAAGCTTTTCTCTCACTTCATCCTTCCCGGATTCTAATTTTGAGGATGAATTTTAAATTTTAAATTTCTTGTTGGAGGGTGAAGATGACCATGAAAAAAAAATTGTGAATCCAAAGAACACCATGGAAGAGATCAATCCAATTCCAAAGACTCTACAAGAGGAGGAGATCATAGAGAGCTTCTTGTTATCATGTGTTGATGAGAATTAAGATCTCCCCTCCCCTCTATCTCTTGGTGAAAATTGCTTGACAAATGAATCCATTCAGGAGGAGTCTTGAATACCTAGTTGCACACAACAACCTTCAAGAGTAATAAGAAGAATATTTTGATCCTTCAAAATCCAAATTGGTTGATGCTATGATATTTTTTCACTCATGTACATAGCTATGTCCAATGTCAAATAATTTGCATGGCTATAAGTTTTGATAAGGGGAAGCTACTTTTCCGTACCAGTTTCGGGTTTTGTTTGAATTCTTATCTCTCTCCCATTATTGTAGGGTAAAGTATGTTTTCTTTCTACATAAAAATTTCTTTCGCACACTCTGTGTATCCTACTTGGGATAAATATGGTTTATCATTTTGTACATAGTTTTTGGTTCGTGTTTCTCTTGGTAATTCATTATTTCATCATAGTACACCATTTTGGTATGCCTCTACAATCCATGTTAAAGAAGCCCAATATCGAAAGGAATAGTTGTAGTGTCAAAAGAGAAACAAATGTAGAGCAATTAAAATCAGACAGGGACATATTCCATCTTCTTGTTCCTATAAGTCAGCAGTTGAGTTTCAGGTGTTCTGGCCTCGCAAGTGTTTCAAGCTGCCCGAGAAGGAAAAAATTAGAATTTAATAGAGTTCCATGATGTTCCAGGTCAACAAAGGATTTTATCAAGACTCTGCAATGTGTTTCAATAAGGTTTTGGGACAGGTTTAGAAGTCCATTTTTAAGAGTTGTAGAGAAGAAGGAAAATAAAATTTCAAGTTTTAAAACAATTATCCATTTGAATAAAACTTCAATATTTTCTTATAAAATTTGGAGATTCAAGCAGGTAGGAGGTTAGCCCATTGTTTATAAAGTGCTTCAAGTGGATTGAAGATAAAAAAAAACAAGGGTTTTTACCAATTTTGGGATTCAATAGTGACTCCATGCCCAATAGATGCTACAAGGCAACTGATCACTTCACCTAGCAGGAAGGTGACCCCGATGAGTTGCCAAAATTGTTATCCATTTTTATCCCCTAGTAAAATGGACAATGGGATAAGACTTAGACATGGCACCAAAACAAGAACACCATAGTGAATCTGAGGACCACATGTGAAATCTAGAGTTTTAAGAGCATTGCGGGTGATTTTGGGAGAATTCAAAATCATTCGAAGAATATTTCCTCTTCTTGATCTTGAGGAAGTCTGAAGACTCAATCAGTGATGGGTCGTTGTATTATTCCAATCATTTAACTAATATATTAATCTACTAGTGTCATTATAAAACTGGGGTTGTGTCCTAGGGTGTATGTAATGGAGTTCTACCATTGGGTCCTTTGTTGGGGGTTTCTGTTAGATCTTCCTGGATTTGCTACTAATCTACAAAAATGTAATTTAAATCTAAAAAATTAAGTTACTTGTAATAAAATGAATTCTGAAAGCTATACTTCTAACTCGAATGGAAATGCACACACATAGAATTGAAAGAACGAAATTGAAATTACACAATCATAACTGAAACTTGCAGTAAAAGTAAAAGCACATGTTAACTAGAATTTGCATAAGAAGAAACACACATTCTGAATGGAAATTTCGATAAGGAAAGTAAACACACTTGAGAATGGATTGCATGAGACAGACTGAAATAGAAATTACAGTAAGGAAACTGAGTGAGTATAACTTATCAGAAAACCATATGCGTATGTAAACGTAAACAACCTTCTGTCTCCACGGTTGAGTGGGCCCTTTCTCTTCCTTGGGACAGAGGAAATCTTAACAGCTTAAGATACTCAAAATGATGTCTCCTTTTATTAATTCAAATAAGTTCCATGCCATATCTTGTGCAGAAAGGAAAAGTACTAAATGCAACAAGTTATACTTCATATGTAAAATATATTACCAGCTACTATTGTTCTTCATGGAGGTGTCTCTATATAGACACAGGTAGTTACAGAATATGCCAAAATTACCGGAACTAATGTCTTCCACTAACATTATTGATTAAGACTCATAAATTCCTATAAGACTGTTAGACACAAGACCCATACGTATAGGCTGATAGATAGAAAAATTCTTATTCTTCTGCACTCCAACTCCAAACTTGGGACTCCTTAATTGCATTGGCAATAATCGTTCACTATTTTCCTACACACATCACCACATTTTTCTCACAAAGGCAGTTAGTATGAAGTTATAAGGTTAATCATGTTGTATGAACAAAAGTAAGGAAAATTCATTAAACTCACTAGGATATACCTATACAAAGTATCCCCATGCATTAACAAACCATACCTAAATGAAAAATTATCAATCATATGAATGATATTAATAAGCCAAATAATGTGCTCATCATTTCCCCTACACTTTACCTATTGCATGTCCCAATGCAACTCATCTACGCCCTGCCCTGTGACCAAGTTGTTGGGCCATGTCATACTCTTCAAATTGGTCAGCATATTGCTTCCGTGTACCTTTACATCCCTGAGTATTTGAGATTACCTCGACCCAAGCTGTGAAACTCTCATTGGATTGGGCAACATTATTTTTCCAAGTTGTAGTTGGGCTAAGAAGAAGTGGTGGCCTTACCTGTAGTCCCACCCATTCGTCACTGTACTATTTATCATCCTTTTATGACAATTGACGAATTATGGTGGCGAGTGCATCCCCTTTTCTGATACTCCAACTTAAATTTTGAGGTGAAATAGCCTCTCTTCTTTTTAATGGTAAACTCAAGGTGTCCCACTTCATGTCACAGGCTTGCCTTGCTGCCCCAAAGTATTGCTGACTATAGGATTCAAAATATTCCACACATTTAAGTAGTATCCTTACAGTATTCTCTCCAATACCATCTTGGTAGTAAAAAGATATGAAGTTTTTACACATAGCTACGTCATTGTGATGTGTAGGACGAATATAGAATCCTATAATTTGAGCTATTTGATTGAAGATATCCATCTCCTCACCCCACACAATCTGATTCTGAAGAAAATATTGAATATCTTTTAATTGAAAATCCCCCATGAATAAGTTAATGAAAAATTAAGGGACATTTAGAACTAACATGTTATGGAGTTAGAACTCACAAAGCAAATTCTGAATATCAGGGGTATTGTTCTTGTAAATGGATAGAAAAGTATTACCATCATGAGCTTCAAAAGGCTCTTGACAACACAACCTCAATAGCTGCCAAGAGTAAAATTGTTCTTAAATAATCATGTTGTAGGTTGAAGAAAATTTCCTACAAGATAGGAGCTTACAGGCTAAAGGACAAACATAGTCCAAAAGAGATTACAATTTTTGTTTCTCACTTTGGCTGATTTCAATTTCTCCCTTTAATTTTTTGTTTTCTTTCTTTAATTCTAAATTCTAAAGAGATAACTGATCGATATCATTCAAAATGCTAAGACCTAAATCCCTTTGTTGCTTTCAGCTGCTAACTTCTACTTGTAAAGCTGTAATTTCTCTAACCTTTTCTACTGTTCGCTGGGTAAATTCAGTTTGTAAAGACAAATTTGTTTCATTCATACCTTTTAAGTGTTCCTTAAGGAATGCAATATCCTCCAAATAACTTTGTGGTACATTAGCTTCACATAACATGTGGCTACCAATATCCATTACAATTGATTCCGGATTGGGAATCTATGTTGTAGACACGTAAGATGGTTCTAGAGCTATTGAGTTGTTTTCTAAAGATGTGGGCACATCCGAGATTTATGGGAGAGGGATAACTATAGTGTATATAATGTCTGGAGAATTTTTAGTAGGAGCATCCAAGGTTGTGGCCTCTTCCTTCTCTTCTCGAATAGGAGAAGACATCAACAAAACCCTCCAGTCGAGAACTTCTAGGTTTATGCAGCATACAGGACTGTCGTGGCTGTAGTGAAATAGAAGAATAGAGAGGAAAGGTATTCTTACCCTTAGAAATGGAAGGCATAGAAGATGATATTACTTGACTACCAGAATTTTCCACATTCTTCTCAGTACTAGGGTTCTCCACCCGCTGCTGACTACCAAGTTCCTCCACCTTCTCATGTAAAGGCTGAGAGGATGACTTGATAGTAGGTAGAGGTATGGAAGGTGATCCCTTTTTGAGCTTCTTTGGTTTGGAACTGTCCCCCACGCTCATCCACTTGAGCCTTCTCTTTGGCCTGAAAAAAAACTTGATGCGAATTAGAGTAGTTGGATGAGCCCTGGATGTTTGAGCACTACTTTTCCTCTTCCATTCTTGTATTTATGGCCTACTTTGATAACTACATCAACCAAATATTCTGGTAAATTTACCCAGAGAACAGGGTTGATGCAACCATTTCTTAAATGAATGAGAATTTTGAGGGAATCCTCACCTAAAACAGATGGCTGGCTGTCACATATGAAGTATCTGTTAATCCATTTGGCCACCTCACTCCAAATATCAGGAAAAATTTCTCTCTTAACTCCTTTTTGAGTACCTTGTGAGGAAAGGATTACTTCGACAAATTATTCATCATCGACATGAAATAGAGCAAGCAATTCTTTGAGTGGTGCATTTGTCATTACTTTCAAACCAAAATATGGCAGGATAGATAGCTTAGAAACAACTAGGCTATTGATTTCCACTCTCTTTCTGCCAACGTGGAAACAAGTAACTTCAAAATTCTCCAAGAATTCATCTACTACACTTTCATCAAAACCTTCAAATTTTCATATGAATTCAAGCCAACTGGAATCATGAAATACCTGTGAAATCATGGCGTTCCTAAGCAATGGGTCTAGAGAATCGGGCTCTGAATTTTTCTTTTGTCCCATGGTGAAGGTGAATCCAAACAATAGAGAAACAAGAACAAGTACGTGCTTGAACCTACATTGTAATGACAATGATAATGGTATGTTTAAATTCACCAGGAAACACTAGGAAGTAGTTGCTAAGGATCAATTTGAAATGTACTGAAATCCTCAAATTGGAGTCGACGTAAATTCAGTGGCGGAAAAAGTTGATAAGACTGGTCATACATGGGAAGGTTTATTATGTGGTATCACACGTAATCATCATTAAAATTGGTATTTCCACCTGTCCCACCTAGAAAATGGTGCATCCCCTTCTTGGAATCCTCATACCAATGGTACCTTTTGTAATTAAGACTTATTATCCCCCACTTCATGTCATAAGATTTGGAATGATATCTTCAATAAATGCATCAAACATCATGTAGGGGTGCAATTATAATAAGTTCATGCAATAAGGAAAGTTCTTTATAAGGAAATATCCATAGTGAATTAGAATGCACTTACCCGTGTCAATTTAGCTTCTGATTTCTTTAGATCTCCACGTCCTATAGTCTAAGAAAAATGTGATTAGTGGCATTTTAAACAATCTAGATTTTTGATTTTATTGAAAACAAGACAACTAACTAAGGGAATAAGATCAAATTCATGATCATCCTCCTTTATTTAAATTGAAAAAAAAAATCAATTAATCATGACAGGAGGGGCTAAGAGCCTCCTCCACATCCAGTTCTTCACTTAGCATGATGTCATTAGTGAAGGTTTCCTTGTCCAGAGGACACTGATACATCCTGAGTCTGTGGCCATTCACAAGAAGAGTCCTTTTATTGCCATCAATTGGTAATAGTCTCACAGACCCGTTATCAAATACTTTGTCGATCTGATATGGTCCCAACCAGCATGTTCGTAGCTTACCTTTAAACTATTGATATTTGAAATCAAAGAGTAAGACCCATTCGCCCTCATTAAATTTTTGGTATTTTATATGTGCATCATGCCATGTCTTCCTCTGATGTTGAATAATTTCTATTTGTTGTTGTGCTTTCAATTGCATTTCATCCAATTCATTTAGCTACATCACTTGTTCTCGTTGTGCTTCATCCAAATTGATGCCAATTTTCAATGTTATTCTCCATGTGCGTAACTCAAACTCTATAGGTAATAGTGGCTTCTTTCTATATACCAACTCATAAGGGGAAAAACTAGTAGTGGTTTTCTAGGTTGTTTTATAGGCCCAAACTGCCTCGAGGAGTTTTGGTACCCAATTTTTCTTGTCTGAGTTGACCACTTTCGTCAAAATGTTCTCAATTTCTCAGTTTATCACCTCCACTTGCCCATTGGATTGGGGATGGTATGGTGATGATTTTCAGTGCTTGATTCAGTAGATTTAAAAAAAACCTAAATTATGTTAGACATAAATTGAGGCCCCTGATCAGATACAAGTGCTCGAGGAGCACCAAATCTCAGCATTATGCAATTGTACAAAAAGTCAGCAACAAAGTCCTCAGTGGTAGATGTTAGTGCTTGAACCTCGGCCCATTTAATGACGTAGTTAGTGCACACCAATAGGTATGCTTTCCTAAAATATGGGGGATCAAAAGGTCCAATGAAATTGATTCCCCATTTCTCAAATGGTCCTAAGACCAACTGAGGATTGAGAGGCATTTCCATGGATAGTGTAGGTTTCCCCATTCTTTGACATGCATCACACTGCCATACATACTTTTTTATAGACTTGTGGAGGGAAGGAAAATAGTATCCAACTCCAAGGACCTTGTGAATTTTCCTTTTTACTGAGTAATTTCCTCTGCCAGGTTCATCATGACAAGCTCTTAGTATTTCATATACTTCATCTTCCCGAACACACCTACGAAGAACCATATCAGGACAACATTTAAATAAAATTTCATTAGACCAGTTATATGTTGCACTATTTTTGACTAATCTTCATCTCTCTTTATGAGCAAAGTAGGTAGGAAACTTTCCTGTAGTCAAATAATTTGCAAGATCAAAAAACCATGGAGGTTGAGTTGATACAACAAACAAATGTTTGTCCAGAAAATGATCTTGGACTGCTTCTTCATCACCTAAAACATTCAATCTCGAAAGAAAATCACCAACAACATTAGATTTCCTTGGCTTGTCAATAATGGTCAAGTTGAATTCTTGTAACAAGAGTAACCATCTAATAATCCAACCTCCGACTACTGGTTTATTCATCAAATACCATATGGCCAAGTGGTCAGTATAAACAAATATTTTTTACCCAGTAATGTAATGTCAAAATTTATTCAGGGAATAAACAACAACTAAAAATTCCTTTTCCGTAGTGGTGTAGTTTCTCTCCATAGGGGCAAGATTCTTACTGATAAATTAAATGGCATACATCTGATCTTCTTCATCTTTTTGTCCAAGAACAACTCCCATGGCCGTGTTAGGGGCATCAGTTTGAATATGGAAAGGTTGTTCCCAATCAATTCCTCTCAAGATTGGAGTGGTGGTTAGCTTCTCCTTGATAATATCGAATGCCTGCTAACACTGAGGGGACCATTCAAAAACACAATATTTTGTCAGCAAAGAAAACATAGGTGCATCAATTTTACTAAAGTCTTTGATGAATCGCCTATAATACCCTGCATGTCAAAGGAAACTCTTGATGTCAGTCTGATTTTTTGGTGTAGGCAGCTGAGTGATGACTGCAATATTTTTGGGGTCAACCTATATTCCTTTGGCAGAAACATTATGGCCTAAGAAAATTCCTTGATCAACCATAATCAAAAAAATTTCATGACTTAGGGAGAGTTGGTGCTGCTCACATCTACTTAATAATTTTTCAAGATTATTTAGAGATTCGTAAAAAGTGGATCCATGGATAGTGAAGTCATCCATGTAAAATTCAACACAGTCATTCATGAGATCTGAAAAAATGGCTAAGACTGCTCTCTGAAAAGTAGCAGGTGCATTAAAAATCCCAAATGGTAAGACCCGATATGAAAATGTACCCCAAGGGTAGGTAAAGGTGGTTTTATCCTGGTCAACAGGTGCAATACATATTTGGTTATACCCACTAAACCCATCTAAGAAGGAAAAATATTTCTTACCTGTGAGATTGTCTAGAACCTGATCAATAAACAAAAGAGGAAAGTAATCTTTCTTGGTGTCTTTATTAAGTTCTCTATAGTCTACATAGATCCTCCATTTACCATTTTTCTTGAGAAGTATAGCTAATAGTGATACCCATTGACTATCAAATATATGATAGATGAACCCTACCTTCAACAATGTTTCCATCTCATTTTTGACCATGTCTCTAAGTGGTGGGGTTAATTCTTTGTTGCAGCTATCTTATGGGTTTAACATCCTCAATGTAGATATGATGAGTGCAAATGTTGGGATGAATACCCATCATATCAGTATAATCCCAAGAAAAATCTTGCGAATGTTTCCTCAAATTTTCAAAAACCCTAGCCTCTTGAATGACCTTTAAATTATTTCTAATGGTCAGTTATTTTCCCATGTCAACTGTCACCTATTTGGTATCTTTCAAAATAGCGAGATCTGCATCGGTGATTAAGGTTTTCAAGGGACAAACATGAAGCTGAAGCATGTGCAAAATAGTTATATTATCAAGAGACATAATCTTGGTTAAAGGACAATGGAAATCAGTGGTTGTGCATTGTGCATTGTAAGCATAAATGTCCTTACAATCTTCATTAGAACTATCACTTACCAAAATAATATTGGAAGTGTTCAAAATAGATGGTTTGACAGCCTTAGGTTTAATTTTCTTAGCCATAGTTTTGATTTCCATAGCCACAGAGCCTTCTTCATCAGGCAGTGTATATGACTCAACAATTTCGGTCATGTGATTTTTTACTGCAATGGTGGCCAGATAAGAAGGACTCAGAGAGTTAGTATCTGAAGAATCTACCCATACATGTTCACAATCATACACATACAACTGAGGAGGAGGGTATAATGAAATATGCTTGGATTTTTTCCCATTTAAAATAGTCATTTTTCTTGACCTACAGTTGATATATGTGGTAACAGTGGCCAACCAGGGTCTTCCTAAGTTGACTGGGTATCCCAACTTCCGAGATTTAAGCTGTAAGACCATGAAATCCACAATGTACTCCCAAGATTCAACCATGATCATTATATCCTAAATCACCCCATCGGGTATGAAAATAGATTGATCTTCTAATTGAAGGATGGTGTTGGTTGGATGTAATCCTGTCAAAGACAATAGATTGAACATATCTGTTGTTATAA